>VCRD01000576.1:58752-115774 GCA_006783055.1 Trinorchestia longiramus
TAACGTTATTGCAAAATAAAATGCAAACACCTAATAAATAACGTGGTATGTAGAAAACGAAGCGTTGTCTAAGACTGAAGCTGAAATTATGTTACAAACGTTTGTAAGTTATTGATTCAAGATAAATGCTATTACGCGTTGTGCCTCATGAGTAGAGTCAACCAAAATATTATAATAATGATCAATTTGTTGCTCATGGAATGTTTTTGTCTTTTTGTCGGTAGCCATTATAACTAACGCTGCCATTGGAGTTTAGGGGGAATTACGATTTTTAGCCAATATTGTAACAAGTCTACGGATTCTACTTGAATATTTTACACGCACGAATTCAATTGTGACATAAAGTCTACGGTCTTCAGTCGAACATTTTACCTGCACCGGTCAGCTCGACGGCATAATCGTTCTAAAATTGACTATCAATTACAGTACATGATATCCAGCTAATTTGAACTGTATCACCAATAATGTTTGAAATTATACAAATATTACTGAATTCTGACGACTTCGCTTAGATTTGAGAGGTAAAAGTTGAGCGGTCTTTCCGGAATAATTCTTGGCAGAAGTGTTGAGCACGGGTTTGTAGTAATGGTAGTGGTTATATTGAACTGGTTGTAGTAATGCCAATACGTTAACCTACATGAAAACTTCATTGTACTCTGCTTTTGGTATCTAATATACGTGATTATTGTATGACGGCCTAGTCCTTGAAAAGGACCATCGTGACCTGCAAAAGTTGTAGTTACCCGGGCTGTGGAGTTGGAAGTTCATCCATTGACTCGTGGATTTTTAGAAAGTCCGACTCATCAAAGTGCCACAACTTTAAGTTGCAACACAGAAGATGAGAACAGTCGGTAGGAGCACCATCAATAATCTTAAAATAGCATTAGGAATTGAAAACCATTTGTATATTTCATAAATACTTCAATTGAGTAACGTTTCTTCCTTCCTTTTAGTCATAAAGTTTAGTCATATTCCTCAATCTGTAGATAAAATTATATCAATATTCTCATTTATGACACATGGCTCCAAACGGATTTGCTTGTCTAATTAATGACAATTTTACATTTGTTTCTCTATTACTTCGTTTTTAGACCACTCCATCCCTGAAAATCAGCTTGTGACTCTACTATACCTAAATAACTTCTCTCTCTTACATTATATGCTTATATTTTGTCAGGAGGTTAGTTCAAACAGGTGGGCCTGGAGATTTTTGTGCGAAAATTTTGTATACTTCAAGTAAATATCAGCGCAACAACCAAGGTAGTTTCTGTACATGTATTTCTTATTGATCTTCCCTTTTCATTACCAGCTTCAATTCAAAATGACGATGGCTTCTCCTCTTTACCGTTTGTTTTAACATTAAACATTATGGTCTGTTTTACTGTATAAGTAGTAAAATCAAGTATTTTTCACTAGTGTTTACCAGTTTCTTTTTTGCAAAGTAAAGTATAAAGAAAACAACAGTCACTGTAGTTCCTTTATAAGGCAAAAATCCGCTGCATGTAAACTGAACAACCGCCACTCAAAACCACTATGTTAAACCCAAAAACCGTACAGATGAAAAGCAAGTACATCATCCTTCACTTCACTGACTTGCTAGCACTGATACCATGAGAGTACGAGTTGTAGTTTTTATCAGAAATTTATTTCAGATTAAAAAAAATTTCCCGAAGCTTCTGCATTTGTTCCGAATAGCAAAATAAAATCTACATTTCAAATTGCATAAACCAAACTAAAACTTTGACATTTTCGCAAAAATATTTGCATTGTCTTCAGAACATGTGATGGGGTAATGTAAATATACCAATGGTAAATACGTCAATGAACAGTGTAAAGTGGATAGAGAGAATCTCTTAACAATCCAGGTTGCTTATACATTCCTGTAACACTTGAAACAAATGGAGACGCATAATAGGTATAAGACATGCGAACGACTTCGCATACGTGACCCTGAGGGAAAAACGTAGTTAAATTTTTTACCACTAGTGTGAGTATTGCTATTATACTCACCATTATAGATTATATATCCCAAGACGCTGACACTTAAAAAACTTTTTTACTGGGGGCAAAGTTAAAATATTGTCATTAGTAGAGTTCAAGTTCATGGTGTGGTTAAAACACCGATATATGAACATAAAAAAAATACTACCCGGTTGTGGTATACTAGTAGTCTAGTAACTCTAGTTCATCATCTCTATTTTATTTTTGTAGGTTAAGTATGAGTTTTTTTAATAAACTGCTTCCGATGGAATGTTTCGCATTCTCGCTAACTCCGGTTATCCTGTTCTTATGGCTCACTTAAAAATATCAACTGTACGTGGAAAATGCTTCCTTATACGTATGCATTCTTTTATGGGCAACAGGAAAATCAGAAGCATTCTCACATACGAATGTGCGTTCAGATTCCATAAGAAAGCTACCTCGTTTATACGACCCAAAGCCAACACTATGAAATGAAACAACGCTAGGGTGTGTGACCACACATAGGAGGTTTAACTGTCATTTTCATAGCCTTCAGTTTTGATGTCATTGAGTCCAAGCTCTTCGTTCTGCTGGAAGGTGCGTTCATATTCCGTGATCTCGAGACAAGGGTCAGGGTCTGGCGCGTAGACGTTCTGCAGGTAGCTGTTGCCTGTAGGGTCGTCCATGATGAATGTTGCCTTGAACTCACCAGAGATAATCTGCAAAAGGTACACAGTAAAATTTTCATGAGCACAAGTGAGAACACCAAGTCTAAAAAGAAGGCAATTCACAAGAGCACCTGGAAGAGACAAACTATAGTAATGTAGAGCAATTGTTATGATGCCCGTATGGCAGTTTGTAGGGGACGATAGATTTTTTTTACGAGAAGGTGAAGTTTTACACAGGAAGTTTGTTTCAAGTTCCAGTTTAGTGCTGAGTCAGCGTCAAGACTCTAAGCCCACAAAGTCTGAAGCAATGCCAGACATCAATAATGGACGAGAGAGGTCTTAGCATCTACTGCCACCGTGTTGATTCTAACAAACCCATAGAACATTAAAAATAACGTGTAGAGGGTTATAGAGTGAGAATGTGACTCTGCCTCTAGTCGATTTTTTTTTACTAAAAGCAAAGGAACGACAGAACACAAATAAAATAGTATAAAACTACACAATAACTTTGTGCTACTCAAGTGAACTCAACACCTACTAGCAACTGATCAAACTAAAACACTGTACAGTACACGCTCGGTTAACGACCGTATTTTTTTTAATACTTTCATATGGCATTTTTCATACTTACGAACCTAAGTTTTGCTCTGTTTACGAGCAACATCTCTACTAGCAAACGCAATCCGGAATAGTTAAAGAATGCAAAAATACTATGCTGCAATATAAAAAATTCAACTCGTTAACCAACTGTCCACTGTTTTAAAACGGATGACAAGAGACAAACTCGCAACGTACCTGGTCGATTCCCTTGAATATTTTATCAATAGCCGCTTTCTTATCAGCCTCGACGCTGTCTCCAACGAAGAAAGGATTGCTGCTCATGTCTTCCTTGATACTGACCAGCAAACCCTCCAGCGTCGTGAACCTGGACGTACATGTTCATAGATGTACACAAGTCTCGGCCGTGGTCTGAGAGCTACACAAAAATGCTAGTGTGTAGCGAGGCAGCACGTTACGCGTTCTCGGAGGCAAAGCATTGTTGTACACAGTATATTAATTCCACTGGAATATGCTAACTTTAGTTCAGTAACGCCTTTCCATTGCTATGTTCTGCAAAGGAATTATTGTGTATTGAGGCTGACGCAGAATTTCATTCGTTTCACATCGATACTGACCGTCCAAAATTGCGTAATGAAAAGTTCTTGCATGAGCAGAACCTACACTTGTTTCAATTCTATATTGCACATCCAATTGCATCATGCAACATTCTAACAGTATCGGTGTTTGAAAAAGCTACATAAAACATCTGTGCAAATAAGATGTGATTTCTTGAAGTCAAAACATGTACTCCTAAGAGTAGCAATGAAGCGTGCACACTCTTACAGTCATCTTGAACATGAACTCCATGGTAACACGGTGAAGTTCTGAGGAAAATCTTGAATTCAGCGGAATTAATATTCCATTCAGTTTCACTTGGATGTAAAGGAGATATCAAGTAGTAGTGCTCAAGTTTCAACGTTCGTCTCATAAGATAATAAACATTTTATAGAGATTATTAATCGAACTTACAGTTTTGATTCGAAGGTTATTCAGAAGACGATAATCAACTCTAGCTCACGTTCACTTAAAAGTAGAAGCTATAATGATGGAGAATAAAGTGACATTATGATGGAAGAAAAATGCTAGAATAATATAAATAAAAGTACTAAAATGATGAAAATAAAAGTTGGAGAATGTAAGAAATGTAAGTACTAAAATAGTGGAAATGAAAGTACTTAAATCATGGAAATACAGGTACAAGAATGATAAAAGCAAAGAGCTACAAGGAAGCACACAAAATGTTGTGTGGAAGTAGAAAATATTTAAAAAGTTGGTAAAATAATAGCAGGTAATAGGTTGCATAAGCATATTTGTGATCATAGACACTAGTTACACAAATGAAGGTAAACGTAATATCAATAATGGTAAGATTAGAGAGTACCGCATAATAACTCCTGTACTGCACGCACTTGCCACCCAGAATACCAGCACCGACATGAAGCTCCAGTTCTGGAATTTGGACGTCGCAAGTCTCACTCTTGAGCACATCCCTGGCCATGTCTAACTCGGGGTCTTCCAGCCTGAGCACGATGCGCCGGCCACAGGGGGAGATGCCACCACCTGACTTGACTTCAGAGGTCCTGTTGCCGCAGTAGTCACACACCGTCGCCATGATCACCACCTCCTGCAGGAAAGTAAGGACTGTCACCAAGGAGGAAATACAAACGATAGTTTCCCAGGAGAAAGTATGAACGGGTAAACCAATATACGCTCTCAACAATTAGGTATAATAAGTTAGGTGCCTCTCAACAATTAGGTATATTAACACCCAGTTCTGCAATTTAAATCTGTTATTAACTTATGGCGTAAAGTAAGCTTTCGAGTTTTTAAACATTATATATTCTTTATGAAAATAGTTTAACAAATTTTTTGACGAGAACAGCCCTTCCAATTCAAAGAAGCTGTGGTTACAAAAGACACATAAGAAGCCATTGCTGAGAGGAAGCAGTATGCTATAAATAACTTCAGTAAATCAGCAGCCCAAATATAACAGTAAGAACATACGACCTAGAATCAAGACATGACATGAAATGTGACCGTCGGTCGCTAATTAGTTATTCTCTACATCTCACACGAGCAGCTGCAACTCGCCACTAGACAGATCTACATCCAAGACTAATAAGTATGTATAGGCTACACTTCTTGCCCAACAATCATTCAACTTCAAACTCAATATGAACCATAACCTCAACCACAACCTGAACACGTTCATCACCCTCGCCTTCATTCCCACATTCGTTACATACTAGTGTGGGATGACCCGGACATTAAATACGAGCATTGCGATAAGGCAACCTGCAACGAACTTACCTTGAAATGCGGAATGCCGGTGACCTTCATGTTGGTGTGGGCAGGTCGCTGGCACCGGTCGCACAGCTCAGAGAAATGTAATACCTCGTCAGCTAAGTTCTCTTCCTCGTCATTATTGTCTTGCTCTGCATTATTTTCAGCACTGCTACGAGATGCTTCTTCTGTGGACTGAACCATTCCTGACTTACCCTCTTGATCTTTTGCATTAGAATCATTTGCTTCTTCATGCTCCTCCTTCCCTTCTTCCTCTTCTTCTACTTGGTCCAATTTTTGTTTCTGCAAAAATATAAATCCAAGTCTCAATAGCAAAAATAAACGTACATGTAAATATGAAAAACACGCATTAAAAATGCAAACCATACACAAACATCATTCTACCTTAATTTATTCCACAGTAGCTGCTTAAGACTTGCCCATGAATGGCAGTGAGCATTTTAAAGATAAATGAATTGAAGCATGAAAAACTCAACAGCCTCCAACAGCATAAATTAAATTCTTTACATAAAAAAGATAGCTTCGAAAAACTTCAAGTTTGCAAGGTAAGATGACAAAAGTAGACAATCCTTAGCTTCACCTCTTGTGCAAGAGAAGCTCAAGAATTTCACCCTCCCCTCCACATGAAGCGATGATGGAAAAAATTCAGTGACACAGCAAGTCTTCAATGTCATCACGTCTTATACGTGACAAGAAATCGACCAACACAAGCAATGTTGAATACTAGAACACAGTTTTTCGTTTGCGCTCAATAAGAGAAGTAGTTGTGTGTACGAGTGTTTTTTCTCTGGAGTTTCAATAACAATTCTTCTGTATATTCATACAATAATAAGCATAGTGGATGCAGCGGTGAGTAGCTGATGATGCTTCAGAAGAATTAAATACTCAAAAAACAATCAAAATATAACAATAATTAACCACAAAACTAGCTTCTATAAAAAATAAATTAGGTTTTGCGCTAAGAAGAAAGAAAACAATGCAAATCTAACGAGAACTTTTTTAATCAAAAATAGCTTTTGCCACGTAGATTACGCTTGCAGCTCATTGGTCTGCAATGAGAATCTTGTGTTAGTGATATGCATGTAAATAATATCTATATTACATGCAGCTTTTTATCATAACCCATGTTCTTATTCGCTGCTCTATGTTACATCCTCTTAGACTACCCAGTGGACTAAGACTTTAAGTTGTACTGCAGTTAGCTGTAATCTATGCACGAAATTTCAGGCGAGAACTAGCACAACATTGAGGCACAGAACTATTACTTGGTCGTCTGTCTCCCGAGTCGAGGAAGAAATTCCCAGCATTTCGTCCTGCTCCGCCGTTCGACGGAAGTGCGTCCATTCCAGAGCAGTGTCACGTAGTCCATTTGTTTTCAGGCGCTCTATGAAACTGTTGCCAGACGGGTCTTCCAACTGAGAACAGAATGTATCCATTAGATCCGTGCTGCTCAAATGATCTGATGTGGAGCAACTGCCAATTTTTTTCAAATGAGCCAGAGACCGTTAATATTACTTAGTAATATTAATCTATATTAAAAACAATGTATATAATGAATATGATGAAGTTAAACACTGCTTAGTAAAATGAAATATTAAATGCACTGAAGTAAACTTCACTACAGCGCATCAAGTGAAATTACTAAAATTGTTAGTTTCTTCCTTTCCTGTAAACTCGCCTCTTACCGGCGGCTGATAGCTTGCTGACCACCACCACCGCTTTGGGTGACACTGCATTAGATCGTGCATACCAGTCAAGCTAAAGGCTCTAAACTAGCTTCACTAAACAATCTACATACTGTCACACTTGCTAAATATATTCAAACATCCGTAAAAATATATTCCAGTTATTACATTATGATTACACTATTAGCTTTATTAGAGATCAAACAAAATGCATAAATGTTGAGAAAAGTAGTCTTCAAGACTAAGAGGCATTGGTATAGAATCATAGACTGAGGCTGATTTTTCAATTTACCTTTTGCCCAAAATTCTTCTCAATTTCTAGATATCATTAGCTAGCTGTGGTGAAATGCTGCTAATTAAAAGAATAATTATACAATATGAATCTTCCTTTCCTGACAAAACAATTCACATGAAAGTGAAAGTTGAAAAGACTGCAAAGTTCAGGATGACAGGAACTTACCTGCACTGTGAATGGTTCTCGCACTGCCAAAATTGAAGTCAATTTGTTTATAAATTCTTGAATCTTCTCCGCCCCATCAGGATCAGCTTCCCTTCTCATGGGTTGGTCTTGTTGTAGGTTGTTTAACACCTTTTTCACCACTCCCTCGACGTTAGTGACTTCTACAAAATTAAAATATTTCAAATATATACTGAAAACAATTAATAACTTTAAGACTCCTAGTTCAATAACTAATGGTAAATGAATGTCATCAATACTGTATATGGGATGATTTAGAAAAGAAACTAAAATCTATAAACATGGTTAACAAAAATACCCAAAAAGTCCATGATCAAAATAAAACTATATATAAACAATTAACCTTTGTTTTTACAATTTTGCAGTACTGTCACCAAGTTCATTTTAAAAATTGTTTACTACCAAGCAAGTGATAGTTCAATGCATTAGTATATTTGTGATCAAAATATGTTCATAGATAGTAACATAAATATGAATGAGTATCATCTAGAGACCTTAGACTTTAATCCTTGTGTTATCAAAATGGAGACACAAGCATCAAAGTGTCAATAACCTTAGGCCTCCAGCTGCTCATTATGTATTTACCACACCTAACTTCCTATATAAGAGAACCAAATGGCAGCAAAATTTGACTAAACAAAAACTTGATTTTCATGTAATAATTTTGGGTCAGAATAAGATAAGCAAACAAATGATTTTCAAAGAAAGTTATCTTACTACATGTAAAATTCAAAATTTCCATAAACAGGTTGGCCTTTTTCTCCATAACTCTGTTGATCACACTCCTACATAAACCACCATTCTAGTCATGCTTAATACCTTAAATACTTTGAATTAGCCACCATCAATCCTGAGCTGGCTGGTGTTTATACAGGCAAGCCTTAATAGAGCAGCCAATGCAATCTCAACAATGAACACAGTCAACAACCACCTCCATCAGGTTCTTCACAATGCACAGATTTTGTATACAGATGCTGTATACAAAAAAGATGATTCATCAATGTTTGAAGAATGAAAATAAAAACCCCAAAAAAGCAAAAGTCTGTTACTGCCTCCTGTGTAAATTTCCACAGTGCAAACATTTATAATGTTTGCTTCAATTACTCAATTTATTTGTAATCCAATACTTGAAGCTGTTGCTCCTATTCACCTTTATTTCAAATTTTAAATCTGCTTCAAGAATAGTAAACATGTATACTTCCTTATGCTTCTAAAGATTAAGCTGACAAGCATTAGAACAAATGAAAGAAACAAATAAGCTGAAACTAGCTTTAAAATGGTGCTCAAGTCTTGCATGTCAATTTCTCACAAAACTATGACATTATTATCACATCTACAAATGCTCAGTCACTCCATAACACAAAAAGTTTCCATGGATCATAATCTTTATTACGAATGCTCTTCAGAAAAGAATAATTACCTCCTGTCCCAGCTCCAGGCACCACCTCCAGCTCCACTTGTGGAATAGAAATAGTGGCATAGTCTGACCTGAATACACAAAAAATATAGGTAACATCTTGCATTTGAATATTTAAATGGAGTTACTATGCTAATGAAATTACACTAAAGCTTCAATTAGAAATTGAAACAATTTATACTAATTCAAATACTTATTACAAACAAAGAATCAAATATATGCAAACTAAACATCAAATAGTACATGAAACCTAATAGTACTGTCTTCTGGGACAAAAATGTCACAATTATGATTTTTGTAATTTGGCACAAGGTCACACAAAGTTGCCTCACTCAGAATATGCAATGCTAGAAAATTGATATACCCTGATAATTTTAAAAGTGATGTTCAATCGAACAGAATATTTTAGTTCTACACACATACAAGAATTTCCTTTCAGATAGGCATTCAAATGAAGTGAGATGATCAATAGATCTGATCAAAATAATTTACTATTAATGCATCAATGATCATAACATAAATTTTAGAAAATACACAGCAAACAATGTATAAAAATTCTAAAAGAATTGCATTACATCTTAAATGTATAGTGCTGAGAGTCAAAAAGAAAACATGAAATTTTTTAAATCAAACATGAAACTTAACCCTGGAATGACAAAGTTGGCCTCAGAGGCCTAATGTCAAACTTAACAAGCCCATAAATTGTTATTAACTAATTTTTAGAATCAACCTGTATGACTTCATTAACATTTTATTTATGAACATTTATTTTTTATTTTGTCATTCCACACAGAGCTTACATTAAAGGCTCATTTTATGTTGTTCCAGGGTTAACCAGCCAATGCATACAGGCACATTTTCACATAAGAGCTATAAACTGTGTTCAAAATTTTTAAATACATGTGTGTAATGTCTGAATACTTCAACCTACTATAAAACTGGAAGAAGATCCTTTTAGTCTGCATCCCTACTACAAGTCAGTTTTGTAACTGTTGCATACTTCCTTTGGTCAAAAACAGACAGTGCATACATTATTTGATGTTGGTGCATAGGAGAAAAATCTTACAAAACTTAACTCACACAATATACTTTCAATGCTATAAATTATACTTTAAAACAGTACAAGAAACCCCAGAAGAAAATTCAATTTCCCAAACATTAATGCCAGAATATTTTCCCTACTGTATCTAACCAGAGGAAGAACTTCAGTTTGAGTGAGCTTACAGCCTAGATAACCTGCAACAGAATTCCTAAAATTCCTAGATAACCTGCAACATTCTTGTTTAATTGCCTTCTAACACCCATCACAAACCAAGTATGCAGTTCATTCATTCAATTTGAAATAGAAATTCTTTTTCATTTATAATCCTGTAATCATTTGCAATGCAGTTCATTTATTCAATGCTAGTTAGTATTGCCTTCATTTATAATCCACTATTCATACATATCCAGCATGTAAAATCGGCATCCATTTATAAACCAATTCATTCAAACAATTTTAGTGAACATTTGTGTCATAGCTCATTACCTGACAACCATCCTTCTCAAGTCATTTGGAGTCCTGACATTGAGAGTGTACTTAATTCCTGAGTCTTGGATTCTTCCAACATTGAGCAAACTATTGTTGCTGTAGTGACAGTGAGGACAGGAGAAGCTGGACACCATAACTTTCTTGAAGAACGGAATCATCGTCAACAATAACCGCGTTGTACCCTGGAAGAAATCACAATGAACATAAATATCTATACAGCAGGCATGAAGAGTCAAGTTGAAACTGCCTAAAGAACCTTGACCCTCTACTGCCTGAATCATGCTCATTTTGACCATTTCTTGCACAAGTTGCTCAATAACTGATGCATAACTGTGGTTGCTGAACTAATCTTCTGTACAACAACTTGAACAATTCAACCACTAAGGGTTAAAAAGAAAAATATTTAAAAAAAATTCAAACATACAATATTGGTTATTAAGAACATCCATCTTATATAGAAGAGACAGAAAAAAGAACAATGAGGTTAAAAATTAAATTCATGCAAGACTTCATGAGCATATTTATATCTTTGGTATGAAGTTGGATCAGCACTAATGTGAGAAAATTCTAATTGTGCATACATCTTTAACAGAGAAATTACACCTAGCCATAGAACAGTGCAAATCCACAAAACATCCTATCAAGTTCTGCCTTGTGGATCAAATAAATATTTTTCATATATAAAATTTCATTCACAATAACACAAATATATTTTTCTGTTGATACTTGCCTGTTCATGACATTGTAGACACACACTTGATATTTCAGTAATTGTAGGTTCTTCTGATTCTGTAGCTAAGTCCAAAAAGATTGGCTGTGGAATGTTTTCTTCGCTTGCCATACTTAATATATGTAAACAAACTGAGCTTAGCAATTAAGAACTTTAACAAAATAACTTACGACAGAACTATTACACTTTCAGCACAAGTTCCAAATTCCTGCACAAAGCAACAAATCTTTCATTTCCTACTTCCTGTAATGCAAACACTTTATATTATATAACCCATATGCTACAGTCTAAAAAAAAATTTAAAAAAAACATTGAAATTCTTGAAAACAAGTAATAATGAAGAGTTTCCATGATTGTTGAAAAACAATCTTATACTAAAAATTTCAATATAGTTATACCCTTTCATCCATAGTAACATTATAATTATGCTTATCCTTTAACAACTATCTTAACACTATCAAAGCAGTCATTAGTCAATGTTTAATTTCAAATTCACTACAAGGATACAAAATTTTTATAGTTTTCAGAGGCTTAAGCAAGAAGTACCAACAGAATTGTGGCAACTTAAGTACCAACAGATTTGAGGCAACTTAAAGACAAAGAGAGGAATAAAAAGCAAACAACAGAACACAGAAACTAACAAAAAATGTTACATTTCACACCAACTTCCTCAAAAAAATGGAAAATAAGCAGAATAATCAACCAACACTGAACAGCAATGAGCACTGTTAAATGACAGGGATATTATTTATGAGTAATTTACACTACAATATCAGTCAATGCATTATTATTAACCTTGCATTGTTGTGGACAAAAGTTATGGCAATTTAGATACAGAAACTTAATGCAGGTGAACTTTGTCAGTTCAAAATAACATCTGAAAAATAATTTCAGGATCTAATGCACAATAAGGAAATCTACAACAGCAGCACATTAAGTAATAGACTTATCCTGTGAAAATTAGATATATATTATTGAAATATTTTGACAATTGTTTCAAAAATCTGGAGAATTATTTTCAAATCTTTGCCTTCTTTTCTTGAAATGATATCCTGGATATGGATGGATCCATATCCCATTGGTAAAATTGTCATAGTAATGGTTGATTTTCTATAAATTAGATAATTCCTAAAAAAATCAATGAAATATAGTTTGCAGTACTATTCTTTACAATAAAATCCATTTCAATTTTACCTTATGCCTTTTAATGAGGTCACTTAACTATCAATAATTTCCAAATAGAAACACTTCAAAAATATTACCAATTTGCACAAAAAAAACACTGTGAATGATTTTCATACATATATATTTCTAAAACTCATGTTGAAATTCCAAAAGAAGAGTTCTTTTAGTCTTCTTTTAATTTTGTGCTCTTTGCAGTGAAGAACAAAGTAGTGAGTTCAGAATTAACTTAATACATGAATCAACAATGATTAAAAAACCAGAAGTATTTTTCCAAATTCTACAACATAATAACTTAAAACTAGTAAATGGCAATATAATGAAAACATTACTGCCATGAAGTTCTTCACAAGCTTCATGAACGAACTTAAAATTTCTTAATGTTACCAGATAGTCACACCCAGTGTGTCACCGGCTCATTGCCCTAGATGCCATGTGCGAGAGTGTCTGACTGCCTCAGTCCGCAGTGAGTGTGTGAATGATTCAGGAGGAGAATCGCAAAACATTCCGGTAATCTGGAAGATTTTGAAAATTTACAAATGTCAGAGATTTTTTCATGATATATAGTAACCCGTAAAACGAGACAAATAATTGCAAAGTTTATCGTTCACCAGACTTTCATAGCTCCTAGAACATGGGTTCCCTACCTGGAGTTCGCAAGCCCCAAAGAAGGTTTCCAGACATACTTGGATGGCTGACGAATAAGTATTTTGAATCTTTAAAGGCATTTCATGATAACCTCTGAAGTAACATTTTATATTGAAGTTAGTCAATATATTATAATTTTATTTAGTATCAGCTTACTGGTGGTTCAGGTTGATAGTCTGATAACTCAGGGGGTACTTAACAGGAAAAAGGTTGAGAACCCTGCCTTAGATTTAGGTTTTCTCATTGTGCTTTGTTTTGCGAAATAATAAATAAAAAGGACATACAACTTCTTCATCATTTTTATATCCAAAACTCATTATTATGGAGTTACAATTGTGCCTTTACCAACTACAGTTTATACACATGTTCAATTGGTTTTTCTTCCATGAAATTGTGTTGAATGTTCAACAAGGTCATAAAGAAACCTTTAAATTTTTTTAAACAGATGTAAAAAGTATTTACCTCTAACTCAAACTTGAATCAATGCGAATTACAAACAATACTCTAAATTCATTTAACTTCATAATAGTTCATCATTCCGAGAATGTTCTACGAATTATAACAATGCATATAATTACTAAACGCTTTCTTACACGATAATGGTTAATTACACAAATGATTTGATAAGTGTGACTTGACAATATTTCAGGATCAAGTCGAATAAAACCAGAACCTAATCAATTATACCAGAACTGGAATACTCCTCCCACCATAGGTTTTGAATGAGTTTAGAAATTTGAATCCTACTGACGTCAACGCTAGTTTGAAATTTAGAGTGCATAAACTTATTGGTTTAGCCTCACAACTTGAGAATAGCAGGGCGTGAGCCATTTTTTTCTTTTTGTCAACAAAGGAAAATTCTTCCAACACCTGTTTGATGAAACATTCGCAGACAAGGTTTTGCCCTGTTTTACGCCATCAGAAGATTGGAAATACGTTGTCTGTGATAGTTATTGATACGTAATTTTTTACAGACATTTAATCCAACGTATACTCTATGTAAGGTCTACGTGCATGACTAATGGATTTACTTTAAACGGCATGGGACTTCGGTATTGAACCACGAATGGGCCTAACGGCTCGTTCCTATTGCCTTATTCTATTCTATTCTATTCTATTCTTGTGCCTGTAGGTTAAACCTAACTTGTGCCTGTGGGTTAAACCTAACTTGTGCCTGTAGGTTAAACCTAACTTGTGTGTGGGTTAAACCTTACATCACCAGCTTGGTCGACTGGTGAGCGAATATGCTTGCGAGCGGGAAGACCCGGGTTCGAATCCCGCTGCCGACATGGTCGACGCAGCTGGAAATACGGCATGGGACTTGGGTAAAACAACCGAATAATTATCGAAGTAATTATCCGACTCAAGAATGGGCCAGAAGGTTCGTTCCTATAGTCTCATTCTATTCTATTCTATTCTGTTCTATGAACAACTCAAAAATGTGGATACGCAACGAAAGAATCTAAGATGTACTTTATGAACAAGTCCAAGATGTACTCCTAGTTTACCGATACTAAAAACAACCTCAATTCCTACGATTGTGTCGCTGAAGTATGTTTGGGCAAAAAATTCTATAGTTTTCTTTCGGAGGAACCAGAAGGTCGCTATTTCTCACCACAGCAACCGATGTTTTCAGTAAAGTCACACCTGGATGGCAGTGGCGTATTAAACAATATATGAAGCCAGTCACTAGACTATAAAAATGCGGTGGGGTCCACAATATACTGTTGTCCAGTACTAGTTCGAGCGAAGACCAGCAAGAGTTTCAGTTATATCACACATAGAAGAAAAACGTACAGGAAACGGATGCCCTTTTTCCCGAGGACGCTATGCAGGCTCTGCAATTGTTGATCATGGCTTTGATAATTATGGCTAGTCTTGGAGCAGTTTCAGGTATGGGTTTAGATTTGATTAATCATGTGTTTCGGGAAATTATGATTCCAAATATATTCAGTTTTTGTTGATGAAAATTAGACATTTCTTAAACGACACGCAATTTGTTCTTCCATCAAAATAGAAAATCTAGAATTATATCATAATACTCCTCATAATATATCACTTCATGTATTTTCATCTTTTTTATGCTTTGTGTCTGTTTTAAAAGTAGCATATTTATGTTCATGATAATTATACAGATTAAAATATTCCTTTTACATATCAATTGACCCTACTTCGTTGGTACAACACGTTACGAATTGCAAAGTGTCTTCTGCGTGGAATAAGTAATCAGTTAAGTTGAAATAAAATCATTCAAGCAACAATTCTACTAAATCGACAACTAGAGAATCGCTTACTTTTGTTTTAATATCAGATAGTTTATGTGTTGTCTCCCGCATCAGTGTTTATGTTGAGTTTCCAGACGTGAAAACTTCCTCAGTTAAGATGATGGGATTTGAAATAATTCAGTCCAATTTCCGTCCAAATACTGTCATTGCAGGCAGTGAGGATGAGATGAAAATCGAGACATATTTCATATCTCATTAAACGGCATCGGACAATTCAATGATAATGGTTAGGAAAGCGAATAAGATATAATTGTGGTATGAAATGTGCACATTGTTGAATACAATTTGCTCTTTCATTCATGCAAAACTTTTGAAAACTAGTTTCTATTGGTACTCACTCAAAAATTTTAATAGCTTTGAAATGTAAGGTTTTACTTAGAAACATTCACTGTTTTTTGAGTTCTGACGCTGTTGTGTTGTTACAGGCTGTGGTCGTTCCCGACCTCAAGATTGTCAACCAGGAACAATATTCCAGAAACAGTGTGCCTCCTGCACCTGCAGCAGCGACGGAAAATTGGTCTGCTCTCCAAATATTTGTCCACCTCAAGTAGAAATTATCGGGTACGAGGATAATGAAGACAACAGAAAATACCGAGGTTACTTAAATGGTTAGGGGTACCTGAGAAGCTGAGCAATGAGGTATAGAAGTAGGTCTGTCCCTACAAAAAGTTGAGTAACTACCATTGGACAATTAAAGAGTTAAGTAACTTGAGTAACTAGAACTGGAGAATTCAAAAAGTTAAGTTGAGTAACTACATTTGGACAATTCAAAAAGTTGAGTAACTACAACTGGACATGCCAAAAAGTTGAGTAACTTGAATAACTACTACAATAATTTGACGAGCCAAATAGCTGAGCTACAACAACTGAATAATCGACAAAATTTCCATCGCTTGATAGCGGTAATTATTAACATGGGACTCAGATGGATTATGCACAAGGAAATAAAGTGTTTGATGGATTATAATGAAACACTTGTGGGTAAATGTTAATGAAATGAATAACTTCGACGGACTGAGTAGCAAATTTCGCTTGAGACTAGTTTCCGAACAGATCATTTTGTACAGAAAAAATTTTTTCTCACGTTCACCCCAAATTCAAAGATAAAACACAATTTCTAAGTTCAATACATTATGAAAACATCCTTTATTGAACAAAATCTCACTTAAATCTTTCTGACCTTTAGAAATACTTGTTGAATGAGATTCAAGGAAATTCAGCAAATAATTACAATCATAATCAATGAATATAGTTACGATGATACCTAAAATGAATGTTCGCATTCAACCTGAACATTCTTTGTCCTTATTAGAATAATAGAGGAGCTCACTGGTATATTATTGTATACATTGAATAATAATGTGATTTCGAATAATAATGGCATTTATAATAATAATGAGACGCAGAATAAAAATGGAACGTAATTCCTTAGAACATCAAGGGATTTTGTTTCAGTGAAGGTGTTTTTTCTCGTATTACTGGATTTTTCTAAACTTATAAATATTACACTCTCTATAATAGTTAAAATAGTGATAAGTCGAGCAGAAATATGTGCCTCTTCTCGGTCCCATAGTCTATAAAACTTAAATGAACGCAAGTTCTTCCGCAGTCATGGTACATATTTTGATTTTCGTAGATATCTTCAGAATATTTTCCTCTCCAGGTACGTTATTTTTACTATCAATTGTGCTCTCGATGCTCGTTGTTTTCACCATCATTATTTACATTATTCAAAATTTGTAGTGCTTTTTAGAGCATTTCTTCATCATATTCAGTACTGCCCGGTTATTTACATGATTTTCATTGAGATTTTCCGCATATCTTAAATTAAAATTTTAATTACGACAAATACGGAGGCTTGAGTGTATGAGAGTTTGGTTCAGTGTTACATCACACACGCAGATAAATATTCTTTGTAGACATTACCACGTACTTTAAACATATGCAACTCTCACTGCAGTTGCAATAAACGGTTTTTTCTTTTATTTCTTTCTAAAGATTTTTGCTTGAATGGATATCGCTGGAATAAGGGAATTTTGAGGGAAATTATTCTTATTTTAACACCCAATTGTAAACGTTACTTTACATCAGTTCCATATACGTGACACTACCATAATAGTATTTTAAATTTAAGTCTTAAGAGTCATGGTATTAATAAATGGATTGTGCACGTATGAGTTCACGCCATATGTGAAATGCCCATTCCAATTCTCGATATCATGGTTGCTGAAAATTTTAATTTTTCAAGCATTGGTAAATCTAATTTTACAGATTTGATAATTCTGTTGACCATTAGCGTAGCACTTAATCAGAGTTTCCTTTCACGAAAAGTGAATGTATGGAAGAGTGAATGTTTGGAAGAACGAATGCATAAAGCGGTAAAAATTTAGAACCGTACAGATTAATTTCTTTTTCTCTTATTTATTTCTTGCCGAATGTGTTTGAAAACATTAGCACAAAAAGTATTTTTTATACAAGTTGTTGACAAAAACCGCTGAACTTTTTGGTGAAATTAACAATAATTCAGTTTACTGGTACCCAACTTACGAACCTTGACTTCAATGCAATTGTTGAATTAGGTTAGTAGGTTGTACGAGAGTCAGACATACTTAATTCCTCCGGTCCTTAATGTTCCATACTTAATTCCTCCGGTCCTTAATGTTCCATACTTAATTCCTCTGTTCCTTATTATTCCATACTTTATTCCTCTGTTCCTTAATATTTCATACTTAATTCCTCTGTTCCTTAATGTTCCATACTTAATTCCTCTGGTCCTTAATTTTTTATACTTAATTCCTCTGGTCCTTAATGTTCCATACTTATTCCTCTGTTCCTTAATGTTCCATACTTAATTCCTCTGGTCCTTAATGTTCCATACTTAATTCCTCTGGTCCTTAATTTTCCATACTTAATTCCTCCGGTCCTTAATGTTCCATACTTAATTCCTCTGGTCCTTAATTTTCCATACTTAATTCCTCTGGTCCTTAATGTTCCATACTTAATTCCTCTGGTCCTTAATGTTTCATACTTAATTCCTCTGTTCCTTAATGTTCCATACTTAATTCCTCTTGTCCTTGATGTTCCATACTTAATTCCTCTGGTCCTTAATGTTTCATACTTAATTCCTCTGTTCCTTAATGTTCCATACTTAATTCCTCGTGTCCTTAATGTTCCATACTTATTCCTCTGTTCCTTAATGTTCCATACTTATTCCTCTGGTCCTTAATGTTTCATACTTAATTCCTTTGTTCCTTAATGTTCCATACTTAATTCCTCTGTTCCTTAATGTTCCATACTTAATTCCTCTGTTCCTTATTATTCCATACTTTATTCCTCTGGTCCTTAATGTTCCATACTTAATTCCTCTGTTCCTTATTATTCCATACTTAATTCCTCTGTTCCTAAACGTTCATAAATTCCTGTATCTATTGCACAGCTAGTTGGAGTTATAAAAATATGATACTTTAAATGTTTCCGATAACTTGTAATAACCATTTTCTCAACTGTAAAATAAACCTCCAAATGATGTGAAGTGATTTATTTATTACAAAAGTGTACACAGAACCAATACATTTGTAGTACAACATCCAGACGCAACAGTTCCTAACCACACGACATGTAAGACGGGAAACTTCAGTTAAAAAATCCCACGTAAATTGCAGTTCCAAACATTTTGCTCGTCTCAATTAAAAATCTAATCGACTTGGTGAAATTAATTCATTCATATACGCCGTCAGTGTTGTTAATGTGGTATTAAATTACACCCACTCACTTTCGTCGACATTTCCGAGTGTAACCTAACCCGTCATAAAACATCGCACTAAAGATCGGCGCTGCACTCTCCTTATAGAGGAACAAAACAAAACATCATTTCTTATCCGAAAACCTCTACTTTACAAAAGAAACAGCAACAAAATCGTTCGTTGATTGCTGTAAGCCGTTATCTGAAAATCAACTCAATTCCCTGCATCAGCATGCGTTTTATTCTTAATTTTTGGTAAGACGAATCTCGACGTGCAAATTCCAGACACTGAATTTTTTCAAAGCTTCTTAGTCTTCGGATGCACGGATTTCCTCTATGTTCTGAAAACCCAGGATAATCCACGTACCTTTATTTATTATCATAATGCTTAGATAATTCGGGCATTCCCGTGTATAATAATAACATCCGGATGGATGCCCCACATATCCTTATTTATAATCGTAATCCTGAGTCCGGGGGAAGAAGGAGTTGTTGCATGGGTAGCTGCACTGCAAAGCTCCTTGGGAGTCGCAGACACAGACTTTGCAGAGCTCTGTGATAGATTTGCCTGGCGTACACGTGCTGGATTTCGGTCGAATTCTTTGACAACCTGAAAGTAACAATACTAAGAATTTTAGGCCAACAGTACATGGAAGTAATAAAAAATTCTAGTAACTCTGAGTAGACTGCATTGCATTGGTTTGTCTAGCGTGAAAAGTAGTTTGTAAATTCAATGTTAATTCACGGACGCTTATAGCCAGTAACCGAATGCGTAGTTACATAAAAAAATCTCGTACACTGTTTAGGCATAATAATGACTGAAAACGACTGAAGAGAGAAATCGCAGTACTACACCGCAAAAACATGACGACTTTATGATATTGAATTTACATGCAAATTTTGGTAAACAAGAAGTTCATGTGATGATATCATCTCGATTTTTTTTTGAAGATACTAAGTCAACTATGACAAACGAAATATCAATGAATGAAAGTTAAAAACCCTTCCAAGACTAAAGATTTTTATTGCAAAGGACGAGGCACGTTTCCAAGTATCTTACATACATGAAAGCATGTCGAGACTAATTCCGAGTAAAATAGACGCTATACAAATATACGTAAAGACGCATTCTGTATATATATATATATATATATATATATATATATATATATATATATATATATATATATATATATATTAATGAACATAGGAATGAAATTTTCTTCAAAATGAAATGGCTTACTTGGAATGGTAGTTTCAGTAGAATTAAAACGAGAATATTGTGGCACGCAGTAAAAAACCGGTGCAATAATCCATAATTATTTCAACTTCAGATCGTCTACAGTCCCATTAAGGTGTTGACTGGTGAGCACGCACGCCATCCAACAAAACCTTATTAATATTTTGGAAATTGACTTGTTAGTATAAGAAGTGCTGGAACTGTGAATCCATAGATTTTGTAGCTTGACAACGAGCTTTAGGGCCGGTGGCAAGCTCTAAATATTTCGTTGCATTGCCTGTTCTTCACCTAGAAAGAAGATTAGACTTCATAACTCAAATCTACAACATTTTAACTATAACAAGGTAATCCAATTGAGAACTAGGACCTGTGGCTGCTGCAGAGCACGAGTTGTTCATGTTTATTTATGTAAACTTTGAAAAATAACACGAAGGACATTCAAAGTTGTTGCAACTTCAACACATGAGCGAATTGAAAAGAGCTTAAGTTTGTTCGTTGGAGTTTACAGAAAATGAGAAGATATTGAATATTATTTTCAAGGACTGTACCGCAGAATTATGTACAATGAGTGGATCGTCATGATGAGTTCATTGAAGATGCTCGTAGAAATTCATCTGCTAACAACCTTACATAGAATGTAAAGGAAACTGACTACATGAAAAATTTAATCCGTGGCCAAAAATTTTACAGGCAAAAAAATCTATCCGCTTTATTCATATATGTATATCATTCAGTATGTTTACATAATATGTCATTATTTATTTTACAACTTACCTGTAACTCCTCCCAAAGTACTAATGACCAGCAAGACAATTAAGCCGAGCACGAGCAGCATCGTGGTTGTCTATTTGATGGATGCGGAGACCAGACCATGCGTCTTCTCTCTTTCACGGCTGCTGCGGAATACAACTTGACTTCACCACAGCTGTTGCTAAATACAAGCACGTGACACGATACTGCTGTTTTATAACAATCAGCTCTAGATGGCGTGAGGAGAGAGGCATTCAGAGTCTGAGTAGACTGAGACTGTGTCGTCATTTTCCAGGATTTAATTCAATATGACTTATGTAGGAATCCTCAATATCTTCTTTCCCCATGTGAAAAGCAGTAGGAATTTTATAGTTCTTTTAGCTACATGGCATAGCACTAAAATCAAAGTATTATTGATATGGTTAGTAAAAATACGCAATGTACCTCCATCTCGTGCTAGCTCGCCCCATGGGAATACGGCCAGATATATGTATTATATGTAAGTCATAGCATTGGTCCTGTGCCCACTTTTGAGCTAAATATTCTATTAATATTTTAATTCAAAGCCAAGCAGCTCCCTCCTACGTTATAGTGCAGTTGCTTCTCTCATGCCCATACTTCTGTAGACAAAATGCTGGAAGTGAAACCAGTCTCCACTTTGAACTGTGCTAAGTCGCTTTCGACCGAAAAATATTCTCCACTGCTTACTTTAGCATGCTCGTATTTAACTTCTTTCTTTCACCTTCATTTCTTTTATGTTTCTCGCTCGCTAAATCAACTCCCCCAGCATTCGCAAATCGAGGAAGATAAGTTGCCCGGTGTTTTGTTGCACTAAAGACTGCTTGTTGAATGAGGAAGCACTTCGCCAGCTATTTGGACACGTTTCCTACCATGCGACCTACAGGTGGGTCACACTGTTGTTTCATTTGCTGTTACGTGACCTTAAGTAACTTTGGCGTATCTACGTTTGATTATCAAGTCCCATAAGAATATCTAAGCAAGGTTTATAGCAAGAATTTTAAAATCATGCAGTCTGTTATGAAATAGAAAGTCTTGGAATATAAACATAATGCGTTCACTGGGAGTAAATTTTGTCACGCGTTGCTTATCACGAGGGCTCCAGACTTGGAAAAATCCCATAAGAATTGTTATGCAAAGACTTGTTTTCAGTTGTTCCGAATGTTTTCAAAAACGAGAAATACAAGCTCGGTCTGCCATCAAACAATTTTTTCAGGGCATGGCCGTGGCTTACGGCAATATAGTCGTCCCTCAGAGCGTCGACGCTATACTTCAGTATTCACAAAACTGCGAAATTCATTTGTTGCATGTTAACATGAGGCTTTTAATATGTTATGGTAAGCCAAGTTTCGAGGGTTAACAATTTTAAGGGTAAGTATACTTCAAAAGAGTAACATTATCCATAAAAATGTACTGAGTTAGTGAAGTTTGTTGATTGCATAGTGTTAACCTAACAGGTTTATCTTCTGTGAATGTTGATTCTATGACACTATGTTAGGCATTTTCTAATGAAATTTAATGTAGCTTCATTCTCTACGGACCCCAATTATTGTTGTTATAATTACTATATGCATAAATAACTCCAGGGAAAGCGTGGATCGCTACATACTGCGTGTCTATGAAGTCTCTTCAAAATTTAATAACTAAATTAGAAAAGTAAATGAAAAAATACACATGTGAAAATTATTGCAAGTTGAAAATTAGATATTTAAGTTATTTTATTAATTACGTTTCTATATGAGCACTATTAGTCGTACGAAAGATATCGAAAAAGTACTCGAACTCATTGCTTCTGGTCAGTAATGTCTCGTATTATTGTGAAACACACTATAGCTTTAACACAACCCCATAGAACGCCATCTGTATTGACCCTGAATCAAAGAAGTAGATTTCTTTTGCTTTATTGAACTGAATTACTACCGTAGAATACTTCTACATCACAGAAAATTAGGTAGGGCTGTGAACTATGATATAATAATTATGTTTTCGTTCATTGGTTGACTGGGTTAACAGATTCAACAGAGAATGCGTCAAATCTCGTAAGCTAGAGTGACTTTTTAATCAACTTTATTTCCTTTCCTCCAAATTTCGACATGGGTTGGTACCACGTTGGTACGCAGCAGAGGCTGTACGCAGGCAGTACTGCCACGTGGTGAGGATACAAAGTTCGATTCCAGGTGCAGGCTTAACGATTACTTTATGACAGTTGAGCAGTGCGTTAAGAAAACGTCAAAAACGAGAGAACTCAAAAGCCTCTCTTCATCCACGCTATGAAACACACTGCTCCCTAAATTCAGCTCCTTCTTGGGTAGCGTAAAAATGCCATTTACTATCAATGATTTTTTATCATTTCAACATGTTAATTGTTAGTGTAATTATTTCTATTATTATTGTAGTTCTTTCCAATATTCATATTGTATTACTATTATTATACCAATTTTTGTTATTTTAATTGCGATGATTATTTCATTATAATGATTATCATCTTTATCTGTAATTAATTTAAAAATTACTAATATATTTATTATTACATTAATAATTTTATAACTTGATATCATGATATTCGCAACAATGTATATTCTTATTAATGTTATTGTTATCATTACGAGTCATTGCAATGGTGCAGGAGCTTAGCTCAGGATGCTATATTAAAACTGACATTAAAAATGATTTTTATTTTCACAAAAGTCGCTCGAAAAGTTTCTACGACAATTGCAAAAAAAAAACTGAAATTTCATTTGTTCACATACCACCACTCATCTTACTTATTACATCATCCCAGAACTGAGTAAATGAAATAACTGTTCAGTTGCTCGTATGTCAAAAAAGTAGCCGGAAACATATTCAAGTTCAAAAATCACAACTGCATATACGAACGTGAACTTTTTTCATACAATCCACAATATAATTTTATTCTGTTTAGTGTATTGAACTACTACAATTTGGGCCTAACGAAAAGAATGACAGATCTCAACACCCAAGTCATGCTGCATACTCCCTGCTGCTGTTAGTCAATCCTGCCCACACATAACCGAATTTAATCTCTTTTTTCACTCCCGCTGCTATACCGTAAAAATATTCCCAATTAACACCTTGCCTCCGATTGCCTGATTGTTGTAAAACTTCACTTTGTTGCATAGTCACTAGAAGGATCTGAAAAAATTACAGAACCTAACCTAAGTGGTCCACATACGTACCACTTCGGAGTCAACGTGGTAATGCATTAGTAGACCTCGGACGCCTTCGCAAAGTGTGTTGCATGGAACGTCCTGCATTGAAATTTAATTATTATCATTATTATTATAGTTATATTCCTGGTTTAACCACCGCAGCAATTGAAATTTGATTAAATCACTTCAGTTCATGGGCATGATCATGGGTTGTTGAGCTCAAGGCTCCAATTCTTTACTTCGCTTCTTTATTGCACGTTGTTCAGGGTAGAACTGCTGAGGATAAGGAGCTTGATCGTCATGCAGATGAATCTCAAATTTCTGCGGGCATAAGTTGTTCATGCAGACCCAGCGACCGCTGCTGCTACAGGTGCATAAGTCACACTCGTTCTCGTAGGTTGAGCCAGCAATGCATTCACGAGGGCTACCAGGACCACAACCTGCGTACGAAATAACATGGTTACCATTCCAAATGATGATAAATGGAATCTTCATTGGTGAAGTACAGAAAGAAACCAACCTATGGACTGTTTCTGATGAAAATACGTACTATGAGTAAAGACTCTTTGTACACGCAGTCTTGAACTTTGTGCTCGAATGAAAACTTCAAATGTTGATGTGCGAGTTATTCTTAGTACTAATAGAGGATTGTACCATGCTCGATAACTGCTTGATAATTTCAAATCCTGATTTAAAATTTTCCTCGATCGAATTTGCTCTAAAATTGACACCCTCGTTTTCAGAGAATCTGACATTTGGCATAGAAAAATTTAACTCGGTCATTTATCCTACGTTAATTCGAAATGGTGAAACGTGTGTTTTAGTCATCGTTTTTAATGCCCCACAGGTTTTTGCTTCCAACCAACGTTATATTTTAACATCAGAGAAGACACAAACTTTCTGTTTTTCAACCAATGGCTGCCAGACGAAGCGCCGCACTTGATAGGAGATTGTAGACTCAAGTTTGATAGATTTTTTTAAAAAACAATCATAAACATATGTAATAAATTCCCATTCCAGAGTACGAGCCGTTTTCAAAGAATAAAAATTATCATACAGAATTATTTCGTTGTTTTTAAGAATGCACAATTTAAGGATGTATAGCAAATTCTTAACTATTATCTGATTTTTAGGCGTCGGAAAATTATTCATTGTACAATTGTAGCATAAAAATTTCGACACTATCCTGTAATATTTTTTTCAGTGTTTAAGTTTGCGTCTTAGAATCACAAATGTAATACGATCATTAAACCCTTCGTGCTATAAAATTATAAGTGAAGTCATTGCTGATCTAACAATCTTTATAATTTCTTCATCAACGTAAAAAATGTAGGAAGTAATTTTTTCCAAACCATGTACCTGCAGTCGTGCCTAAATACACTAGAAATAAAAGCACAGGAACCTGCTGCCAAATCGTCATAGTAGCTATTAGTTAACCAGTTCCAGAAGAAATAGTCCCCCTTTCTTGTATAAAATAATACATATATGTAACTGATCTCCACGGGAGCTGCGACGGACTACACGGATGAACACTCGACTCCATCTCTTTATATGCAGTTACGGGAACCTCAAAGCAGATATTTTTTGCAAGCAACCACCACTGGAGTGACTGCATGAGTTGCCGGCTGCTCCACTGGAACGTGAAGCAAAACTTGTGAAATTTGTAATATTTGAAGGGGTTCTTTTTAACGTGACTTCAGTCGCAAACTTTATACGTAGGAACGGAAGCAAAACTTGCGAAATTTGTAATAGTTAAAGGTTTTTTTTAGTTTCTTTCATGGGGCTCAATTTTTCTGTGGTTCTTGTACTTCTTTTTGTCATTTGCAGGTAGAAATACACTTGTGTACGGGTTGTATTTTAAGCGAAGACAGTTATGATGAATATCAAACCTGAATAAAATCAGTTCATCAGTTGGTAAGTCAAGCTTAAGTTGTAAAATTACCTTCTCAACCTAGGTACAAAATTTCATTCATTTTTTGAAGTTGAAGTTAATTTCTAAAGTAAAAAGTTCATTTCGCAATCATTCTTTTTTTCTCATTCTTTTGAGAAGCATCTAAAATCATACACGTGATGTTTGGATCATTGATTGTTTTTCAGTTATTTTTCTTGATTTAACGACACGAATGAGTATGTGATAAGTTTGCACACCCTTCACTATAAACTTACACCCAAGTTATTATCTTCTAAGTTACTTCATACACTCAAGACTGAGGATTTAACCCCTTACTCAAGTACTCGAACAAGACCTTGCGTTGTACGAACTGGCCAATTATTTCGGTCATTGTTAAGCAGTTCAAAAGAAACATGCGTCAGTTTTACAGTCCTATGCTAGTTCATTTAAGTGAAATCTGTACGGTATCTCTGGTCTGTTTACAGCTACACAAGGAATCAGGTTCACGCACAAAGTCCATCACAGATCTGTACAAGGTGCGTTATTCTTTTCAAATTTCACGTGGGAATTAAAAAATCCACAGATCTCGTTAACTAGTCTACTTTCGAGCGAAGTGTCGGTAGACTTTGAATACTCCAAGCGCCCTGTTATCGAAGTATTGATATTTGTTTTTGTTTATTACTCCTAGAAAAATTAAATATCAAACACTACGCTCGGTCTATTCCCTCGTGACTGTAACCATAATAATGTTCATACTCTCATGAGTTGTACTTGCACGACTGATCGGCTGCAGGCTGCATAAACTTGCTCTAATTAGCTACTGTAAATAAAAACCACCATGAATAGTTCTCATAAAACAAATCTGTCACCTACAGCTCGCGGTGTAAAGGCACGTGCGCATCGTAAAGACGTGTGACAAATTATCAACGTTTCTAAGAATTTTTCTTGCTTCTTGTTGCTCGTATAGAAGAAAGTGTGGAGCTTGTGTAGTGTAATATTTGTCAGTGCTGCAGCAACGTTGAGACTAGGACAGCAGTGCACTAGTTGTTAAGATTCGTAGTGACGAAATAACAAGCCTGTTACGCGGTTAATGTTGTGCACAAGTGTTTTTAGTGATTGCTGTTTTATTGTGGAAGGATGAAAGCTTTCTCCATTTCAAAAAAAATTATTTTTCTTTAGTTAGTTCAAAGAGTGCTTGCAAATTACAGGGCAGGTTAGAATTAATTTCTGAGTATTTAGTGAAGTTGAATACTCCAGTGATAAATAAGATGAATTATTATTAAATTAAATGTTTCCAGGGAATACTACGGATCATTTACTGGAAAAATAGACTCACACATTGCCTACGGTTGTTCCAAATGCTCTACAAATAATACATGTAGTGGTACCATGTGCACCGACACGTAGTCAACGTGTTAAGGACTAATACCAAATATATTTGAGTTAATAAATTTTTGTAATATATGGCATTATTACTTTTGTATCACGGAAGTTATTCACAAATTGTAGCATTTGTACTTTTCTCGAAGTGTTTGTGTGTTTTCTCAACTAGCTAGACACATTTAGAGAATTATGTACCGTATTTTAAACAACATTATCCTCTTTAAAAAACCTCTTTTTCCCTTGTCCTGCACGATCTAGGAACGTAGGAGCGAATTTATTAATTCAAAATAATATAATATATATAGGCATTTCAAAATAACACATATAGTGCATAAATAGAACTACAGTGAATTGTTTCCTTTTTTAGATAAAAGAAGATAAAATTTGCAACTGCCAACCTGAATAACTAAAAAAACGTTCAGTAAGCGCAAGGCTGTTCTCTTAAGTGATGCACAGAGTTTATTGATTTGACTTATACGTGCTACCAATGATGTCAAAGCAATCCACTAGTTTTCTGTTATTCATCATGAATCACACCAGTTCATTGATCAGTTTAGAATTATAAAATGCCTTCATAAATTAGTGATTGGGTCAATATTAACATAAATGAAACATCAGTTCACTGCAACCATGTAAACGATGAACTCGTGTCTATATATATATATATATATATATATATATATATATATATATATATATATATATATATATATATATATATATATACGAGTTCAGGGTTTACTTCAGTTTGTAAAATGAAATTACTTAAAAAATTAAAAAATATTTTATATATATATAAAAAATATATTTATTTATATAAATATATTTTGCAGACTTAAAACGGCTTTCAAAACAAAACAACGTAATCAATACAAGTAAAGATATATTCTCGGGAAAATCTTATTCATGCATCTATTTAACTAAAATTCTTAGTTAAACTCTAGGCAGTTATTTTAATTTTTTAAGTGATTTCATTTTTCAAACTGAAGTCAGAACAGCTAACTTCCAGTGGTATTACCTTAAGCTGAAAACCTGTTTTACTCCACAGGCTTAACTGCATCCAAACCTTCTTCTTTCTCCCACTGGAGAAGAACGAATAATTGAAAACAGCTGCCAATCAAATCTGCATTTTGTGAATTGGTAGCTTGAATACGAGCCTCACTTGGTAGCCGGTGGATTTTTTATTCAGGAGAGATCAAATATTAGTGTTCTATTTTCGACGTAACTTTGGTGTGAGCAGATAAGATGTTGGTGTTCCTAACCTTGTGTCGTGCTGCAACCGTTCTCCTGCACAGCCTCGCGGTGGCAGCACCGCCGGTGCAAGGCAGAGTCCCCAGAAACACAAGCAAGTACTCCCTCTGGTCGGAAACAGTGGGTGCATACAACCTTTGATGTTGGTTAGAGACAGTTGATTCAAAAGGAAACAAATAAAAAAAACACATCAAACATTATTCTTTTAACGTTATACATTATACTTTTAAAAATGTACGAGAAACATAAATAATACCTTTCTTCAATATTTTTCAGAACATTAATGCCAGGAGGTTTTTCCGACTGTGCACCAACTGTTTCAAACCAAAAGCAGTGTTTCTCATCCAGTGTTATTAATGTTATTGCTATTAATAACGTGGTCTGTATGCTATTTCATCGTTTACCGTACTTGTCATAGAATAAAAATCGAGTACACTGACAGGCAGACGTAATTGACGTACAGATATCATTCGAAAGACCCACAGAATAGTTTAAAGATTGGTCAGTAAATGAAAGTAATTTTAAAGTTGAAATACTTAATCTTGACTGTTATGTTCATATTCATTAATGTCATTTCTATAAATTACTACCCTCCATACAACAAATTTCCCAACAATCTTAGAAACGTCTTAATGGATTGATGAAAAGGCCATAGAGGTCTAAATTTTTCCTTCATTACTTATACGTTCAAAAATAATGACACGTGTCTCCTACGGTGTGATAAAACCATGCATTTCTTCATCAGATTATGCTCTTCGCGAGAGAATGTCTCACCATTCAGACAAAGAATCGTGCGGGGCAACAAGCAAGTACACCGAGGCCACACAGCGCATAGTTGGGGGGGACGAAACAAAGCCCCACCAATATCCGTGGTTTGTGAGTAACCAATAACACGCCAGTAAAGCCTGTAATATCCGTGCTTTGTGAGTAACCAATAACACGCCAGTAAAGCCTGTCATATCCGTGGTTTGTGAGTAACCAATAACACGCCAGTAAAGCCTGTAATATCCGTGGTTTGTGAGTAACCAATAACACGCCAGTAAAGCCTGTAATATCCGTGGTTTGTGAGTAACCAATAACACGCCAGTAAAGCCTGTAATATCCTTAGTCTGTAGGTAACCAATAATACGCCAGTAAAGCCTGTAATATCCTTGGTCTGTAAGTAACCAATAACACGCCAGTAAAGTTTGTAATATCCTTGGTCTGTAAGTAACCAATAACACGCCAGTAAAGCCTGTAATATCCGTGGTCTGTAAGTAACCAATAACACGCCAGTAAAGCCTGTAATATCCGTGGTCTGTAAGTAACCAATAACACGCCAGTAAAGCCTGTAATGTCCTTAGTCTGTGAGTAACCAATAACACGCCAGTAAAGCCTGTAATATCTGTGGTTTATAAGTAGCCAATAACAGGCTAATTAAGCTATGATCGTACTCAGTATATATTAAAATTAGCTAAAAGTTTAAGCCAACAATATGCATTTATACCAAATTCATATTTCAGTATTAATAATTGCATATATTTCGCTATTAATACATAATCTTTCGCCGGAACCAAGATTTGATGTAAATGAGTTCACACCACAGGTGTTGCTGGAGCTAATGTTCAAGAACCAGGACTCATGTTGTGGGGGGACCCTCATCCACCCTCACTGGGTGCTGACGGCGGCTCACTGCCTCTACAAGTGAGTGGCTTGGAAATTAGAGCTGTTTAACTGCAACTGGGACGTGGACATCAAGGGACACAAGACAGTGGTGGAACTCTGATACCATAACAATTTGGAGTTCCCTTGATGGGGTGCGTGAACCACAGGAGCTGTGTTAACATATCACAAGAGTGTCCTGACGCGTTTCTGAAAGTCGAAATTAGATTTGTGGTTGGAGAAACAGCGTCTACACAACCTGCGAACTACCACTACAGAACAGACTACCTTGGAGTTCGAGTATACCTCTGTTATCAACAGGAGGTTCGTGGTGGGCTAATGTTAGGAACCTCTATATGACAAACATGTACATTCAGTGCAAAAAATTAACAAATCAAAATACATAATTTTAAGCAACGAGTTACTCGATGTTGAGTTATCTGTTGAAGCGCAAACTCATGTGGAGAATGCTGAATAGAATGATGTAGAGGAGAATAATGTGAGCATTTCAGCGGAGGTTGCTGAACAGAATAATGAAGAAAATGCTGTAGCTGATAACACAGAGAGTAATGAGAAAACATGGAATACTGAGGAAAATACAGAGGAAAACACTCGTCTGGAGAATACTATTCAGCGAAAGATCAGGCCAAATATTAAAGCGGAAATACAAAACGTAGTTGCTTTTATAACTTGAATACATTGAATAGCGACTTTTTTTCCAGCCCGGTGAGTATGAGAGAGAAGAACCCGCTAGCTGTGGTGCACCTGGGCATGCATTTCCAAGCAGCGTGTGAAGCCTCAAAGAACGTCACGGCCCTCAAGGCAGCACCTCACTGCCAAAGAATCATCGTTAAGAAAATGATCCAGCACCACGATTATTCGGTCATAAGAAAGGTTTGTTGCAGCATTTGGGATACATTCATTAGCTTTGCTTCGTATGGTATTTAAGATGGAAGTGTGAAATAATTCGACAGTATTTGAAAAGGTGGAAATCCATACAACATGTTTTTCTGAATTCAAACTATGGCAACAATATTTCTCTAAAAAAAGGTGAATTTTGCAGTCCAAAATATTTCTAATGCTTCAAATGCTTTAATACATTTCTTTTCGGAATATGTGTGGAAATATTTGCCAATGTGAAGGGGGTACTCGTTTTGAAACACTCAGAAAAATGTTGTACTCGTTCTAACATAAAATGTTACTGCAGAGCAACTGTAACAAGTTCAACATAAAATGTTTTACTATAACCTAACTACACTACATTAAACGTATAACATATAACTACAGCATATTTTGACATCTGTTCCTCAACTTATATTTTGATTTCAAAGTTTCTGAGTATAGTTGGGTCAACGCTCATACGGTATAACGCTCAAAATTTGGAACTTGAAATTCTTTAACATTGAAGAAGAGCAGAAGAAGAACAGCGATTAATTAGAAATTTTGGGCTTCTGCTCCAAACTAGGTATGAAAAGAAACCAGAACTGCGTTCCCAGTCATACGCAATGAATGTATAATTTTAGAGAATAAATGTTTGATAAGACCTAAGAGATGTTTGGGGAACGCTATTTTTCCGTTGTCGTTGTTTTGGTGTGGGGTGTGTTCTTCGAGGAAAGTGATACGATCGGCTCCGTAGCTTGCAGATTTATTATTGAACACGATAAAAAATTAGAGCAGAAGTTGGGGCTAAGATCGAAGACCAAAACTGAGAGCTTGAAATCTGTAAATCTGAAACTGGAACTGAAACTGAAACCTGACCGGATAAGGACCAATAAGTAACTCGAAATAAATACAGAATTTAGCAAGACGAATCAGTATCACGAGACAACAATATAAGACGACTGTTGAGTAAAACACTAAGGCATCGCACCCAATTAGCTGGCAGTTAAATAAATACAAAACGAGATATCGATAGGCAGCTCCTCCCAGAGGCCAATGAAATTGAATAACCGTATCAAAAGGGCTGGTCGATCTTTTAGTATGCCGTCATAAATACTCGAACGTAGAGACTTGAGTGATACGAAATTAGACAATGACTTTGATGGCTGATGCAATAGTTATTATTCAAAATATTCTTTCATTAGATTAATTATAATTCCTGGAGTTACGTGAATCAAAGCACAACAACTTCAAAGACAATTTAAATCATTTGAATGAAAACGTAACCACACTGAAATGAGATGTTTGCCATACAATATGTCGAATACACATGGTATCAAAATTGCTTCAAAAAGGAAATCTTAAACCTACAGGGGAACATCTAGGCTCAGCAAAAAAGACGAGTTCAAAAAATATCTAGTACGTAAGTGAAATGCAAAACTCTCTAACACATTGTCAATAGAAACTTACCCGTCAGAGAGAGACTGAAAGCGCTAATAGAATTGCTGCCAACTGGGCGATAGCTGAGACTGAACTGCTGGGCACTAAGCCTCAAGGCTCGTGGTTGACTATGATCTTCTACAGACGAGGGTTACAATTTGAAGTTGCAACTACGATTAAATTTTTCACTTTAAAATACTAGTATCAAATGATGTGAAATACGTATAAAACTTAACTCTAAACTATTACTAAAATACATCATATTTTTGTATAATAAATACATAAAAATACCCTGTAAATGAACCGTATTTTCAAGTGCAGGAACACGACATCGCCCTCCTAGAGCTCGCTGAGGACGCGGTCGTGAGCACAGACGTGAAGCCTGTCTGTCTTGCGACGCTTACCACAGAAATTAAGAACACTGGAGTGGTCACTGGCTACGGCATGGACGCCTGGTTGGGTCAGAAAATATCTTTAGAGAATTATTTAGCACTTTAAGGCATACCAACAGGGGCAGCCAAAAAAATGTATACACACTTCTGGGAAATAAATGATTGTTTAAATACTTAATCAAAAAATCACACTTAGACGCTAAGACAAGTTTCTTTTTGCTTCTGCAATTACAAGAAATAGTCAGAGTGTTGGATATTAGCTTTATGATTTTTTTCGGGCACGGTGAACTACTGCGTGGCTGCGTCGAACAAAGTGTCCAGTGGAATAGCAGCACATGCGTTCTCAACTTCTAGTGTAAGGGTCATTAATGCAGTCTGTTTTCTGCGATACACGCCACCCTTTAGGGTCTCCTATAGGTAAAAGCCTGCAGGTCAGAATTTCGTTTAATCGAGGCTAGTGCCAGTATATATATATATAAAACTTTGAGTTTGTAATTTCTCAATAGAAGCCCGAGAAAACGTTGAATAATACTGCGTACGGCCAGATGTCAACAAACTGTGATTGAATGATTAAATACAACCGAAAAAATCTCCCCTAATTTCTACTGTACTGCTTTTTTTAACGTCACAAATAATGAAATTAATTAAGCCATTCATGATGACGGTCATTGTATCTATTTCCTTCATGTCCTCATAGAGCATAGTTCTAACAACGGTACAGCACACTAACCAATGTGCAGATAATTTTATCACATAAGAGAATATTTGAAGGACATTATTTAACTGTAGCTTCCATTCTCAGATGGCACGATGCAGGAAACTCTCCAAGACGTGGAACTGTTCATCCTTGAAAATAGTGAATGCCAGACAAAATATTCTTTAACCATCTCTGAGTACATGTTTTGCGCAGCTGCAGACGGCAAGGATGCTTGCCAGGTCAGTATTTAATTAAAGCCTTTCATTATTATCATCAAATCTGCGTCACTGTTAGAGCTTGTTCACCCCACGTCCTTTTCGTGTGTCTAGCAGCGATTCAGGCTGATTTTATATTTTATTTATTGTTCCAGCGTTGATATTGTCGACGTAGTTTGATTTACAGGCTTTTTGGCGTTTTTGCCTTTGCACCTAAAATGAACAGAAAATGTGATGCAGAACCTAACGGAACATTATTGCAATCAATCAGATAAATTACTATTACGCATAAATTTCACATTCAGTGACACTGGAAAAAATTAAATTTTTAGAAATTGCGAATCTTCGTTTTGAAAATATTCCAAAACTATGGAAAACAAACAATATTTTTTGCTCGCATGTTCTCAATTCAGGTATGTTTGCATGTACACAATTCTGTTTTGTTCGCATGCTCAAGATTTTCGGTTGCACACAGGGCGACAGCGGCGGGCCGTTCATGCAAGAGGTTTTCCCTGGCAGCTACGTTCAGACCGGCATCGTGAGTTTCGGCAGGGGCTGTGCTGAGAAGGAGTACCCTGGTGTGTACACGCGGGTGCCGTACTACATCCCCTGGATTCAGAAGACTACTGATTATTCGAAGATCTGCGTGTGTACGTGAAGAAAATCATGAGTTATCTTGCAGTGCAGTGAGTTTAAGCAAAAGATTGGAAAGATGTGTTTTTACACAGAGTACATAAATGCCTGAAGGTGTGTTTCAAGATCGAACGTTGATCTTCCAGGGGTCTTTGGAGACAGAAAAGTTAACATTTATCAAGCAAAAGCACCAGAAAAACTTTGAAGTCGTAGGTAAATTCATTACAAAACTCGTCGTAACTTAAAGGCTGAAATCTCGTTCATGCAATCTCCCTTTGCACACGCATACTCTTTGAATGATCCATACACACTAGAGGTGGTGAAATTTAGATGGTGAAATTAAAGATTCGATTTTAGATATTGGAATAATATTTTTCAATGAGCCTACAACAGACAAAATTTAGTTTTGATATCCTGTTCCGTTCATGTTTCTGCACTGCAAGTAGAATCTGTGTATCCAGACGTGTTTTTCATGAAAATCGTTTGAACTATTTGAATGGAATTTGAAATACCATCCAAGGGCAAAATAAAGAGTGTTCACTTTCCAGTTCTCACATTTGAAGTTCTATTAAGTCGGTTTTCAAATCTTCTGCTAAAATCGTTCAATAACAAATAACCAAGACATCAGAATTTCATTCATTGTTAGTTTTGCACATCATTCAATTCTGTAGGGGTTTCAAAAGTTCGTTTCTTTCAGCTTATTTAGCACAATTTTCATGACCACAAACGTCTTATGGTATTTAAAATAAAATGACCAAATCACACATTCATAACATCAATAGTTACTTCTAATTAGGAATGCAATTTTTCTGCTATGGGGTCCAACAGTTCCAAAAATCACAGTTATAATTCCTGATAGACGGCATCGACAAATTCTTCACATTTTCAACAGTCTGCAAGGGAATGTAGCCTAAATGATTCATGGCTCCGAAACAATGAGTTTCAACGGCTCTTATAAGAGTTTCATTAGCGATGTACTCTTCTTGTCTCCACTTGTACCATTGAGAGGAAGTGTTTCTGACGGTACTGTAAGGGTCGGACTGAACTTTCAGATTCTCGTCGTGGGAAGAGAGATACTCGACCCACGATTCTGGGAGGATGGCCATGGGGTCTGACCGAAGGAAACTCCACAGCAGAGATGCTTCCTCTGTCAAAACAGGCTTTGATGAATGCAAGTCCTAGAATGTTGAAACAAAGAAATAAATTGATTTATACATATACTTTGCTTGCTTTTTTTCTTATCCTGCATATGCACAAATGTAGCAAAGCAATTTCGTAGTAAGATGTTCTTGTAGAAAGCCTTTTATCAATGAAGAAACAAGTTCATTCTCTCTAACATTAACCATGATTTGGGAGCGGAATGATATGCAGAAGTTTGAGTTTCAGCAAACTAGAAGTGTCGTGAGACTTGGGTATAAAGCAGTACAGAAATGTTAATGTCTTTCTCTTTCTTGTCAATTAGTCATGGAGGTGAACTGAGTATAAATTGAATGTTGAGAAACCGAATGATATTTTATTTGAGGTGTCTGTCCATGAATCCATGAAAAATTGTAATTGCTCAGATGTAGAAGTTTTCTGACTTTAAGCTGAAAGCGCTGTATTGAGTTGAAAATAGCGCTTTTATGTAGGCATGTTAACAAGATCAGTGCTATATGATACTGGTCAGCTCGCTATCAAGTTCTTAGCCTAAACTAAATATCTGCGATCAATAATTTGCAAACTATTTTCAACACATCCTCTAGCAAAAGAGTTATGCTATATATATATATATATATATATATATATATATATATATATATATATATATATATATATATATATATATATATATATATATATATATATATATATATATATATATATATATATATATATATATATATATATATATATATATATATATAGATCAAGGACTACTATAACCAGGACGTGCATCGCCATGTAGCTGACTACGCTAGCGGAGGCCATTGCATTCTTAGTAACATAACATTTTCGGTCGGACAAATTAATCAAAAATTACTTCTTTCAAGGAATAGAAGGGATAATAAGGTTTTACAGTGAATTTTAAATGGTTTAAAGCACTGTAATGCTTTGAAATACCAATTTTAACCGGACTTAACATGTATTATTGTTTGAGCTTAGTGGCCACTTTATAGAAAGCCGAGCTGCTGCAGTTTTAGACTTTACAAGTTGATTATAGTTATAGCTTTTCAATGCAAACAATCAAACATACAAACATTCACGCATATAAACAAACAGACATAGAAGCAAAAACCTACCAAACTGCAGCGATTATTCAGCCAACCGGGCGTTCTTGACAGAGGTCTGAAGGACTGCATTCTTCTGCTAGTCTTTCTCTGAGGGGTTGATAGCAAATTTGAGGGGTTGACAGTAAATTGAGTGAGTGTAGTAGTCGTCAGAATACTGCCTTTCTTTGACTCGTACAGTTCCTTGACGTCTGCAAATGATGCAGTGTATCATTGTCAAGACTGATCTTCTGGCCCTTCTCACTGATCCAGTTGTTGCGGATGCAGTTGTTTAGCAGATGTAGCGCCAGTTGTTTAGCAGATGTACTGTGTCAAAAAGGAGAAACCAGACACGCTCGTTGTCAAGAGGATGCTTGGCTGTGGCACTGCAATTACCTAGTGATTAGAATAGAAGTGGCCTAGCAGTTTCGGTTGTCCTCGGCCATGCCACTCAGCAACCCACCAGAAATTGAAACAGTTGGGCGAATCTATACTTCATCTACTAAGAGAAACACATTCTTCTGTTGCAGTGTCTGGACTTTGTCAAATGTTTCCCTCAGCACCTGGATCTTGTCAATAGATGAAGTGATGTACTGCAGCTTGCGTTTGCATGGCAGCACCAAAAGTCTCTGAGCTGTTCATAATTACACTTCGGGTATGATTGAAGAGCAAAACAATATTCATTCATGGAAAACTGCTTCTGTGATAAAAGTTCCAACAGACGTCAAAAATACCAACTTCTTCTCCTTCTCGGTGTCGACATAGGCTGACGTGTGAGCTTGAAGGGTGACAACATTTTGGATTGTTTTGTCAAACGGGATGTCATACATAGTTCATTGCCAAGCGCACAGTTTCGTCGGACTGCGTATACGATCTCAAACCATTGTTGGGATGAAGTATCTTAAATAGTGGTACACTAATGACGTTCTTGAACACACTGAGCGTTAGTGGGGAAAACAAAGTGGGCTTGTTTTCGAAAATCACAGACAGGCAACACTCACTGAAGTTGTCGGTTATGAACAAACACACAAGCCTTTCTTTCGATCTTGAAATAATCAAGTTCTTGTACTGCTTCTGCAGGTTACGTTCAGGTTTGAAAGCATCAAATGAAGTAATCTTATCCTTCTGAAGAAAATACCTCAGTTGTTGGTCTTCCACTTTCGCCGGGGCAGATGTAGGTTTTGGAGATGGCAGACATGAAGCAGGCACATTGAAGATACTGGGAGGAATTTCACTTGTTCACACAACCCCACACATGTTCGGCATTTTTAATTCATATAATTAGTAATAAACTTTGTAAACAAACAGTATCCACTTAGAAATGCAGCAATGTACCTCGAAACAAGCAATAATGTCCGATTCAAACCGAGCGACAGACTACGACAATGTTCTACACAGGTCCTTAACTGAACTCTCAACTCAGTGAACTGGCCTCCGCTACCGTAGTCAGCTAGATGGCGGTGCACGTCCTGGTTATAGTAGTCCTTGATATAGATATATATATATGATAAACTCAATTATATGATATTTTAATTTAATTAATGAAGCCCTTTTAGTTCAGTTTTACGTTCTGAAATTTAATTCTTCTAATTCATCTGCAATTGTCATCCAAAAAAAAATTTCAACCTTGATATGCTAGAGTTTAATTACGCAGAGTGCAGAAAACAATGCAAAAAGTGTGAAAAAAGATGAAAGACTGCATAAAATGGAATAAGCAGGGGCCAGAAAGAGCATGAGCAAGGGCGATAATGAGATTGAAAGAGAATGAGAAGAAGTGTGAAAGAAGGTGAGAAGGAGCGCAAAAGAAGGTGAGAAGGGATGTGAAAGAAGGTGAGAAGGAGTGCAAAAGAAAGTGAGATGGAGTGCAAAAAAAGGTGAGAAGGAGTGCAAAAGAAGGTGAAAAGGAGCGTGAAAGAAGGTGAGAAGGAGCGCAAAAGTAAGTGAGAAGGAGTGCAAAAGAAAGTGAGATGGTGTGCAAAAGAAAGTGAGAAGGAGTGCAAAAGAAAGTGAGATGGAGTGCAAAAGAAGGTGAGAAGGAGCGTGAAAGAAGGTGAGAAGGAGCGCAAAAGAAAGTGAGATGGAGTGCAAAAAAAGGTGAGAAGGAGCGTGACAGAAGGTGAGAAGGAGCGTGACAGAATGTGAGAAGGGGTGCGGGAGAACGTGAGGAGTGCAGGAGAAGGCGAGAAGAGAACTTCTTCTAACCTTTAGGACGTCTACACAGGTCCTCGTATCTCAAGAAGTAGAAGTGACCGGGGTGGAGTTGGGAGAGTCTGTGGAACGCTTGAACGTCGGACTCAACTTGCATGCACATAGTCGATGCATTTCTACCAAGATGGTGCTGGAGTTTGTTTCTGAAAGGGCTACGAATTAATGTAGCAGTTTCTGAAATTTTGTTGTTGTACAAAAACTGTTAACTTTTTGTGAGCGACAAAACATTCTATGGAACAACATTTAGTAGTACCCATAACTCAACATCATTTTTTTATTCATATTTAAGCCCTTGGAGTTTTTTGAAGACGAGTTTGCTGCTACGTAAAATTTCGAGGGTGGAGTCAAAAACTCTATAGAATAGAATAAGGCAATAGGAACGAGCCGTTTGGCCCATTCTTGGTTCAATACCGAAGTCCCATGCCTGTTATTTTTTACGCCTGTCTTTAAGTGTTCGTTTCAGAGCATTTGATATAATTGAACATGGAATATAATAGAAGATGGCGACAGGAACGAGCCGAGTGGTTCGATTTAAGCCTGCTCTCCGAGTCCTGCACCAAAAGACATCAATCTCGCACAGGCACCAGCATACGAGTAGAGTAAGTGAAGTAAGCCAAATCAAGGAACTGCTAGTATTGCTACCACCAATGTCCGGGGGCCAGTGACACTAGTAATACCATCCCTCGTACTTCTGTAGAGAACAACTATTAAAATGGTAAGATAGTATTTGAACTCTACTCTACCTGGAAGCTATTTGCGCCCGGGGATCCCGCGACAAGTAGATGACTTTGAGATGCTGGAACTGTGGATCCTCCATGAGATGCTCGACGTTCTCAAGCGGCAGCCTGATCGTCTGTGCAAGTGAAGAAACAATGAGACAGTGAGAGCTAGTGGCAGCCTGATCGTCTGTGCAAGTGAAGAAACAATGAGACAGTGAGAGCTAGTGGCAGCCTGATCGTCTGTGCAAGTGAAGAAACAATGAGACAGTGAGAGCTAGTGGCAGCCTGATCGTCTGTGCAAGTGAAGAAACAATGAGACAGTGAGAGCTAGAAGCAGTCTGATCGTCTGTGGCATGTCAGGCCTGGGAAGTAGGTATGGGTGTCAAAATATTACTTCTTATAACATCGTATCCAATTACATCTGTAGCTATTCACGGGAATGAAAATATTATCCGTTTATATTAAATTAGACGAAAAATAAATCAGAATTGTTCATATCGTGCCAGTTTTAAATGAGTTCCGTTCATTTATCAGTACTGCAGTGTTAAACTACACCACATTTTTGCAACTGTGCCCACCGAAATCTAGTTAAATTCCCTGTTCAAAAGTTGGGGCTAATTTTAAAGAGTGTGGACACATAGAGGAGAATTATATAGAGCCTCATGAGCTCTATTGGCAGTGATTGTTGTAGTATAAGCTAAAGTATTTTTCAAGTACTGAACAATGTATAGGAGTAAAATATTAGAAGCTCTATATCTTAGCATATTAGGTACATATGAACTACCTGTAGGACTGTATGATCCTTATATATGTAGAGCTGGTGATGTGTCGCATTTAGATGCACGATGCAGCACTCATAGTGCTGAGATAACAGCCCTCTCTAGGTGTATGGTAACAGAAAATATTTCTTCGCCATCTAGTAACGTTGGAGAACTTGTCGAATAAGGTTTCACAGTCCTGTATTGCTATCTCTGTTATCTCCCAGAATAATAAAGGAAAAAGTCAAGCAAATTCTTCATCTTATTTATCCCTTCAAGCCATAAAGATGTACGAATAATGACCTCAACAAGTAATGGGTTCGGTATTTTGACTTTAAGTAACTTCAACATGACAAACCAGCAAGAATGAATATTTCATGAACAGTAAATGATACCTAAGATACTCACTCAAAGCAATTTCTCCCAATAAAACGGTAAAATGTCTGTGTGCGGTCACCTATACATAATCTCGGGAGAATGGGTTCCCAGTACAGGCTAGATTATATAAAACAACTACTATAGGTATAATATAGACCACAACATGTTTATTTTGGCTGAGGTCTCCGTTAGGCATTGCAACAATGTAGGAGCGATTGTTTGTGCTAGTTTTTGCTGGTGCATCAGCCGTCCAGTCACTTTCCTGCTTGAATCCTCCTCAAAAAAGTAAACAAGGAATTAGCCTGGCATCTTATCTGGGTTGTCTATGTCAAAAATGTATTAGATGTACAAAATGTAATAGAATACGGCAAAAAGAACGAGTTGAGCAATCTATTCTTGGATTGCTACCCAAGTCCGTTGCTAAAAATAGCAAATATTCAGGCACCAATACGCACTTATTTAAATAATATGTAACTCGTGGCCCGCAATATTTATGACACTTGTCATGCAATTACTATATAATTTATGGCACACAATAATAATGTCACTAGTAATGTACAATTTTAATATTTCTCATGGTATGCAATCATTACACTTGCATTCTCCATTCTCTCCGGCTTCTTCGAAAGCTTTTTTAATTCGAGCATATTTTAACTACTGAGAAGTAAACTGGAGGACGTACCTTGATGACGATGGTTTTAGCCTTCTGGCACCTGTTGTTCAACTCGTCAGGTCTGAAGCATGTCGTTTCATTGCAAGAGTCAGGAAATTTATGATAATTTTTACCCCATATTTTGATGTAGTTGGCAAATTTCTCAGTAAAATTACAAAAGAAAACCATAGAGAGAACTTGTGTCCCAATCGTTGAGGTAAGTGGCGTTTTATAAACATCTTGGACGAATTTGAGTGGCTCAAAAATGTACAACAATTCTTTTCTTAAATTGCTCAGTAATTCTCCGACCCACGAGCTACCACCTCGCCCTAGGGGGCTGACAAGTAAAATTAATTCCTTAGCATTCCTGTCGATTGCAAATTTCAGCTCCACGGTGTGATTTTGGCTCTTTATAATTCTAGTCTCATCGTTCTGATCAACTTTCTTATTAACGACAGGCTTTGAATGTTTCTTTAATTCCATATTCTGAGTTTGTGATGCCAGTTGATGGCTGAGAATGTCTTCTACTTGGAGTAACGGTGCGCGGCCACCAAATGACACCATCTGAGTGTTGGAGGCAAAACTCCAGTCTGGAAAGAACAGGAAGTCATGCCGATGTTAATCTCGTAGCGAGAATGTTTGATGTAAACTTTTCGGCTGTAATACTAGTTACAGTCTAAGCTAATAAAGTTGCTGTTGTTATACTAGTTACAGTCTAAGCTAATAAAGTTGCCGTTGTTATACCAGTTACAGTCTAAGCTGATAAAATTGCCGTTGTTATACCAGGTACAATCTTAGCCAGTGATTCTCAAACACGGTGCCGCGGCACACTAGTGTGCCGCGACACCAAATTTAGTGTGCCGCGAAACAACAAGACATCACAAAAATCTACGTGTACCTTTCATAAAGTTTCAAACTAATTTCCTCCTAAATCCCTAAGAATGTAAATTATTATTCAAAATGTTAAATTTTAGTGAGATAAACGTTCAGGTTAAGCACCGCAAGCAGTGCCACTAACACGAAATTATACCGTAGTTATTGCAAAACATTGTGGATCTAAGTATGGCACTTTATTATCTAAATTATATGAAACAAACAAACAAACAAACAATCTTTATTTCCAATCAAGTACACAGTACATAGACATTTAGTACATTGGTTTTTCAAATTCTTAAGGTTAACATTCTTAGAGTAAGGATGATGGTGAGCTCCATGCGACGATCCTGGGATGTGTCCATGGGCGATGAGTTGAGGTCTTACCGATAAGTGCGAGCTCACGGCGTGAAACGAGAAATAGCTCGTATCATTGCCGGGTTTCGAACCCGCACGCAGTCTTTCTGCACAAGCAGAGACCCGATACAGAACACGGGCCGCATACCACTCGACTACGGTGGCTGCATGTTAATCTCGCAAACGCATTCAATTATAACATTTATTTCGAGAACAAATTGAGAACTACATTTACTTCAATGCACGAGCTTTTCGTTCATGTCCTGTGAATAATTTTCGTTAAACTTTGATTAAATTCAGATTACCTGCTTGCTATCATTTTACCTTCACTATCGAGGGGAATTAGACGATAAATCAAGTAAATGAAGTGCTTTTATCTGCATATAAGCCATATGTCATGAATATTGCAAGTTCGAAAATTTTTTAATGTTTCTTCTACCATATTTTAAAGCTGAACGAAACAATTTGAGATCTAACACAGTGGCGTGACTGCCACCACTGTGCTGCCGCCTAATCAGTTTATCACTGCCTGTTATGAAATACGTGAGTGACAGTGTGTGTTAGCACTTTTATAATATAACTTCCTTTCTCAATAACAATGGATAAATTCATAAAATAAAAGTACTAATTGACGATTGTGAGTCCACTAACAGCAAACAAATGACTAAACCCATCAACTCTAGTGCAAAAAAGCTAAAGTTCACCACGACTGAAGATACAAGGATGAATATTTGCAGTTAGGAAATATTCTATGTATTTTGTTGGACTGGATCAGTTGGGCGGCCAAGTCCATTATGTGTTGTTTGTGGTGATACGTTGTCCAATGAATCGATGGTGTCAAGTAAATTAGAAAGACATTTCACTACTAAATATTCCTATCTCAAAAATAAAGATATTGGCTATTTCAAAGATTGTTAGATCAGCAAACAAAGCAACAAAACCTTTTCCAAAAAACCTTGAACATATCAGAAAGAGCTTAACTTGCTTCCATCGAAGGGGCAAAACTGATAGCAATGAAATCTAAACTTCATACTCCTGCTGAGTCAGTTATTTTGCCCGCTTGTAGGAAGATGGTTAAATGCATGTTAGGAGAAAAAGCAGAAACGGAAACAAACAAAATGCCCATATCAAATAATACAATAAGAAGAATTTCAGATTTATCAACGAATATTGAAACTAAAGTACAGAGCTTAATGAAAGTATCAAAATTTGCCTTAATACTCGTAGTTGATGAATCGACTGACATAAGCAAGTTGTTTCTATTTGAGCGTTTCATTCATGGAGATGAAATCATCAATCAGTTTTTGTGCTGTAAGGACATGCAAACAACTTGTAAAGATCAGGATATTTATGATGTTGTGACAATCTATCTTGAAAAAATTAATTTGAGCTGGAAGTCTTGCGTTGGCATTTGCACTGATGGAGCACCCTGTCTGGTTGGCAGTATTAAAGGCTTCGCTTCACTAGTACAGAAAGAAAATCCAGAAGTCATTCGTACGCATTGCTTTTTACATCGAAAAGTTCTAGTGTCAAAAGTATCACAGGAAGATTTGAAGAAGGTGTTGCAGCAAGTTGTTGAAATAGTCAATCACATTAAAAGTAAGCCATTGAAGTCGAGGGTGTTTGAAGCATTGTGCAAGGACATGGATTCTAATCATGTTCGCTTACTATTGCATACCGAAGTTCGATGGCTATCGAAAGGTAAAATCTTAGCTCGTGTTCATGATTTACACAAGGAATTGGTTGCATTTTTTGAAAAAGAAAAGATTGAACGATTTTGTAATTATCTCAAATGTGATTTTTGGATGTCTAAAATGGAATATGTGACAGATATACTGTGTTATCTTAATACTGGTAACAGTAGCATGCAAGGCCGAAATGAAAATATGCTCACTTCAACGGATAAATTGGTATCTCTCAAAAAGAAAAGTGATATTTGGAAAGTCAGAGCTGAAAAAGTTTAAACTAATATGTTCTCTTCAATGCGTAGCTACTGCAAAAAGAAAATGATCCCTATTATAGTAAAACATTTTTTTACCCATGGAGAAAGCATTAACCATTATTTTCCGTCACTGAACACAGGAAAGTACGAATGGATTCGAAATCCGTTCATTGATTTTCCTCATAATGAACAACTTCAATTACATGAAAAAAAAAGAATTAACAAGTATTCTAAGTGACTGCAGCTTGAAAATAAAATATTCTACGATCCCTATCGATAGCTTTTGGATTTCCACAAAAAAAAATATCCAGCCTTATTAGATAAAGCTCTGGCCGTCCTCTTGCAATTTTCCACTTCTAATCCGTGTGAATTAGGATTCTCTACATTACACAATATAAAAATAAAAATGAGAGAAAGACTACGCTCCACTGAGGAAGAAATGCAAGTGTGCTTATCCCATGTACGCCCAAGCATTGAAGAGGTTGCAAAACAGCACCAAGCACACGTTTCACACTAATAACGGCAAGTGGAAACAACCAGCACTAAATATTTTAAATCAAATTAAAAGGTAAGTTTTTTTATTTGCATTTAAAATTTTTCCCTCTGAGGCTTAGATCTTTTAAAAAATGTAGCCATAGTATAATAATTTTCTAAAGTTCACAGTACGTTTGCGGTATGTGTGCCGCGACATTTTCTATGGTTGATAAATGTGCCGCGAGTTACAAAAGTTTGAGAAACACTGATCTAAGCTAATAAAGGTAATGTTGTTATACCAGACCCAATCTAAGCTAATAAAGCTAATGTTGTTATACCAGGCACAATTTAAGCTAATAAAGTTGCCGTTTTTATACCAGGCCACAGTCTAAGCTCAAACACCTCAGCCCTTTCTATCCACGTCTTGGCCCCGTGCCTGAGCAGACATCGAACAACACCAGCCACCAACCACAGCTCCCTAAACGAGACTCTTGTTTGCAGCATCCTTACGTGACACGTGGTAATAATGATAGTAATAATAATGATCTCAATAGCATTAAAATTATTATTAATTATAATTTGATTACGAGTTGGTACGAGTACAGTCAACTTAGATGGTGAAACCAACTTACTAACGAAAGCAACTCTTCAATTTCACTTTGAAATGAAGGCAGTACGCATTATTTTCATTCGCTGTTCTTTAATAAGTTCTTCTTGTGTTTATCTGTGAGAGCTGCTCATGATTTCTCACCATAACATTAATAATTACATGAATACAGATTTAACTTTTAAAAATATAACTCACTTCTCGTCATTATGACGTAAGACGCGAAGATCAGAAGAGTAACACTACACAAGACCAAAAAAGTAAGCCTCATTCTTTTAAAACATTCGTTTTAGATTTTTTGTATTCTAATCAGAATTTTTTTTGTCATCCCTACTACTTTTATGGAAACAAAATGCTGTCACTGCCTTCAATTCCTGTCAAATTGAAAATTTGGAGACTAGAAACTGTAAGATAAATGGCATATGAAATTAAATTTGAGATTAAGAAGAGTGTTGAAATATACTTTCAGCCAAAACATTTCATTGACCCTTTGCATTTTTTTTTCAGGAACTTTCCTGACTTTAAACAGTTTATTCAGTCAGTCTTTACTGTTCCATGCTCCGAAGCAGCTATGAATTCCGAGCAAACAGTTATAAAAGAACTATATTCATGCATATTCCTTTGCTTATCATAGAAGATTATTTCAGAAGAAATAAATTTCTTAGTGTTAAAATTGAGGCCGTCATAAAATCATTGATTTTATGCCCAAAAAAGTGAAGAAAGAAACAATAAAGTTTGAGAGTGGCAAACGCACTAAACATTTTCTTTACTTTCATTCTTCGACGTATCAAACTAACACAGAGACTTGCAAATTCCACGTAGTGTTCGCTTCATTTTTTGATGTGTTAATCACAAACGGGACTTGAAAATTCCATGTATTTTTCACTACCTTCCTCGATGTAGAACAGTACATCTAGGACTTGAAAAATTCACTTATACTTCTCTTTTTCCTCGATGTACAAAGCTTTGTATTGAGGCTCAGCAATTTAGTCTCACGTCTGATGATGAACTGCTCAAAAAAATTTGCGCCCACTGCTCCCTCCAGCTGTGGCAGTGTCAGGTGTTCTTGAACACGAATACATTCATACCATTCTCAGTGAAAGTAAGCTTGCTAGCACCATGACTACCTCAGTTAATGCAGTCAGTTTATCTAATCTGATAAGCGTCACTGATGTCTTATATCATCGGCCAATTTATCTTTTTATGCATTTAACCTTTGTTTTAATGCTTAGTGTCAGTGCTCAATTCCTCATCAAGACTAAGACAAGAGTAACGGAGATGATTAAGTCAACATCACACAGACAATATAAATATGTGTCGTGTAAATTTTGCCTGCATTTGCCTTCTCCTGGTGCGTTTATATACAACTAGCCAGTTCCCATGGAAATTCCACGATTTAAATTTGACTAATTTGAAATTATCATAAAGATAAATGCATTGAAGATTTACGACGAATTATTGTGTTTTATATGAATACTTTTCGTTAATATATACAGGACTTTCATTGTGCATCTTATCTAACGATAACGGGGTCCAGATAGTACCCGTTAAAATTCCTTGATTCAAAAGTAAGAAAATTAAGGATCTATGAAATAAATACATTTTTCAGTTTTACCCGTGGTACCATCAGAATCAGAATATTTTTCTTGAATATATACAGAACTTTCATTTTCTATCTTACCTAAGGATAACATGGCCGTGTAAGAGAAGAAAGTTAATAACGGAACAAATGGCGTGTTTCATAGTGATCCGGCGCCTTTGGTATCCACAATACAATGCTTGTAATACACGCATACCCATTCTGATTTCAGTTCAACAATTTTTCTTCAGTAATAGATAAGAAGTAATGAGAAGAACACACACAGATGCAGAGAGATGGAGATACATAGTCGATAATATATGTAGAGACTCCCACGGTATGCAGGGTGCAAGAAGGCAATGCAGCGGGTGGTGGCGGGCAGGAGGTGCTGCGGGTGGAAGGTGTGTCCCGCATGCGCGCCACCACCTCAGGTGGTAGGAAGTAATGGGACGGACACGCACAGATACAGAGAGAGAGAGAGAGAGAGGGAGATACATAAACGATTATATAGGTAGATTCCTCAAAGAGCCCTATGCAAATATAGTGTGTTTCATTACAAATTTAATTTTGTTTAATCATGCAGAGCAAATTAGTAACTTCGCAGCATTTGTTCACTATTTTGAGATTCAAAGTGCCGAGGCAAGTTTGTTTTAAACTTCTATACTAACTAATTTGCCTTCATATGCATGGGTAGTTTATTCCACAGCAATGCACCAGAGACTAATAAATGCAGATGAAAAAGCAGAACTTTGCCACAGTCGTGCTTTCTTTCAGTTATCATCGTAATGAGATAACTGGCATCAACTGAGCCAAGTGTTCAATGGAATATCACAGGTGGTCACTTGCCCTTGCAGCCTTGATAAAACCCATGAAAATATTCTATGTATGAGTAGCAGTAAATTCTGCTGTCAGAAAACCTATCTGAAAATTTTAATAAGCTCTGTAATTAGTGATTTCTGTCATGTATTTTAGCAACCTGTTATATTTTTATCTCCATATAAAACTCAACCTTGATGCTCAGTATTAAATAAAGATGAATTAATTATCAGTTTTCACTGTGTTAAAATGTATCTTCAAGTTTGCTTATTTTAACTTCATAGTGAAACCTTTCAACCACTTTAACCATTTTCACCTCCATTTCTATTTTAAACCTCTTTTCATTACCTATTCTAATCGTATCAAATATTCCAAGGACTATTTATGGAATACTAATAAAATGACACCACCAATCTGTACTTTTTCCCTTCACCACAGCGTGGTCTCCAAGCCACAGTCACGACGTTAACAATTCTACGGTAACTGTTCATATATTTCAATTTTATCAGCAGCACGGAGTTATCAATATCTAAAAGCACAAGCTTAAAACAAGATCAATGTTCTTCAATGCTAAACTCATTTTAATGGTCGAACGATATGTCCTATTAATATTTTCTTAAACGTTAGTTCGGGCTAATTAACTCTAGGGCTAAATTTAGTACAGTTCTGTAACGAATAACATTTAAAAAGGCATCAAACGTTTTTCCATTCGGCACCTGAAAATCGAGTTTTCTATCATTACTGATGACTTTATCTTTGGGCTCACGATGATTGCTGGAAGTTTTTAAACGGTTCACTATAACATTTTTGTTGTTGTACTGGAAATTTAATGAAATTCTTTTTTTTAGTATAGCGTGAGTTTCAAGTGGAATAGGAACAAGACCATCAAATTGTTTATTGTATTTATCGTAAAAATATATATATACACCTGCACACATGTATGTATTTAATTTCATTTAATACCATAATAATTGAAGAAAACGTGCCATTGGATTATATTGAAAAACCTAAATGCTGTTCCTTAATACTCAATACTGCTTGTTGAAGTGTCCTTTTTTTGACAAGTTAACAACACTTGTCATGTTAAAAAAGCAACAGAAAGTTGATAATGTTAAGACTGGGACTTGCATAAACAATCGGAGGCCTATTAGCGCTGCAAAATAAAACTAAGCCTGATGTTTCCTTGCAAGCAGTATGCAAATGATACAATCAATAACCGTATATTTTAAATAATTTATGGATTATCGTATTATGAAACACTCATTATGGTAACATCAATGACGTCAGAAAAGTTCAATGGAGGGAGATTTCTCGACAATTTTATTGTCGTTGATTTTGTGGGAAAAGGTCGGATGCGTTGCAAGGAGGTGCAATGAGAACACCGTTCTGTCGGGAGAGCGCTATCGGTAGTGTTGAGGTTACACACGCAGTCACGAAAGTGCGTCTGTGTTTCGGAGTCGTTTTTGTCAGTTGTGATAGCGTGGCTGGTCTGCGTTTTAGTCCTACTGGCAAGAGAGAAAAGAAGACGTGAAAGTAACTAGGGGCACCTTATACGTTGATTGACTGATATACCCGTGAAAAACTCGTAGACATGCTCGCAGAACGCAGAGCTACGGTTGTACTCATGCAGTTTAGATGAAAAATCTTATTGGCGTTTATTTTGTATCTCTAAGTCCACCGCATAAAATTACGAAATATCTATCACATACACATACAAAATAAACTTCTCTATTAGTGTAACTCTTCTTTACTCTTAAGCATTTTTTCTTACCTCACATAGATACGTTTTCATTGTCTGGAATATTAGTATTGAAAAATTTTCCGTATATTATCATCTTCTATCACACATTAGCTACTTTGTGTGTATTACTACGAAAATATATTTAGAGTGTGGAACTTTATGTAACACTAATTCGATAACTGAATAAAATCTCAGCTTTAGGTACTAATCAAATTCAGCAATTTTATCAATTACTGAGCAATGAGAAAAAGTAATTTGTGATATGAAAAACATTTGTCAGATAAGAATTATTCTTATTTGCTTAAACTGTGTTCTAATATAATTTTTGCCTATTGTGTAGCACATGTATAATAGCGTTCACAGCAAATAACGTGCTGAGATGGGTGGACTTTGAAGAAAATTAATAATAAAAAAGAGATACATCGTTCCTCCTAAATAACTCACCTGCATGTTACAAATCAGTTTTCAAAAGCAGAATAGGTTAATTGACGCAACTGTAAACATTAAAAAGGAGCTGTATAGACTATACTGGTTTATTTTACTTGCAAAAAAACTATATCTGCAATTTATTAATGTAATACCTGATGTAAATGAGGAGCTTGTGTATTTAAGCAGCTGAATTCAAATAGTCATGGTTTGATATAGAATAAACAAACGAACAAACAATCTTTATTTCCAATCGAGTACACAGTACATAGACATTTAGTACATTGGTTTTTCAAATTCTTAGGGTTAACATTCTTAGAGTAGGAGTGATGATGAAGTTCCATGATCCTGGGAGGTTTGATGGGCGTGCCATGGGCGGAGAGTTGACTGCTTACCCAGTAAGCCTTACCGATATGTGCGAGCTCACAGCACGAAGAAGTAACGAGAAACAACTCGTGTTCATGGCCGGATTCGAACCCGTAGTCTTTCTACACGAAGCAGAGACCTGATACACAACACAAGCCATAGACCACTCGACTACGGTGGTTACATATAGAATAACAACATAGAATAGCAAATGTTTTGAGATCCTTGAATATACCAAATGTATCATATAGTACAATGAATGCACTGTCAGCTGTTACCCAATATACCGACTATTTGTGATCTGGAGATAAAACCTTCAGTCAGCAAATAATTTTAGCGGAAATTCTTACCCTATCAACAGGCGCGCCGGTCCGAGAAGTGGCGGTCCTCCTGGGTAACCGTGAGCGTCGTTAGCCATTTTGCTTGGGCGTGAACACGTTGTTTAGTTAGTTGCTGTAAGTTCTTCAGCACTTTTATTATTCATGATCTGTTAGCTGAGTACCCTAAAATTGATTGACCTCCTGTACCAAGTGCCTTTTTTAAGACCCATTAGGACTCTGCGATTAGGAAATGTCTTTAGAGATTTACCTACTTCATGCCGTGAGAGCATGCGACGTCATCTTTCAAATGAGCTCTCGGAGCTGGACTCGTGTAATATCGAAGGGAAAAATTTTAAGCAATATTTTCAGTGTTAGCTAGCACTCTTTTGTAATTCTTTTAATTTGGAGAGCCTTGTTCTATGGAGAAAACTAGGTTAAGTTATTCAAGTCCGAGTTAAATAGAGACTGCTTGTTATGAAATAGTTGCAGCTTTGATTGTAAACTAATCGAGTAAAATAATTGCTAGCTGTATTAAGTACAGCTGAGTTGAACTTGAAGGAACAATAATTGTTGAGAAATAAATTCAAAACTTATTACCTTTAATTTATATGAATAAAATTTTTTGAATTTCATTATTGCTCTTGCTGAGTTGTTGTTCAACAAAATTAATATCTTTGATTTCCAGCATGTCTTATGGCTTGCCAGAGCTACAATCATGTTAAATTTAGATGGCTTGTATTTGTTACTGGATAACCAAACTTAAGCTTTTCTTAATGAATGGTAATATTTAGGCAATATTGAACTAGACAGTTTATAGTTTCATTCATTGGTGCTGTTTGGTATCTCCTCCAGTTTTGATGGGAATTTTTCATCTAATGGTTACATTGAAGAATTTTAATGCAATTTGTGTTGTTGAAAGTTTTATAAGAAAGAACATCAGTTTGAAAATTGTGATATGAATATTGACATTAAAAACAAGGATAATGAATTAATGTCCAAAATATATAAATGTGTCTTTGTTAAGTATGTCAATGGAAAATATCAAACATTTTACTGATAAAATTAAATTTTATTAGTGTTCAACAATGATTAAGATCTGTATATTTTTGGCTACTCTACCTACAAGATATCCTTTATAAGCTCACACATTAAAAAGTTGCAAAAAGTATTCACTCACAATTTATTCTTTATAAGCTCCAACATCAAAAAGTTGCAAGAAATATTCGCTCCCAATTTATTCTTTATAAGCTCACACATCAAAAAGTTGCAAGAAATATTCACTCACAATATATTCTTTATAAGCTCACACATCAAAAAGTTTGAAGAAATGGCTACCATACCTCAAGATACTGCCATGTTATTTCTCATCAAATTCTTTTCTTTTCCAGTTTGATGGCCCTTCAAAAAGCTCATGAAACACAAGTCATTGCTCTGGATCTTCACTTCAGTCAGCATTAACCCATCATCAATATGTAAGTTTTTTAATATTAATGAATTAGTATTAGTATACTCTATGTCACTCTGGATTTGAAGACTTTCCATTATCTATCTAAATTATACTTGGAGCTAAAGAAGTGCCCTTTTTTATTTGATGTTGGGATACAGTTACAAATCAAAGATTTGGACAAAAACATTATTATTATTACATTCCCAGTTTAACCACCACACCCATAGCAAAAGCAACCTCAGCAGTGATACACAGTATCAGGGGATAGTCATTTGAGTTTTAGAATTATTGTATTTATATTGATATTTGTATTTCTTGCCCACAGAAAATTATTAAGAATCTTTTGTGATTAAAAATTGAGTTTCAGAGTGAACTTGTATCTCGAGTGAGACAGTAAATATTAAAAATTGAAGTTTTGGCATATTAGAAATTCTCTTTACACAAATATTACTTAAATTGAGCAACCTGTATCTCAAGAATTGATACAAGAAGCACTTAAATCTTCAATAATGGGTACATTGATCTGACAGGTCTACTTATTAAAAAATTTATTTATCTTGTTTAATCATTGACAGTTTACGATCAAAATTTCTGCTCTATCATTGTAGCATTCTCTAAGGTGTTTATTTAACTGGAGAAGTGATTTAAGTCATATTATTGACTACCTGTTGTATTTTGTGCATTTATTTTTACATATCTTAGCTTTAACCCAACTAATGTTGATGTGGCATTCAAAGTCTATGGAAAGGAATTTATAGCTTCAAAACTCAGCTTACATCATCAGGGAACTGTGATGGTGAAAGTGTTGACAGTATAACTAGAGGTTAGGTAATGATAATTAATTGCCAGTGCATATGCATGCATGACAACAGTTTCAGCAAATGAAAAGGTTTATTGCAGCATCACATATATGCTTTTATTTATTTTGAAGGTTGGGGAGTTGGCTTGCCTCATAATAAGGAATGTTAAGGGCTGCAGAGTGATGGAATTTGCAATTTCTGTTCAAAAATTATATGTTATTAGAAGAAAGTGGAAGGTGTGTTGGAGACAGACCAAGTCTTGTATCAATTAAGTAAAAGGCTTGGTAGAAAACAGAGGTCTGACTATTGAAGTCTTGAGAATATGCACCTGAGATCAAAATAAATGGAATATTTATATGATTGAATTAATTTCTTTGCAATATAGTCCAAATGTGTTGTACTGCACCTGGTCTTCTTTCTTGAATGTGGATACAGGAAAGTAAACCTGCTATTGTAATCCATTAGGAGTAAATGAGCAAGAGATAGCTATGCATTACTAATAGACCATAATAAAATACTTTGTATAACTGATGGGACTTGTTATTTGAATATCTTTCTTGAACCTTTTTCCCTCTGTGGGAAGAGAGTGTTGTTTATTTTCCTTCATTTTTAATATTTTTTTGTATGTTGATTTTCTGTATTCATAATGTGTACTACTATTTTATTAGCATTTGCCTAACATGCATGTAATGACTAATGAAATGTTTTCAATTCTAGGGCAATGGGTGGTAATGAACCAGACACTGTAGCTGAGTCCAGCAACAGCAGCAGTAGCAGTAACAGCAGTTCCAGCAGCTCTGACTCATCTAGTGAGGGAAGAAGCTCTTCTCAATCCAACAAAGTAAATGACCCTCATGAAGAGTCTGACTCCAAATCAGTCAATTCCAATGATTCGTGTGATGATTCACAGTCAAGTGAAGAGGATGAGAAGGCAGTAGCTCACACTGCAAGTACTACTCTTGAGTCTGCTTTTTCTGCTGGGGAACTTTTTTCTCATAACTCCCCATGTCCGAGTGAAGATGGCTTTGAAGGTTTTTCAAGTCCAGGCGGAGAGAAAAAGTTGATGAGTGTGGAAATGTCCTCTCAAGAGGTCTCCGAAGTTTTCCTCAATGACAACGAGGACAGTGCGTGTACTTATTGTGAAGAATCTGAAGATGAGAAGCTAGAATCTTGTAGTAATAGTGAATTAGATGATACTGAATATCAAATTGACATTAACAAGTCAAGTAATGTATTACATACTGCAAATGATGTATCTATCAGCCATGAAAATTTTTTGGAAAAGCTTAATGATGTCATTGATGTTGATGGTGTTAAAAATTGCACAACTTCAACTCCTAAACCAGTTACATCCATTTCCCAGTCAGTTGAACAAATGACTAAAGCTGCTATTGGAGAAGTAGTTGAGGCTTTAGATGATGATAAAACAGGGTTGGCTGTTAAGTTGCCAAACAATGTCATTAAAAAAATTATAGAGAAGAAAGAAGGTCTGCACATTGAAGGGCCTAGCAAATTGAGTAGTGGTACTCCACTTTGTGGTGCTAGAAAAAATGAAATTGCTGTTGCTCCTCCTAAGTTGAAGAAAAATATGGCTTTTCCTGAATTTAAATCTTCCCCTGGTACTACCATTGATGGTTATTCTGAGCAAGCTGCATTAACTGTAAAAGAAGAGACTCTCTCTCAAATATTTAATGGGCAATCTTCTGCAAAAAAAAATATCCTGGGTGACCCTGATGCTCTTCCTACTGTAGCAGAACTGACTCCCACTAAAAAAATGAATCCAGTTGAAATTAAATGTGTTAATGGAACTGCTGTGCAGCCTGTATCAACAGTCTCCTCTCAGTCATCTTCTGATGAGGAAGAAGATGAAGAAATGGACCAAGAAGAAGAGCCACCCTTGCCTATACAAGCTGAAGTGGTCATGTCAGAAGGAAGTGATAGTGAAAACAGATCTCTTAGCAACAAGAAGAAAAGTTCAGTTCTTCCATTACCCTGTCAGAGTTCTAATGAAACTTTGAGCAAGACTTTCCAAACGGCAGACATTACAGAATTGTTACAGAGCTATGTAAGTATGTGCTGTTATTGGTGGTGCCCCTGAATTGAGTATATTCTAAGTGCTCATTAACAATATTTTACTTAGATGGCATCTTCTAATTATTTTCCATAGTTTGTTTTCAAATGGTGAATGTATTCCTTCTATTGTGGTTTCTGCTCTTGAAAATTTGTTGACATCGATTTATGAGATATAAATATTTAATGGTAAATGTAAACTACATGATGTCTGTATCTGCTTATGATTCATATATCACTGCATTGTAATGTGTTGAAGTTGTAATGAATTTTATTTGAAAGTGCAAACTGCTTATTATAATGAAAGAATTAATAATTATTTCTTCACATTAGGTTGGTGGTCATAAAGGAGGCAAGATGGTCCAGTTTCATCCTCCTAGCAACACCTTGCCAGAATCCTGTTCAAGTATGTCACTTTGGCAGCAGCTGGACTCTGGACAGCTACCAGCGTACGTTCCTTCGCAAAAAACCCCGGACTGGATCCGCGTCACCATCCCACCTGAAGGCTACAAGTGCCACAGTTGTGGAGACACGTGAGTAGATGTATGAGTCAGTCCAGACTGTGTAGAATGGAATGTGGCTATAGGAACGAACCTTCGGGCCCATTCTTGTGTCGCATAATTACTTCGATAATTATTCGGTTGTTTTACCCAAGTCCCATGCCGTATTTCTAGCCGCGTCAACCATGTCGGCAGCGGGATTCGAACCCGGGTCTTCCCGCTCGCGAGCAGATTCGCTCACCAGTCGACCAAGCTGGTGATACCACTCGACCAAGCTGGTGATTAACGTGGTATGGCCATTGGCGTGTGGTAGTCCTCATTTTTATTTATATGTTTTGCAAGTCCCACATCAATAAATGTACTGGAACTTATTTAGTTGTGGCTACAAGTAATATGTGAGTAGAAAAGTGCAGTCATGAGTCAGTCCAAACTGTATGATAGTCTTAATTTATGTGTCTGCTCCACTAGAAAGCATTGAAGCAGTTAGTACACTCGACAAAAATTGCTAAATGACGTTTACTAAAAAAAGGCAAGGATGCGAGTAGTATGATTCGGCAGTTCGAGTTCACAACAGTTAGGCTAAAATTTTGTAATTAAATCCATAAGGAAAGAGGAAACCTTTAAGGTTGCGATTTTTAATTTGTTGGTCGTTCGCTCGATGTGATAAGTCAATAGTTCATGAAATTAAAATGACCAACATATTCAACTGAGAACCTCCAAGTTGTATGAGTGTAGCATCACCTCACTATTAGTTCAACATCACCTATCAGTTTAACATCATCTGACTGTATCAGTTAATGTTCACTCAACTGTATTGGTGTAGCCTGACGAGGCTGCATAGGGATTACATCTTGGTTCACTTGGCAGGTATTTCCTCGAGGCATCACGTGATAATCACCTACAGAGACGCA
>VCRD01000576.1:116749-133241 GCA_006783055.1 Trinorchestia longiramus
AATATGTGAGTAGAAAAGTGCAGTCATGAGTCAGTCCAAACTGTATGATAGTCTTAATTTATGTGTCTGCTCCTCTAGAAAGCATTGAAGCAGTTAGTACACTCGACAAAAATTGCTAAATGACGTTTACTAAAAAAAGGCAAGGATGCGAGTAATATGATTCGGCAATTCGAGTTCACAACAGTAAGGCTAAAATTTTGTAATTAAATCCATAAGGAAAGGGGAAACCTTTAAGGTTGCGATTTTTAATTTGTTGGTCGTTCGCTCGATGTGATAAGTCAATAGTTCATAAAATTAAAATTACCAACATATTCAACTGAGAACCTCCTGGTTGTATGAGTGTAGCATCACCTCACTATTAGTTCAACATCACCTATCAGTTTAACATCATCTGACTGTATCAGTTAATGTTCACTCAACTGTATTAGCGTAGGCTGACGAGGCTGCATAGGGATTACATCTTGGTTCACTTGGCAGGTATTTCCTCGAGGCATCACGTGATAATCACCTACAGAGACGCAGCATGCTCATCTCCTTGGAGTGTGGACCCTGCGATGCTAACCTCACTTTCTACAACAGATGCACCCTCAGAGGTGAGCTCAAGCAAAATCTTCACTTTTTAGACTAGTTAGTTGTATGGTGTGGAATATTATATGTATAGGACTAAATTACTGTTTGTTTTCATGATTTTGGAAGGTTTGTCGCATTTTTGTGGTGACGGTGACTGTGTTTGTTATCTATTATGGATATGCACTGTTCATATTTTTATATATGAGTTAGGAATGGCATTATTGATTGTCATGTAAAATCATGTGCGTGTCGTGCAGCTCATTTGAGGACGCACATCACGAAGGGAGAGGACGTGGACGATGACATCGTGGAGGTGCGATCCCTCCCCGTCCACCTGACGCCCCTGCTACAGCCCTACTGCGTCCCTGTGCCCCAGGTGCATCACAAGGTGCGTCCCTGTGCCCCAGGTGCGTCCCTGTGCCCCAGGTGCGTCCCTGTGCCCCAGGTGTGTCCCTGTGCCCCAGGTGCATCACAAGGTGCGTCCCTGTGCCCCAGGTGTGTCCCTGTGCCCCCCGTGCATCACGATGTCTGTATGCTGTTTCACATGCCAGATGAGAACGGATAAAATTTAAAATATTGAAATTTAGCTGTCACAACCGTTTAAATTCATCATTTGTTTCGAAGGCGGAAAGTTGTAAACTTCAGCGTGAGAGATCTGTAAAAATTAGAGAGCAAAGAGGCATCAATAAGAACAGTAAGATTCACTAGACATTTGAATGGTCATTAGTAATTAGAGGAATTTTCAACTGCTTACATCGGATCTTGACATTGAGGGGTCAACGATGATGATTCAAGCAATGTACGAGTAAGTAAATTATGTTCGTCTTAAAGTTGCTCTTCTTACTTATTGTTATATTTCTCACGCTGTTACCCCTACATACTGTTGTGCACTGCTCATCCTGTGATGGCAAACTGCTCCTGGCCTCAACTGACAGTAGACAGTAACTGCTTCAATTTAACTAACAGTGAACAGTAACTGCTTCAATTTAACTAACGCTGGACAGTAACTGCTTCAATTTAACTAACGCTGGACAGTAACTGCTTCAATTTAACTAACACTGGACAGTAACTGCTTCAGTTTAACTAACACTGGACAGTAACTCCTTCAGTTTAACTAACACTGGACAGTAACTGCTTCAATTTAACTAACAGTGGACAGTAATTGCTGTGTTCAAGTAACATTGGACAGTAACTGCTTCAGTTCAACTAACAGTGGACAGTAACTGCTTCAATTTAACCAATGGTGGGCAGTAATTGCTTTAATAGCTTCATGAGCAATAAAAGATGCTACCATTTAGATTCTTCAAGTATTTTAACAAATTCTTCATTAGTTGTATATTTTGATGAATTCGTTGTTATGCGTTTCAGGTGCTGAACACCGCTGAAGACAATGGGGTACTCAACCAGGCTAAAAAGTAAGAATTTTGTGTTTTCTATAACGGTAACCTGTGAACGAAAGTTTATTTCGTCTTTTTCGTACTTCGAAACCTTGTACCCTTTTTTGGTTACCTTGTACCTTTGTATACAGTAACTATAAGCATGGTCTGCTAGTTAAGCTCTATTGTTAGGTGTAAGTATGTGTGTACATGCTCTCAAGTGCTAATAGGCTAGATATGCTGGTTGAATTAACAAGTCAATTCACTGTAGCAATGACTGCTCTCAGAGGCACAAGTGCGTCACCAGTAAGGCGAGTAAACCCCAGTTGTGTGCATAGCTAGTGAATCTGACATCGAAGTTTTATTGTAATATATGTTCGATGTTGTATTTTTTATATTACTCGAAATTTTGTATATTTTACTGACATTGGAAACACACTGAATGATCTTTCCACTCTTGATTTAGTTTGTGTTACATTTCATTCATATTTTTCATACCTATTTTATCTGGTCACATATGCGCCAGTATGGCAATGGTGTATGACTGCTACAAGATACGTAAAACTGACTGATTTTTGTGTACCCCCATCACTATATTGAAGGAAGAGTGCCGGTGTGTTCTTGTATTCCTGTTTCATACCTTCATTTTCAGAACAACGAGTTGCTGTATTGAGGTCATTATTGATTGTAAATAATCAGATTAGATGACGCGTGTGCATGTTTTCATCCTTTGAAGCAAAGTTTGTCAATCATATTGCAAGAATTATTTAACTCTATAATTGTATAAACTCTCTACCAGAGACACCTTTATTTTAGATGAATTCAATACAATAATGAGAAGAATTTAGGCAGAGGCAACCGAACTCAATTAGGGAAATAGATGTGAAAGTAAAGAGAAATTATCAGAAAAGGCTATTGTTTTATGCCGTCAGATTGGTACACTTGTATGAATAAACTCACAGAGAAAAGATTCATTCATTACTCAAGAGCAAAATTTACCATTTGTATTAATGGTTCTTTTATTATCAGACTATTCGAATTAACAGAAAATATTTGAGCTTCGAAACTAGGTGTGCATATCATTAACTAGTTATGGATTTGAAAGACATGTGTGATACCCTAGAGCTTGATTCCCTATTGACACAAAAATCCTTGGTACTCGATTTTATCCTCATGAACTGCTAACTGCTCGATTTTATCCTCGGACTGCTAGCCTAAAAAACTTCTTTTGACGCGTTATCTGAGTATTTCAATTAAATGTATCTCCCTTTCTACAACAGTTCGTCACGCACACGCATGCTGCGGTGCTACATGTGCGACCGCATGTTCTACAGTGTGCGGGAGCTCATGGCGCACATGCGTACGGACCGTGCGTACTCGGACAAGCGTGTTGAGTGCCGTAAGTGTCTGTTGGTGCTCCCAAGCGTATGCGCCGCCAAGGCACACATTCTCTCTCATCCCCCTACCAACGAAGTCAACGTCTCTGTATGTCCGGAGTGCGGGACTCCGTGTGAGTCACCACGGGACTTCGTGCATCACATCGCCACTTGTGGTCATCATTTCCGTCGTTCAGGCATCATTTGCAATGCCTGCCATGTTTGCTTTTTTAGGTCCGAGGAAGATTTTCTTTCGCACTGGGTTAAGGAACATTGCAGTAAAAGCTACGAGTGCTCTGTGTGCTGTCAACGCTTCGAAAGTCCAGTATTCCACAGCTGCTCTGCCCCTGGCCAGCAGGTGTTGAATTCTTTTAGGTGTGTTCTAGATTGCCCTTTATGTGAAGGGTCTGTGCTGGTCGATACGCTTGAGCAGGACGACATTCACTTTTACGTGCGGGAACACCTCGATAAAAGCCACAGCAGAACTATCAATCGCGTGCATTATGTATACAAGTCAAAATTTTGCAGCAATGCTTTCCGAAGTAAAGACGAATTAAGGGCGCACCATGAAAGAGAACATCGACGAGACAATCACTACCGTGCCAAGTCTTGTTCCCTCCATCACACTGTTGTTGCCGCTCAGCAAAAATACTCCATAGCAGCCAATGAAGTTCGCAATGCAGAACAAAAAGGCGCTCTCGTAAGTTTACCTATTATATTGAACGCTGAAGAACAGGAAGAAGCGCGTGCCAGAGAAATACCTACTGTTAGCAGTCTTTTTGATAAAGATCTTTTTCCGGACATTCCAAGCGTAGTTGATCCTTTTACCGGGCAGCGAGTAACTGTCGTCGATGGCGTGAAAGTGGATGCACTGACTGGTGAAGTTCTAACTGCATCAGTCTCGGAATCTCCTAAGAATAAACTCGCGGCGGACGACGGCTCAAGTCCGTATGTGTGTTACCGCTGCGGTCTCACGCACTCAGAGCGTAAAAAACACAAACGCCACGTGCGGAATTGTGCAGGTGAAGTCCGGGATAGAACATGCCGTGTGTGTCACAATAGCTTTAGAGGCGAAAGCTTCGTTTTGCATTGCCGCTATCACATGCAACAAGGAATCGTTCTATGTATGTTTTGCAACGCGGCCCAGTTCGAGTCTATTGAAAAACTTCACAGCCATTTTGAGAAACACGCTCATGAACAGTTTGTGTATCCGGCCATATGTCCGTTTTGTAGCATAGTGATGCCGGACGTAGCCTCATCACTTTCGCATTTGATAGAAAAACACGCGTTTCTGATGAACCTGAGCTCTAACAGCTGCTCGAGCAATGCTGCTGCGCAGATTTCTGCTAGCACCTCACAGCCTGTGATTATTGCGGCAGCACCTGAGGCATTTGTGGCGTGTGAGAAGTGCGGTCGCAAGTTTCAGGGTGGGAGGGCGTTGTCGGTCCATGCTCTGTCATGCAACGCCTCTGGAACCCAGACCCAGATGTCATCGACTCGTCAGTGCCTTGCTTGCAAACGCGTTCTTACTCATGACACGATAGGCAAACACATGGCCGGGCATTTGCAGGAAGGCTTCATAGTGTGTGGCTTGTGTGACGGGAAGCCCATAGCTTCCAGTGTGGATCTGCTGCAACATCTTGAAACACACACCGCGTCTCTTTCGTACCCATACTCGTGTGTCATGTGCCAAAGTCATCTTGAAGATGCCTCATATGCCCTGGAGCATCTCAAAGAAGAACATGGACTCGGCCACCTTGCTTGTCCTGAATGCGACATGAGCTATACCTTTAGCCAGCAGCTGGCTCGTCACACTGAAATAGTTCATAGAATTTGTCTTTACTCTAAGCGCCGCTATATATGTTGGATCTGTCGAGCGTATGATCATGTCAAAAAAGACACGCTCATGAACCATTTTCAGACGGCTCATGGCCTCGAGCGTCCGGAGGTCAATGAAAAGCTCATGATCCGCACGAGGGGGCAGGGGACCATGCCCACTTCACAATTTGTGCCCACTAAACAAGTTAAAAAGAAGCCCACCGCCAGTGATAAATTGTTTGAGGAGCAGCACACCCTCAGCGTCCACGAGACATCTCCTGTGGCTTCAGCGAGCTCTAGTCCTGAAACTAAGCCTACTGCTGGTAGCAAGGATACAAGCCCTGTGTCAGTGAAGCCTCCTACTCAGGTAACTTTGCCTTCATCTCCTCCAACCAGCATTGTTCCATGTACTACACCCGCTGCTCCTGCTGCCGTCATTCCTTCTAAGCTCGATTCCAAAAACACTCAGAAAATAATTCGAGTTGATATTAAGGAAGCTCTTCTAAAACCCCAAGTTACCAAAGTAAGAATAGAGGAAGCTACCGGTAGCAACGTAAACAAACAATCTCCTAAGGTTAACGTGACCATTAGCACAGGTTGCAAAATGCCAGCGTCTAATGTTCCGGTGTCTACGTCGAATTCCGGCACTACTCCTGATGTGGGCGTCAAGCGCAAGTTAGACACCAACTCTGATGGGGAATATTCCTCGGAAGTGTCTGTGTGCAGCGACTTGTCCTCACCTTATATTACCAAGAAAAAGAAGAAAGCACACCACTGTGATCAGTGTAATTTTGCTACCAACTTCCGGGAAAAATTGGAGCGCCATAAAAAAAGACAGCACGATTCGTCACAGGTGGCGGGGTTTTTGTGTCAGGAATGTGGACAGTCCTTCGTGGTGCAGCAGTCGCTCGTGAGACACATGTTCTTTGCTCATAAAATAAAATGGCAGAAAGACACGGCTTCGCGGAGCGAGTCTCCTGAAGGGAAGAAATCAGAAAAAACTGAAGAGCAATCCAAAACCGTGGGCATTAAGCGGCCTGCGGGGCAGTTGGTTATGGAGTCTGGTAAGATGCTCAGATTGAGCACGGAGGATACGACTGAAGACAAAACTATGTCGTTGTCGAATTTGCCCAAAGTTACTGCTCGCGGCATTTTCAGCACTAAACGACCTGATGGTGGCAAAGTCCTTGTTACTCAAAGTTCAATTGTTCGAGTTGAGAGGAGTAAGTCTGCGGATGGTGCTCCAGTTATGTCGAAGATCATTGCCAAGTCAGCTAGTGACAAGCCTTTTGTTTCCTCTCCTGGTGTAAAGTCTGTTTCAGTCGTCAGCTTTGGCTCCAGTCCTGCTAGCGCCGACCACACTAAATCCATCGTTTCAGCTGAGGGCAGAACTATTCAACATCAGGGTACGTCAAAAACTATAGTTCTTGGTAAACCTTTGCAGATGCAGTCCTCTATTATAACTGTACGCCCGCCACTTAAAATATCCTGCTCATCTGCTTCACCTGGTGTGTTGGATAAAACTAGCCACATCCCAATACGCTCGGTGCTGAGTGCTTCCAATTCTTCAACGGGTTCAGTTCCGCCGTTGGTGTCAGTGAGGATGCCGCATGTCTCCACAGTTTCCCCTCCCGTCAGCGTTAATTCTTGTAAAACCAATCCAGACTCTGTAACAGTTAGCCTGAACCGCTCAAATGTTCCTGTTGCTTCCCGACTCCAGACTGGTGTGTTGAGGACACCTTCAATATCTCGTTCTACATCTACTCCGCAATCTCAATCTAATTCTATCATTACCATTGCTACTCCGACAGCGACTGTTTCACCTACACCTAGTATTCAGCCTTTGCCTTCTGTGACTCTGGTAACGCCTAACTTGACAAACCAGTCTACTCTTTCACCTGGCGAGAGTAGTGGTGGCGGAAAATATTTGTGCGGTGTATGCAAAGAAGAGTTCACTTCTTCAAGTGAACAGTATAGTCACATGAGAACACATGGCATGGCTTTCTTGCAAATCGGCCGCAAGAACAGGGTTCTGCCTCCTCCAACCACAACTGCTTCTACAATTGTTAAAGAAATCGCTTGTGTGAAAAATGATGATACAGATTTCAATTCTCCATGAAACATCGTGATGCGCAAATTGCAGGCGCATTACTCCCACTTGAAATGAATCTCGAAGCAAAGATGTAAACCTAAATTTTGTCTATTTCGGAATATTGCTGAACTGTGAGACACGTGTTCTTGATGGCGATGCGGCTATGTAGATATGAAAGACTAGGTTTTTGGTAGACGTGCTTCAGAAAGGTTTTATTAGTTAAGTTGTGCGTAACTTCTTGTAGTGCTTCCATTCAAGAAAGGTAAAGGAACTTATTTAAAAGTTCCTAGGGACCCAATTCTTTTGATGCGTCGGTTTATTTGTACTGTTTATGTTTTCTAACGGAGATCGATATCCATTCTCGATTATTTTAATGTATGTATATATATTTAATTTTCGAAATAAAATACGTTCTATATTACAACACCCTCTCATGGAAAACCAGGGCAGGTTGATTTGAGGGTGTCTGAGCCTGTGTCTTGAGGAGGTGAGAAGTGTTGAGTTCGCTGGAAGGGAATATCCTCCAGCTGTATCTTAGATACTCGACACCCACACGATTGCTGAACTCCACTTGAGGGCGTACAAAGTTATTTGAAAGTGTCGGTCCTTGTAACAATATCTTCAGGTATTTTCATTCATCAGAAGGTATCTCTAGCTACTAGCCGTAGAATCAGCTGCGCTTGTTGCAAAAAGCGGTTAAGGACGGACTTGCCTTTGCTGTTAGACCTGATCTTTCCTCTCCCTGCATCTCTCTCGTCTGGGAGGCTAACGTTCCGTGCAACATCTTATGTATATGTATTTGGTACTTTGTATATCTACTTCATTCATTAGTTTTTTGCTTCTTACATTTTGGCGTTAAAGAGTTTAAGCGAATACGAAGATGAACTGTAACACCGCGTCAACTTCGCACACGTACACAAAAAAAAAGTTATGCGTTCTTCGAAATATGTCTAATATCCCACCAAAAATTCGACAGCCTTGGTTGTGGGCATTTGCCTGTTATGTTTGATGGTTAGTTACTAATTTTTCTTCCATAGCCAACTGGCTGACGAACCGCTAGTAATCTTCAGTGAACGTTTTCTCAAAGAAGTTCCTTATACTAAATTTAATTTTTGATTTAAGCCATTTCGATTCTCGCACATTTTGCGTTGAGATTTGCTTTAATTAACTATGCTCAAACTCTTTTTGTACGGACACCATTAGCTCCATAAAAACGAATTCAATTATGGAAAATAAAAACACTTACGGCCTTACCAAGTGTCACTTGCAACCAGACATATGTACCCTCCCTATAATAACAGAGCTCTTCTCAAGGATAAAGTGGTCCCTGTTAGAACGCTTTCCCTACGATCAGCGCTGTAAAACTCAGGTCAGCTTCATTTTATTCTTACACTAGTCCGGAGCTGTGAATTTTTGGTTTTACTGAAATGCTGTGTACTCAACATAGATTGTGTAGAAGTCTGAAGAGCTTTAATCATGTCTTAGTGTCCCCGATGCAATAATTGTTACTGTAACATGGCATCTGCATTACGAGTAAAATTGATGTTGAGTTATATATGTTACCGTGCAGTGTACAGAAGCAGACAAGTAGTCATAATTTTCTTTGAAGTATTTGAAAAAGGTTGTGTGTTCATTTGTATTATAGAACTGTATTATACAAAAAAATTGTACTTTTTTCATAAAATATGTTATGGAATGTCAACTCGCTCTTACATTGTAAGAAATGTATATTTCTATAAGAAATCAGTGCTTCTATCATCTACTATTTTGTATACAAGTACAATTTTTGTTATAACTTTTATCACATTCTTTGCTGTTGCTCGATGCGTGTTAATGATTTAATATTCTCTCTTACTAACCTACCACCACGCTCTCCCTCTGGGAGCTGCCACCACGCTCTCCCTCTGTGAGCTGCCACCACGCTCTCCCTCTGTGAGCTGCCACCACGCTCTCCCTCTGGGAGCTGCCACCACGCTCTCCCTCTGGGAGCTGCCACCACGCTCTCCCTCTGGGAGCTGCCACCACGCTCTCCCTCTGGGAGCTGCCACCACGCTCTCCCTCTGGGAGCTGCCACCACGCTCTCCCTCTGGGAGCTGCCACCACGCCATTCCTCAGGGAGCTGAGCTAAAAAATTATTGCTTCATCACGTATCTAGGGAACTTGCCGCTATCTGGACGACACACACCCACGGAAATTAGCGTTTTTAAAGGCATCTCGAGCTACTCACAACAGGGTCAACAATGTTGAAGAAATGTGTAGCTGGGCTGGTTGAGCCCGGTTAAGCTAGGAATATAGTAATAACAATAGTTCGTTGGCATTATCCTGGGAAGGCTAGTTGAAGGGTACTATCCTGTAACTTTTCTTGGAGACTTGCATTCGTTATGGCAAATGTAGAATTCGTTAACTATACCCTCGGTAAGCTGCTGTCGTCAGACACCGTCGATGTTATACTATTGAAACGATCATTAATGCGTGTTGTCGGGGGTATTTTATAGTTGTTTGAATTTAATTGTTCCCTTCTGTGGATGCGTCTTTCATCAAGGAGGCCTGCATACAGTGCTGACGTTCCCTAATTGGGATTTTTCAGTTTCTCATTTGTTTCTTTTCATTTTAGTTCGTCTTTTTAGATGCCTACTTTGTCTCTTCTTGCGAGCTGCATCGGGCTGTGCGTACTAAGGTACTGAAACTTAACATCCTTGTGGTACCGCGTGAACTAAATCATGAGTGACTTTTTTCTTAGACGATCACCCCTTTTGAGCCAAGATTTCGGTTTCACCTTCAATGTAATAACCATTTTTACTACCAGATATTGCGACAGGGTAAAGCGTATCAGGTTCAGGCAGTGTAGAGGCGAGTCAAGATGGCATTATTCCGACTATGATGTACGATACAAAAACAGCGAGACTAAGCTGAAGACAGTATGAATGTATTAAAGGTATTTTTGACGAGTATAGTAAGAATAATTCATTATGATGTGAGAAAGATGCAAAGTCAGGAGAACTCGCATGCAAGAGAGTCCTCAGTTTGTTATGAAGTATTACGATAGCGAGCAAAAGCGTCTGGTTGGAAAATAAACTGCTTGAAGTGCCCTAATGTTTGGATGAATCCAGAACAGCGTTATTTAATGCAACTATGTCTAAAGTGGTAACGAGAGTTGGTGCTGAGAGCCAAAATGAATAGCATTTAAACAAGCAAATGCTTGACACGCGTAGCCTGCTTGTCTTGGTAGGCCGGAGCTCGGTATGATTAACCTGTTATAAGTCTCTTCATTTGTTTCTTATTACTACAAAGTTTTTGAAATGCGTGAGTTCATTTTTCTACAAATTTTCGTTTGAGGAAAAAACACTATTTTGGCCAATAAATTGTCAAATAAAGTATGATAGTGATATTTCAGTTTTGTGATGTAGAATGTAAGCAACTCGGTTGATCGAGCAGAGGAAAGTAGTGTATCTCAACTATCTTAATCGGGTAAATTACAATTAATCCTCACTCCTCGATGGGTTTATATGGCCGTGAGACTTTCACGAATTTCAAGCTCGAGAGCAAATTTTCGACTAAGCCTTTTTTCTGTGATGAGATTTTTCGACGGACTTTGATCAAGTATTCTGTGTGATAATCCCACTAGTTCCTCTTAGTCTACTTATAACCCTTGATGAACGTTCTTCATGAATTCATGATAATATAAGGCATATTTTTACATAAATATTCATATTAACGGGTGAACTATCAATACATTGATTTACCTCGTGCCAACAAAGTCCCTCCCTTGTATTATCTAACTCCTGCGATTGTTTCGTTCTTTATTTTTGTATGAAATTGATAATGAGTAGAATTATTTGTCAGACAAGTCACAAGTTATTGAGTTGAAAAGCGACATGATGCAGTTGGTTCAGCGCTTGTCGTGATTGAAGCAGGATTTTTTAATTGTTCAATGAAAAATATTAACATAGTTCGCATGTGCATGTTTTTCTTTTTAGTCTCCATAGCAGCCCAGTAATGAAATGCTGGAGTTTACTTGTGTCCGTTAATTAATTTAAAAATTATGTAATTTTAAAACCTATGAAATTTTAAGGTAAATTGATTTAATTTCATGTTTCGAAAACACAATAGACCCTCCATGAGGGTGTGTTTAAGGGAAGGGTTCTCCAGCGCATCCTGGGGACTTGGCGCTCCACCGAGGATGCTTGATTCGTGAATAATACTCAGGTATGCTGGTAGTGTCTGCCTTCGTCAGTACACATCCGCACATTAGTGCGTGGCTAACGTAGCAACTAGCCACAGAATGTTTCTACGCTTGTTACAGGAGGCTATTTTGGATGAAGTTTAGAATTACCTGTTTTTTTTTTTAATTCTTGTTCCTTCGCTGCGACGGCCAGCGTTCCGTGCAAGATCTGCAAGCGTGGATTCGAGGATGAATACTTCTACTGCATCCGTGAGTTCTGCTGTTGTGCGAATACAGGTTGTACTCTACCGCATGTCGTGCACGACGCCGTGAAAGAGTTAATCAGTGTCAATGTGGTTTAGCGGTAAAATCCAGTGTATGATAATAATAATGATAGTTTTTACGGTTTATTATAAAAAATAATAGGTAAAAAGAAGAACTCGAAAATGACTCGCTTCATTCGAAATGACTGCAACATCCATGTTAAAGCTAAAATTGTTGAAGCTATTTACTTCTTGAAAAATACGTTTTAAACGCCTAAATGTATGGAAAAGCTGTTCGTGCTCTAATATCATTTGATTTGTTTCTGTTCTGTGAAGGTAGAAGTAAAACGAATATTTATACATAAAATTATTCCTCGTGTGAAACTCTTATAGCAATTAGCCGATAATGGTGAAGAGGCTTTTTTATGGGTGATGTATGGTCTTGATAATTTGCGTTGCTGAGTTATTCTGTGTCCGTGAAATAGAAGTATGTTCGGCCCTCATTTTAAAAGAGGTTTGTTTTTCAAACGGATGTGGTACTGGTACTCGCGAATTTCTTCTTGTGATGGCGACGTCCGCCAACAATCAAATCGAATGACTTTTTGTACTCCGGCTCCGCATCCCGTCGACCTTTGACCTCCTCTTCTGGTCCGAGGAAAATATTGTGCCGTGCCATGACGGCTGCGAAGCCTCGACACAACACGACCAACAGAGTGACTGATGCCATGAACACCTAGATCACATAAAGAGCCAGGTATTTGAACTCGTAGGTATTGAGAGGTGTGGCCATAACATATTAGTGTAGGATGAACCCCTTTTGGCCTAGCTACCTATATTTTTCTCCTGCGAGTCATTAAACGTGTCGTTTCACGTATGACTACTGTATGAATATGCAACGCTTTTCTGGTAAAGGGAGAATACGTTACTTTACATGAAAATGCTCGAGCGTTGTGTGTTTTGGCGAAGGTGCGAGCTGTGTGCCTCTCACACTATAAGGTTCGAATTAACTTCTTTTAATTTATGCGCTGTATATGTTATTCTGAGCGATGTGTTTCGTATATTCTGGAGTTTATAGTGTTAACAAATGCATGTCTGTCAACGGAGGACTGACGCAGCCAACCACTGAACTTGGGTAATATTTGTACACTTGTGGTAGCGGAGTTTTTTTTTACTTCGATTAAAGGAGTTACCACTGAGAATAGTGACGACGTTAAGCATATGTAAGTATTTTGATATATTATTGGCATGTTGCTCAAAGATCTGGAGGAAGTTTTGTGCACTAATATCTTCTGGTCGTTATAGGAATAGGGACAAGCGGATATTCGTTCAATGAATATACGGATATTCATTGAAAATGATCATTTTTGTCGATATGTGCGCCAAGATCAAACCTTTTGCTGAGTTCGTTAATGTACTTTCACCACCGTGGCTTCGACTGCGTGCAAAATCTTGTAGAATTTATAAACCGAACTCTAGAATGCAGATTCATTTAATGATCTACTGCGTGAACTTCAAGCGACAAGAACCCATTAAGTTGTAATTCATTATGTTGAATTCAAATTGTGTTCATCTGCTTATAAAGTTTTTGCAGTCTCCTAAATGAGGCTCATATTTGAAGAACGCATTACCCTCTGTAATCAATTACGAATATTCTCGTTTATCTTATTTTTTCCAGATTTCTAACATTTCATACAAAGCACGTGTAATAAGTATTAGCTCGTCTTTAAGTATTTTTATGCTTGTATTAAGAATTGCAAGGCAATTGAATTCGCGTCGTCGCTGGTATAGGAGCTAGTGTGAAGCAAATGTACATTTTGTTAATACGTCTTCGCTTCGGTCACTTTGTTATCATTACTTCAACTTTCTTTCGTAACAATACTCAACTGTACTAACTGAATCTGTATATAAATGTTATTTATGTAATAATTCTAGTCATTAGCCTACAACGTTACAAAATATTCGAAAAAAGGACACGTGATTATAATGTCTAGCAACGTTCAAACTTGGTATCTACCTACAATCCTTTATCAGGGGGCATCCCACGTGATGCTGTTGCAGTTCTAGCGTCTTAAAGCCCATCAGAGGTGATCGACGCAGACTTCATTAGAAATATCACAGCAACACTGATCAAACCTAGCGTAAGAATTCGCTATAACTTTACTGCTTCACACGAATAAATAGCCTTTTGATGCCCTGCACCAACCCAAATTAAGACGAAGCAGGTCCAATGGTTGTGATGCAGCAAAGAGAGTCCAACGTAACCGGCAAATTTGACCTACATCAGCGGTTCCCAAACTTTTCACATTATGTTACATGGCTGTCCCCCACAACATACGTTTTCAAATCAGGGTCTCCTGAAGAGATAAATGTACATATATGATAAACATGCTCTCACGGTCTCCCTTGAAACCCTTCGCAGTTCATCGAAAGATCGCGGTCCCCAGTTTGGGGAACCACTGCTCTGAACAATAATCTGCTACATCTGCAGATCAATACAAAAGATTAACAAAAATATGGGTTATAAGTATTTTTACAAAACATTTCAAATTTTTGTTGAAATCCTGGAATTACAAATGTAGATGGCATATTTATGATAAAAACACGCTGTGGGTATCACAAATTATTGCTCTGCTGATCAGCACAAACTTTCAAGTACAAAAGGTAATTAATTAACACACCCAGGAAGAGAAGTTCTACAGGTTATTCATTATTTGAACCTCATGCTTGACGTTCATGTACACTCAAGACTAGCAACAACTTGAGATGATATACGTCGCGCTGTGATGCTGCTGCATTAGGTCTTACCCTTACACGTTATAACGAGCTTACAACACGGTTTGAGAAGGCCTCTCAAAGCGTCTCAGCTCTCTAGCACTAACAACAAAATGATCCCTGAAGGAAGTATTACTTGAGCACCATTTTCTTGTGAAAGTATTACATCTTTGATATACCAAATTTATGCAATACACCAACGCTTTAATGAATGAGATGCACACAGTTGAAAAAGGTAAAGAACTTGTTAAGTGATCTATCGAAGAAATTAATTAAAATGACTAGTACATGGATATCTTGTATGTATTTGGAGAGAATAAGTTACGAGTAAACTTATTTCAGCTCTAAGTAGTATATATTGCTCCCATAATTTTACGACTAGCAAGGAAAGAAATGCCCCACACTAGTACTATACTCGTCAGAATTTGCTCTGCTACAACTCGAATGAATCGGCCATATTAAAAGGAAGGAGGACAAGCTCAGGGAATGCAGACTCTTAGTCAACAAATACGAAATTGACTAAGAAATTATTACATTCAGTCACATGAAGTTCAATATTTGTATTTGCTCGTAAGAATAGCGAGCTAGAGATAAAAAGATTAAGCGTCAAAGTCACTAAGAGATGGTTGCTCTTTGTGTTCTATGAAGGAAATTCGTCAAATCAACGCACGGCGTCGGTCAAATCTGCACTATGCAATGAGTTGCAAGGTAATGTGAAAACTCGATGCATATTTGAATAAAAACTAAACGTTCCACGATTAATGCCTACCGAAAATTTAACTGAAGAGGCGGATTCTATTCAGTGTAAAGATTTTGGACCTGTTTAAGTTTATAATGAAGCACTAAATGATGAACATGAAAACGATCCTGTAAAAATATAAATTGAGGCATGTAAATTTTTCAATAAATACAAACGGAGTTATATCTATGTTTACACTACGAAACGGTTCCTGTAATATTTAATTAATAATTCAATTTCTACGAACATAAGACTATTTCATTTCACTAAAACTTTGCCAACAGCAGCAGTCAGCATTTCAAAGTGAACAAAAAATACGACTCTGGCCCTGAAGTATGCGAGAGAATCCGGCACCATTCGAAAGAGAAGCACGAAAAAATGCCCTCTAAAACGACTAAATACAACACACCCGCTTAACACGGACAGTCAACTCCGAGGTTGGTAGTTATGGAACTCTCTACGGAACACAAGTTCTCAAGAGAATAATGACTTCAAAAATACCACTAGAAATATCTCAGGTACTATAACTACTCGCAGATGAACAATAAATCTTCAAGCTATGCTAAAAAATATATCTCTGAGATAATTTGTTCAAAAGAAAATTCATAACATTATTATGCATCTGAGCCTGATCATATATATGCAATGAATCAAGGGAAATCAATAGAAGAATCTTATAATTTTCTACTATTCTACTATTATCTTCGTTGATTAACCAGTAGAGCAAATATTCTGCCTACTTCAAAAGACGAACCAACAAGAAATGTTAAATATTAGTATTTAGATATTGAGTTCAAACTACTGTACACTACATTATTCCTTTCTCGTGAACGTTCTATTACTAATCAAGATATGTATGCATTTTACTATAAAACAAATTATTTATGAAACTCAAGCCTAAAAACGTTTACACACAACAAAAAGAAAATATGAGAGCTTATTTTTCAACAGCTTTAAGTTTGTATGATAGCTGTTACAATGAAAAGTATCAGTCGCAAGTATGAATCCCGAAACCTACATCACCAACAGATGAGTGAAATTATCATTTTATTCCTGGTTTAACCACCGCAGCCACAACAAAAGCGCTGTGAGCAGCTATGCACGGTATCAGGAGGGAGTCATTTAAGTTTTAGGGTCACGCATCTTCGAGGAAATAGGAGTAAGTATCAAAGTTTCCAGGATTGTGTCATAACTGGTAGCCACATTTCACACAGCGTTTGCGGTAGGCCCCATGGTACAGATGGGTGAAAGCATTCGGTTAAAAGTTAAATTTGCGGCTAATCCTCGAGATACGCTGTTGCAAAGTCTAGACACAGAGCGTTTG
>VCRD01000576.1:134473-158980 GCA_006783055.1 Trinorchestia longiramus
ATTCTCCCAAAGACCGTAAAAGAGGACCGTATGGTCCTTTTCGTAGCTAAAGGGTTAAAGAGATAAGCTCAATTGTAGCTAAATTCTAGATATGAAATACAGAGATTGGTTACTTAGGGAAACAAACTCAAGCACAGCATACGTAAGCACAAGCATAGTCATGTAACATGCGCGAGGAAAGAATCCTAGGAAAGGTAGCAAGTATGTTTTTTCCAGAGACCGAACGAAATTAACGGCTCAAACAAGCGAGTTATCGAGAAACAATCTCAAAGGGATTGATTTCATATCCTAACCTATTATATTTCTGCAAGTAAGCAATTTATGAAAATTTAAGGAGGTAATTAGGAACGACTGTCAAGCACAAATGAGAAACCTTACATCTAAGGGGCAGTGAGTCTCACTGTAAAGCGCAAAGTTGTCTGCAAGTGGAACAGTAAATGGGTCAAAAATATTTTCAGTCACCATCCTATTGTGTGGGCAAAGTCCCGTACATAAACACCACAACATTAAATTTGTTTGCAATTTGTTTCAAACTAACTTTAGAATTTTTATTGTACCCTAAAATTGATACACCAACAATAAACTAGCAACATCGTTGAAATCATCCTTGCTTCATTCAATACGGTTATATTTTCAGAATATTTGTAGCAGGAACATAATTATGAACCGCAATTCCAAACCCATCAGCCAACTGGAGAGCGGCAGTTTTACAATTTGAAAATGGATTCATTTAAGTCCCAACGTTGCACGGCCCAAATTCCTTACACTGCTGTTGCAGCTCTAACTAGTTTTTGCAATTACCTACGCGTCCCTTCGTCAAAATATCCCAATTAGGAGGATAAGGAGGCGTGTGTTGTCATGGTCCAGCTTGGTGGGCCACTAACTTGAGGGCACCTCTGCATCATGAGTTATGACTCATGGAAAGCAAAACACGTCAGGATTTTCTGTAGTGCTGGCAAGAGTAGAAATCAGCCTTGCTTTTTTTTGTGAACTTTGTAACGTAGTAAACTAGCTATTCTGATACTAAACAAAGAAGTAAAAATTGAAGTTACTGAAACGTTCAAACTACCAAGAGCTCAAAACTAGATACTCCTAATTCACAGAGTAATATTCGATCGAACTAAATACTAACTTGAGGACGATCTAATTATCTCACTAGTTAAGAGAAAAATAATTTATACTGAATTAAGGAAAGCCGTGCGCAGCCTGCATTGTTGCAGCCAATATCTCAATGGAAATAGGAGCAATCCACGTTCTAGGTTTAGGCTACAATTTCTTGTTATAAAAAACTATAATATATAGACCGACGCTTTAAACTCACTTCAAGTAATTTTTTTGGGCAAATATAACAAGAAAATTATCGTAGTCTATACTAAATGATATTTACTAAAATACTAAGAGGTTCAAAGCTTGATTCCAAATTTGAGTTTATTCTGAGGAGTTGTAAATTTTCAGCCGAACAGACGTCTAGCAGCAGCGCAGGCAGGAATATTTCTTCATTCAAAGCACAGTAAACTCATGTGTCATGTTCACTTGTGCAGCAAAGACTGGCAAACTGCAAGTTATCGGACTCGAAAACTAATCATGCAATTCCAAAATTGGCAGTTTCGTACTCTCACCTCATGTAGCTGTGAATTAAATACACCACAGTTTTCTTGTCGAAACTAGCACAGTTTTCTTGTCGGAACTAGCACAGTTTTCTTGTCGAAACTAGCACAGTTTTCTTGTCGGAACTAGCACAGTTTTCTTGTCGGAACTAGCACAGTTTTAGAGCAAAGCAACAAATTTTACATGTAAAACATGTTTTTAAAGAAAACTGTAAGTTTCTGAGCCATAAGTTTCTGCTGATATTTTCCCAGTGGTACCTTAAACATCTTCCCAAATGCATTAATTGTTTCATTCCAAAAGGTAGGTTGCAGCTATGAGCTCTTTGATGTACGCTTCTACAATGCAAATAGGACGAAAAAAAATCACTTTTCTGGCTCAAACGTGGAACGCCAAAGCAAATTTTCATACTCAAACAAAATGTGAATAAGTCATTGAAGTACTACAACATAATGCAATCCCTCGAAGCATAGTAGATATAACACACTATTTAAAAAAAGTAACAACATGCACATTCAAAAAAAATCATGTAATCACGTGAAAAAAGCATGTTAATTGGACTGGCAAATAAAGAAGATACTTGAAACACTAAAAAAGTGAAAGTATACGATGATTAAACTTAGACGGAGATATAATATTGCTATAAATCTCCATACTGACGCGAGAGTGTAGGGCCTTTCTTGAAGCTCTTTCTCTTCTTTTTCTTCTTAGTTTTGGCTTGAGCATCTGAGATGCCACTGGTGCGCTTTTTGTCGGCATAAGGATTCACATAATCAGGGTCACGCTCTGCCAGCTCCAGCTCCTGCGTCATCTGTGAGGTATGGCCATGTCAACACTCGTGTCGTAATAGCAACCCTGTCATGTCAACGACCATATCATGCCAACATGTTAACAACCATGTAAATTGCTGTACCAACATGTTAACAACCATGTAAATAGCTATACCAACATGTTAACAACCATGTAAATAGCTATACCAACATGTCAACAATCATCTCCTAACTACTCGTATTTAACGACTCTATAACAATCATATAATTATCATAGAACAATCATGTCAACATCAGTGCTTTCAACTCTACTCAGTTGAACTAGAATGCACTTCAGACTACACACATGAGAGATATTGACCATAATCAGGTGGGCGTGGACTCTTTTAAGTCTCTTACCATCAAGAGTCATACATCAACACGTTCTACAGGCTTACTTTTAATACTCACAGAGGTAAAAGAAAGCTAACTGACACCCTTCATTGAAAAAGTCTTCAAACACAAAATATACTTTCTGGACACTCACAGTACGTTAAGTTCTGCTTGTCATGCACAAAACATTAAGTGCCACTATAAATGAATACTTGGGAAGCTGAATTTTGTGTTTTGTATAATGCGCATGCTTAGATGTTCCAATGCACAAGAGATGTTATACAGTTCTGTTAGGTTTCATGCAGCGAAGTACACCTCAGGAGGAAAAATAAGTCAACTGCTCCTACTTCGTGTATGTCAATCTCTTCAAAGTATCAGATATGAATGAAAGACACTCCAAAGTTCACACAATGAAATTAAATACCTGAAAATATTTTTATTTCGATACATTACAACTTCATTTATCTCTGTTTCGATAAATTAAGATTCAATTCCCCTTTCTACTTCAATTTTGATAAATGAAGACAATCTCTCTCTCTACTTCACTAGATAAATTTCAAACATGCTATAATATTTTTAAAATCATCATATCAAATGTAATTATTATTACTATTATTATTATGAAGACAGCATTGTGATGCAGTTGAAGTATTAGGTTGTTACAAAAATAATGGCCGCTCGAAGGCCAACGCATGTTTCTGAAATCGGCCATTATTTTTGTAACAACCTAATATTATACTTACAAGGTGCACGAGACGCTTGGTGTTGTCTGACAGGAAGGCAGAGTGCGCAGTGAAGAAGACACCCCACGCAAGGAGGGTCTTGTGCTTCTCCTGCAGCTTGTCAAGGACCTTGTGTGTGATGCTGGGCAAGTGGAGCAGCACCTCCCCCAGCAGGCACGTCGTCTCCAAGGTCTGGAATAGGGCTGGCGAAACAAAGCCTGTGAGCTTCAACAATAATGGCTTATGACATAGTTATGAATGGGCTGGATATGGTTATTATTTGGTTGTGACATCATGGCTCAGTTATATTTATTCACCATTGTTTCCCTACCAAGTCTCTTCAACATCTCCTATAACTCAGTGATCAGCATTTTGTCATCACACCAAAAAATTAGTCGGCTCACAAGGATATATAACTTTATCAAGTAAAGTACAAGTACACTCAACTTAGAGACACAAGAAAACATAACTTCTCTTCAAAAATGAACTTCAAAACCTTGAGCAAATGAGCAGCATCAATCACAAGGGCTCAAGTGTCATCAACTTCCAGCTGTAAACAAACTAACAATCTTTATTTCCAATCGAGTACACAGTACACAGACATTAGTACATTCGTTTTTCAAATTCTTAAGGTCAACATTCTAAGAGTAAGGGTGATGGTGAGCTCCATGCGACGATCCCGGGAGGTTGATGGGCGGGGAGTTGAGTGCTTAGCGGGTTGAGTGCACGGCACGGCGTACGAGAAATAACTCGTATCCTTGGCCGGGTTCGAACCCGCGGTCTTTCTACATGAAGCAGAGACCCGATACAGAACACGGGCCGCAGACCACTCGACCACGGTGGCTGCCTTAAGCCCTCTCAGCACCAACTTGCAAAACCAAACCCTAGATTTAACGCAAGCATTGTGGAGGCATACTTACGATCCCTCACATCCTCTTGCTCAGGGAACTCGTTGCCAGGCACATATCCAGCTTGCCTCAGTTTCTCTTGACTTGATGCCAGCACCTGAAAGTTATGGAACATCCCAAACATTGAAAAATTGTGTAAAACGGAAATTTGTGTTGCAGTTAGTATACTTTTTCCTAGTGGGTCAAGATCCAGGCTTGAAGTGAAGGGAATTCTAAAATTGAAACTACAATTAACAAAAAGACTCATAAGAGTCAATCTAAGTTATGCTCTGACTATTTAATTTAGCCGTATTAACATGAACCCCAGATTTACTAAATATGAATACTAAATTAAAGAACAAGTTAAAATGGATCTCTCCCTCCTGTGTCATATATGCAATTTTTACAATTAAAAAAGTATATGGAAAACAACATTCTAGCAGACAATTGTATTCTGCACCATATATCACCATTCACTCATGAAACAAGTTTAATTAGTTGGTACTATTTGCAGTAGAATGTCGCTCTAGTTAGAAATCTCTGGGTGTAGATGTCACACATCAGCTACTTGCCTCAAAGCATAATGCTATCAAGCAGTTCGATCTTTACCAAATATCAAAACAGTTAAACTATCAAATTACAAAGATGCATGGGCAGCAATACTATAAATTGAAAGCACATAAAATGAATTATAACTTGCATATAATTACAGAGCATGAAAACAAATTGCCCCATAAGAGACCCAACTTATTAAGTCCAAATGGAAACTAAATTAACTTTTTTATACATCTAAGATTTATAGAAAGGGAACTCCAGAAATGACCTGCACATATCAACATTGAATTATATCCTCTTTTAAAGATAAAGCACTAAAATGAAGAAAAATGTACTCACGCATTACATTTCATAACAATTCCTAATTCTCCTTACCCACACCTGTAACCTCACATCCACCCTCTATCTTAAGTAATAGTACACAATTTGTCTTTGTATGATAAAGTCTTGACTTATGAAGTATGATACAGCAGGAAATAATGTAATAAATATTTTATATGCAACTTGTTTTCCACAAACACAGATCAAAAAACATGGTAGTGCAACCTTGTACTATAACCAACAACAATACAAAGTATCCATTAACATCATATGAAAGAAATTATAACCCTAAAACCAATATTCTTAGGTATTTAACAACAAATGTTATATATATATATACATTTAAATAATCAAAATATTGAAAAATCTCACCTGGAAAACTTTTTCAAGAGTAAGAGTGATCATTTTTTGTTGTTTGGTTGTGTCTGCCATGGCCATGAGGCTCTGAACAGCAGCTTGGTGTTCCTTCCTTCTCTCATCAAACAGATGCTGAACTGCAAAATGGGTGACACATCATAACTCAAGTAAAGTTCAGAGAAATAAACCCTAATTCTCAACTATAATGGATAAAACAAAAACAATAGAAGACAATCTAAGATATTTATACAACATATTTCTGTTTGTGCATTGTGGAATAATACACATTTAAGTTCATTCAGATACATTCAAAGATTTTCCAAGAGTATGGAGGTATTTAAGAAGCCATAATCTCATGAATTGAGATCAGCTGACCCTGAATAAATATTGTACAAGAAAATAGCAGTTTACCACTACACCTGTGCAAAAAGATAACAATAAATCAAAATAGCATTGTGCAATAAGACAAATGGTGCCTTTTCACTCCAAACAGATAATACAATTCTAGAACTTGCATTAGCATAGTGAGTGTCATACATCCTGAAATCTGTACATATTTCAAAAGTATAGCAATATTATACTTACAGATGAGCATGTCCTTTGGTGAAGTTGCTGCTTGTGATAGTGCAATGGAAATAGTACAGGATAAGGACAAGAATAATAAAGTGATTGAGGCCATGGTCCCAAAGTTAACCTGAACATTCACACTGTTACTCTAGTTGGCAGCACTTTGTTTTGATGATAAATTTTAGTTCCTGGGACCTTCTGGCACACATTTAGACAGTCCTACATTTGAAGAGTGCAGATTGCTTGGCTGTTAACTGAAAAATAATGTTATATAAAAATAAAAATCTTCTAATTCTTAGATGGCCATACTCTAATACAGTAAAGTGTTTTTACCTGGCACCCATGGGATTTTGCAATTACCAGTTAATATCACCCAAGTAATCAAAACAATTCATAGACACCCTAGACATAAAAGGAAAACAATATCAATTGCTTAACACAGTTAAAGATAAAAAAACATGATGAATAAATATATAAAGCTTGGCCAGCAAGTGCCAGTTTAAAGGAATACTACTGAGTATGAAATTAAATTTAATCTCATCAAATGAAATTTAGTCAAAGTTCATGTGAGAAGTGAATGTTGAATGAGCCTAGCATAAAATGTTAGAAATACAAATGGAACACAATTTTAATGCAATATATGTCTATAAAAGTTTATTTACTTCAATACATGTTTGAATGTACAAACTCAAACAACAAAATACTACAGCTTTGTTACTTAGGTTACCATGGTAACCACTATTATTGCCTAGTGGTCAGCCATGATGTTACACTCTATATAAGCAACCACTCTATTATTGCCTAGTGGTGAGCCATGATGTTACACTCAACATAAGCAACCACTCTATTATTGCCTAGTGGTGAGCCATGATGTTACACTCTACATAAGCAACCATTTTATTATTGCCTAGTGGTCAGCCATGATGTTACACTCTATATAAGCAACCATTTTATTATTGCCTAGTGGTCAGCCATGATGTTACACTCTATATAAGCAACCACTCTATTATTGCCTAGTGGTGAGCCATGATGTTACACTCTACATAAGCAACCATTTTACTATTGCCTAGTGGTCAGCCATGATGTTACACTCTACATAAGCAATCACTCTATTATCAACTAAAGGTTAGCCCTGATGTTACACACAACTTAACTCAGTGTGAGAACAAGGTAACAATTATGAAAAAAAACAGTCACATATAACTCCTCTTTTATACACTGCTTGTCCCACTAGTTAATTCCAAACTCTCTAAAAAATCCAATCTAAAAATTAATGAGCTATGAAAATCTACCACACATTGCACTCTAGGATTAACCAACCCCACACAAGGGTGATCAAAGTGGAACATTAACTAATAAAACTAGCTAATAAAATTCCAATTGCTCTCTGAAATGATATAACATTACTTAGAAGTGTTTCTAAACTATGGTGTTCATCTAACTTTACTCTAATGGAACTTAGTCTTACTTTATGGCAACTTAAACTTCAGGTTTAGAGAAATTTTATCTCGTATAATAAAATTTTCAAGAGTGCCTTAAAATGGCTTTGGACTATAAGGAAAATAAACAAAATTTTAAGGCAAATAATTTTTTAATGGCAACAAGATCAGCAAATAAATTAAAATCAAATGTAAATGAATCTGTAAAATGTTAAATGAAGTTTTCTGAACTGCAAACTGAGCAGAAAATATTCTGAAAAATATTTAAAAAAATGCATATTATTATATTATTTCATAGACTACTTATAATTATTGTAATATTTAACATCTAAAAATTTCTACAATATTTTTACAGAATACCTCAAAGTAAACAATTTCAAAATTCAATCAAGGTAATAAGTTTCACAAAAGATATCTTCTCACAATTTCCTATATCATTAACAAAAACCAGAGAAAAAATAAATTAAATATTTAATACTTTCTTTATTCTCAACAACTTAATCACAAACTGTACTGTTCATTTAATAACATTATTTGAGGCCAATATATGTAGCACATCAATTCTGTATACTGCCATAAAGTAAATAAAATAATGCATAGCAGCTACAGTACAACATAGTATTGCAGGGTTGAACATGAACTTGAGCAAGACAGCCTCATGGATGTGGTCCATGAGCAATGTGGAGAAAACAAGTGGAATGCAAGGTGTGTTGAAGAGGACTCTGGTATGAGATATCTTGTAGGGCTGGATGAGGAATGTAACATGACTGTTGTGGATGCAATGGAAGATTTCTTAGTGCATGCATGGAATAAGCAACAGTGATGTTGAATAGTTATTTTTTTTCAATGTGACTACCTGCTAAGCATGCGGGGCTGTTTATGACAAGCTGGATCTTCCAGTGATGCCCTCACTTGACTGGTTTATTTGTATGGAATGACTCAGGGTGCCCCCAGAGGAATTACTTTAGACGACCCTGGCTCATAGGACAAAAACTCTGGGATGCCATCCTGTTGTGTGTGTGTATATTAGAGGGAATTAAAAACCGTTACAAAGGCCCCAGCCAAACGTTGGCCCTCAAATCTAAAGTTATGGTACTCGGTTATTTGGCCCATAGAAATCTTAGGGTTCACATCGGAGTGATATGATCAGAAAAATTATACGAAAATATTGCCTAAACATAATATCTTATCTAATAGTACAAAGTTATTTAGCAGGCATAACCAATTTGAAAACAGTAATTCAAACTATCATCAAACTACAAATATGCCAGCCAAGCAAGCACCAAACATGACAACCTTTTAACAGACTCGCGCTTTGTTTTGATTACGTCGATTTGTTACAGAGCAGATACAACTGCATTCCGTCTCAGCGGAATGACTGTCTGAATGAAAGTATGATACTTCGTGTTGTTTATTCCTAGCACTGCTCCTCATCCCCCTCATCGAAAACAGATATATAAGACAAATTGCTGCTTGTCATTTGAAGAAACTTAAAAATTGATATGAATCGCTTTCAACGAAAGAAACCATTTTACAATCATTCACAAATAATTTACTCATTTTGATATGTGAGTTTGGTATCATTTTAGGATAGCCTATATGGAGTAAGAAAGGAAAACAGGAAGAAAAAACTGCATTTTCAATTGCGTATACAGTACAGATGCTTTGAGCTTTCAATTCTTAATGTTAATATCTTAGGAGTAAGTGATGATGCTCCATGCTACTATTCCCAAGTACAGGTGCTTCGATGAGCTTCATGAAGATCTATTTTTACTCCGAGCGTCTAGCGTCGCAGCATGCTGGACTTGTTCCTCGCCCACTGATAATTTAAGATGAGTAATAAACAGTTTAAAATAAAACTGTAAATCCCTGCCGAACATTTCTTCAAAATTATTCTATGGTGACTGCATTTTTATCTCCCATGACATGAAAATAAAAGGAATTTATATTACTTAGTAATTAAAGTGTGCATAACATGATTAAGACTACGCTCATAGCTGACACTTAACTTGCATTTAAACAATTATTTCAACACATATATTAAAATCTAGCCTCTCTAATGTAGTTGATACCTTACTTCTCTACATTTTCTAGAGAACAAATTGGATTAGATGAAAGTAGAAGTCCAGTTAACACTATATGTTTCATAACAGCTTCTCCAGTCACGGCTTGTTGTGTTCTAGGTTCAAACATTTGGAGTTACGACAACTGAAGTTGTTAAACAAACTACTGTACATCGCATACGCGTATCCGGAGTCTTTGACCATTATACTTTTTCTCAGTACTTGTGAGCACCGACGAGAAAACTTCTCAGCTCTGTAAATTAACGAGTGATCTGCCTAGAAGGCATACGTTTCTGTCAACTATGCCAGTCACGTTACGTCAACTACAGCACGAGCACTTCAAACTCTGAGAACCAGACTTTGTTATCTTTATTCAACTTGAGTTGTATGCACCCGACGCGTAGCTCGGCCGTGCTGCTCTATTATTAGGCTGGAGTGCTGGCTAAGCTGAAATTATCAATTTCGTTCTCATATAACAGGTAAGCTGGCAGTTCATATTCAAGTTTATTGTGAAAACTTGAGTTAGCAAAGCAGTAAAACTTCGGTTTTAACACTGCAATAGTTTTTTATGCGTGACGTACGTGTTCAAAATTAATGCACACTTTCTTTCCATTGCATATATTCCATTTTCAGCATATATGAAGTCTTTTCGCATAAAACTACCTCTTAGAAGCCATTGGTTCATGTTACATTGCAAAGCTTGGTTTCTTTAAAACGAGCATGAATGCCACGTAATACAACTTCTGACACAATGAGCATTTTGCAGTAACCCAACAAATGTTGTCGTTCCTATGTCTCAGGGATAAAGCAGAAATGCATATTGAACAAATATTGCATGAACATCGATGTCAATTCAAGTTTCTCCTATATTTAAAAAAACTTTCATTCTATCATAGTAAATTCAAATAACGTTTGTATTTCTTCTTAGGGATTTTCTAATGTAAATGACAAAATAGACTTAGCCATAGACACAAAGATTAAGTTTTCAAAAAAACATAGCATACGGGGTATGGATGGCTAAGCGCAATATTCTATCTGATTGCAATAATCAAAATCATAATCTGCCCTATAAGACTAAATCAATATTTTACAGGTAGGATTCTTTAACAACAACGTGATCATCTTATAAAGATTAATTGTGTTTTCACCACTATATTACTCAGCGCCAACTTTTTAAATTTTTCATACGCCTGACGTGATTTTTTGGGTCAGTTTTGGATCTAATCATTCTTTGGTAAAAAGAGAACCCATAACGCAAGTACGCACTACAACTGGAATAAAACTGTGACTCATAATTAAATGTATACCTATATTTTTCCAGGTCTTGCCCCACAACTCCACAATGTGGGTGCTCATTTATTTCTCTCTGAGCTTCATCGTGGCAACAACCGTGGCTCTTCCTGTGAACACCACCGCTCTTCCAGTGAACATTACTCCTCTACCAGTGAACATTACCCCTCTTCCAGTGAACATTACCCCTCTTCCAGTGAATATTACCCCTCTTCCAGTGAACATTACCCCTCTTCCAGTGAACACCACCGCTCTTCCAGTGAACACCAAAGCTTCCCCGACCGACATAGCATCTGTTGACGGTAGGAATAACGCAGACACAGTCCGCGAACTAGGTTCTGGTGAGGTGTTGTTTCCAAAGATGAAATCGAAATATACTAGTGTTTACTGTAGTATTTGAATTCAGTAACAACATAAAAATATTTTAATGGTTACAGTGGTAGTCCAATTCCCTTTTTAGTAACAAAATAGAAACATTCTAGTTGTTAAAAATCTAACTGACTTTTCAACAACAAAATACCCGCAGAAACATTTTAGCGGCTGCTATTACAGTTTAATTCATTTATTATTCAGAAAATATAAGTATTTCAGTGGTTAATGATTATTATAATTAAATTCACTGTTCGATAACCACATAGGAACACTTAATGATTGCTGTAATCGTTCAATTCATTCCTCACGAACGAAATTGAAACTTTCAGGCAATACATTCATTAACCCACTCCAAGCGGCGGAACTATTTATATATATGAAGGGTGGATATATATATATATATATATATATATATATATATAGATCCTCCCAAGAATGATCCCATTCAGCGGAGCGTCTATATATAGTTACTACCTTGTTTTTGGTGTTACAGTTTAGCGGCTGCTACGATGCATAGATTGTGTCTAAAATAGAGGCTTCTGATATATTTACTGTTATTTCATTGTCAATTAGCGCAATCATGACCAGTGTCATAAATGAAATGATGAGGATTGGTGCGTGGCAGCGGGTCAAGATGATCAGTACACGTGCTGCTTCTCTTGCTTCGCTGCCACTGTTTTGAATTGCTTTTATTTCCGTACATTTCGTGATCTTCAATTTACTTACATTTAGTGTGTTTACCAATATGTTCTATCTTCTTTTGCAGATAATATACCCACATTTTCGACCATGTCTTCTCGTAAAAGAAAACTAAACTTAGATGATGAAGGTGATGTCAGTAGATTATTACAGTTCTTAGACGAAGTTGACCTTGAAGATGAATTTCTAGATGATATAGAATGGAATATATAGATATATTTTTACTAACTAGATTTTATCTAGTGATGTTTGTAGTATTTCTTTCAGATTCTTATACGTTTAAGAGTTTCATTTCACATTTGATAAATAAGGTCCTATTTTTATAGCTGAACGATATGTTTTTACATAACTGGAATATGTATTTGGGCCTGACTGACAAGATAAACACTGAAGTTACTAATAAAAACGTGAATTTATTCTTATTAATCTCTAAACAAAATGAAATATTATTTTGGCTTTTTGTTTAAAGCATCATGCGCAATAAAATACAATAGTGATATTGATGTTTCTTCCTTTTATATTTGAAATATTTACATCGAATTGAACAGTCTTATTAAGAGGCAGCGACTATATAATTACAGTCACAAGCCTGTTCTTCTATTTAGTGGAGACACTAAATATAATGCTTCAAACTGACAGTCACTAACAGCGGTGATGAGTATGTATAGACGGTTACAAAATTGCAGATTTTAGCAGGCACCCTACCACTTGGAATGAGTTAAAGAATGTATACTTTGGTAAAAATCATGAATATGATTAGTCCGTTTGTAATTTCGCCTTCAGTTGACTGAATGAAAGAACTTTTAATAAATTTTAAAATACAAAACTTCGTTTATGTTATAATATAAAAATGGGGTTTTACGTTATCTCTGCACTATAGTGTAAGGTACGGAGGTATTAAAATACCATAGTTAACTTTAAAATCGTGGAACGATGTTTTTGACTTGTTTAGAATATCATTGACCTTTTAGCACTGCATGTTTTGTCCATTTGAATTTTTCCTTCTTGTATTTCTTCAAAGCATCGCGTAGCTATAGTGATGTCATTGGCAATATGGGCAGTAGTGATTCTTCAAGCCATATTTACTGCAGAGACTCCTCAGTATTAACAACAGGAGTGATTCTGCAGACGGCGTATACTTAGAATCCTCTAGCAATTTTAAAAACAAACAATCTTAAACAATCTTTATTTCCAATCGAGTACACAGTACATAGACATTAGTACATTGGTTTTTCAAATTCTTAAGGTTAACATTCTAAGAGTAAGGGTGATGGTGAGCTCTATGCGACGATCCCGGGAGGTTGATGGGCGTCTTCATGGGCGGGGAGTTGAGTGCTTAGCGGGTTGAGTGCACGGCACGGCGTACGAGAAATAACTCGTGTCCATGGCCGGGTTCGAACCCGCGGTCTTTCTACATGAAGCAGAGACCCGATACAGAACACGGGCTGCAGACCACTCGACCACGGTGGCTGGGCAGTTTCTGTCAGAGTCCTTCTATCGTCTGTCCATATGTCTGTCAAGAATTTACAATGCATCATTTCGATACTATATTTTGTTTCTATAGTTAACATTTAGTTGTTACAAGGACGCAGTAGTCATCAATATCTGTAAGTTAAACGATGCGGACATACAATCTGTCCTGAACATAACACGGACACCAGGGAATTTTCACTGCTCCCTTTACCAATTTTACTGGTTGGAACAAAGAAAACATCATAAACAAAAGAAAAAATCAACCTACCTTCAGTCTTGGGGCTACATTGACTAGTTTTCGAAGCCCCAAATAAACACGACAAAGAAGAAAAAGAGAACACGGACACCAGTCAACCAGCTGCAGATATGTAAGCGCTCGATGGCAGTGTATGGTTGGGTACGTGATCATCAAATCGCTCAGAACTTTGACATTAGAGCTCCAGTTAAGTTTGTCTCGTCGTACAGATGCGTTTATCATCAATGAGGCTCATCTAGCGCCCCTACGAGCCTCTACCTCATCTAGCGCCCCTACGAGCCTCTACTTCATGTCGCAATACAGAAAAGCGTGAACAGTCGCTGACAGCTACATCACTAGTCTTAAGATGTTAGGATTAAGAATGGAACAACAGATGATAACATAATGTACTGTACACTATGATGAAGCTTGAAGTTAAAAAAAAACTTCATGAAGAAATGAAGTTTGTTTAATGTCGTAGCTTGAAGTTAAAAAGAAACTTCATGAAGAAATGAAGTTTGTTTAATGTCGTAGCTTGAAGTTAAAAAGAAACTTCATGAAGAAATGAAGTTTGTTTAATGTCGTAGCTTGAAGTTAAAAAGAAACTTCATGAAGAAATGAAGTTTGTTTAATGTTATGTCTGAGCAGTAGACTACAAGTCACTACAGACGTTGTTCAAGCGGCTCATCAACGCAGTTTTCAGCAGGGAGTACGAACAGCTGACGCTGAAGCTGAGTAAGCTCCTCTACACCAATATAACGCCCCACCAAACCCAGGTTAGTCATCATGTTCTTCCCGAAACTATTTCCTAATAGAAATAGTTCTAAAAATATACTCCCTCTGGTCGGAAATAGTTGGTACACAGTCGGGAAAACATTTCAGCATTGCTAGTAATGTTCTCAAAAACATTCAGGAAATTAATTCTTTATCGTAGTCGATTGTAATTTTCAAAGTGTAATGTTGAAAGTATGATGTAAGAGTTAAAGTTGAAACTTTTTCCTCTCTGCACTAACTGTTTCCGATCAACGTCAAAAGTTGTATGCACCAATTATTTCCGACCAGAGGGAGTATGATTTACAGTTAATTTCGGGTATAAAAAATTTGCAAAGCTGTTGAGTGAGAACTTTACTTATTTTTAGTGTCTATAAGGAATGGTAAATGGACTAGTAATACCATGTTCGTAAAATATAGTACCATATAAAGAATCTAATCAAATTTCAGAAGTAAAAGGTTTAGAAACTAAACCCAGCACTTAGTATTGGTAAATTTAATTGGTAAATAAATTCCAAAGAGATTCGAACTGGTGGACTAATATATTTTATGGATATCATTAACTGTAGGCAGTAGTGGATTCGATAATTTTAAAATGATTACTCAGAATAGCATATGAGATGAACAGAGGGGAAGCTTAAAGTGGGACAGAATGTTGAGGTTGCCCTTGTGCTCTGCAGCATGGGCAAAACAAACAAACAAACAACTTTATTTCCAATCAAGTACACAGTATATAGACATTAGTACATTGGTTTTTCAAATTCTTAGGGTTAACATTCTTAGAGTAATGATGATGGTGAGCTCCATGCGACGATCCTGGGATGTGTCCATGGGCGGGGAGTTGAGGGCTTACCGATAAGTGCGAGCTCACGGCGTGAAACGAGAAACAGCTCGTATTCATGGCCGGGTTTCGAACCTGCGGTCGGTCTGCCCGAAGCAGAGACCTGATACCTAACACAGGCCGCAGACCACTCGACCACGGTGATATGTGATGCTTAGTCGCTCCACAATTGAGGGTATTTCTCTGACCACACGAGTCCCAATACACAAAGTTGCTTCACAGATTTTAACAGATGTGTCCACCTGCGTTTGTATTAAGATTCAGTTGAAAAATCAGATTTACTGCAAAAAAAATCGATGAGACAAATTGCACGTGTCATTTTTTCGTATTATCGTGTGAAATTTTGTCGTGCGCCCTAACGCAAAATTGACAATTGAATTAACGCCCTCACCCTTAAAGCGAATTGACAAATTGACTACACCCACTTTAGAGTGTTCAGATTTCTTGCTTTTCCAAGGTTTTTTATAACTACTATGCATTGCATCATACCAACCACCAACTTGGAAAACAAGCCACCGGCGAAAAACTTTCATGGTGTGCTAAGTAAGGCTATTCGATGTCTCTCATGGGCAGCAAATAATTTTCATCAGTAAGACTCATTTTCGAGATAATAACACACTACGCACGGATGTGTAACTGTTCTGTATCACAGGAACTGCTGGTGGATATTCTGAACGGAGTGAAGGAGGAACTGCAAGTTTCCAAAGCCGAACTGGAAGAAGAAATACAGGCAGCAAAGGACAAGGAAGACGAGACGACTGTGTCTCTCTTAACTGCAGAGCTGGAGACTTTGGAAAAAGTCATCAAGAAAACATACATCGCCGTGCGGATGACGACTTCCATCAGTCCGGAAATTCTTGCGAAAATGACGAACAAATTCAAGCCTTTGCTTGCTGGTATACTGGAAGCAAATCAAAAATCCGTCGAAGAAGGCGGGGAAGGAGGTGAGGGAGGTGAGGGAGGTGAGGGGGAGAGGGGGGGAGAAGAGAGCTGAAGTAGCTGAAGCAGAAAACAGGATAAGGTAGTCAGCTAATTTCAGGGCTGAAGGATCCTATGGAAACATTTAGTGTTTTTAAAAGAAACTCTATCTTGAGGTCTCGAAAATAATTACTGTTTAAGATTATATATAGTTCAAGTACCTTAAAGAAATTTTGAAAATGATGACACTTTATTCTATTTTCAGTGATTAAGTAATTTATTTTGAGAGAGTACTAATTTCAATTGAATTTTGAATTTAGCACTTGCTAAGTAGATATATAGTGATTCCAAAACATGCTTTAAAACCCATTGCAAAAGACGTAATACGTCTAACACCACCGACTTGTTGAAATAGTTAGTTGTGTAACTACATGACTATATACTTTTGGTATACTCTATTTTGAGTTTTTGCTATTTAAATACAGTGTGCCCCAAAAAATGTGTACATTTTGAAAAGGTTGTAGTTTGAAAACTACTGGTATTCATAAAGTTCCAATTCATAGGCATCCAATTCTGGATGCGAAATAAAACTTTAGATCTTACTGTTTCCAATGAAACCTGTCCCAGCCTCCTAGTACCAGTAGTATTCAAACTACAGCCTTTTTAAAATGTAAACATTTTATGAAACACCCTGTATAAACACTAAAGCTATTTCTGTTTATTATTAGCATTCGAATTTTTTACACCATGTTCTCTATACAGTCTTTATGAACTCCAAATAATGTTCGAGCAATTTCTTTTAATTTTGGTAAACTAGAAGTCGAAAATTATGCTAGAGTCCAGTTAAAAGATTTTTATGAAACAAAATTTTTACATTTTTGTGAACAGCACGTACAGATGCTACTTGAACTCGGTTCCAAAATTTAAAATATATGTATGCATGTTTTTACTATATGATGTTTGTACAAAACTCATTCAAATATTTTAGGACTAAATCACTTTTTGACATTTAATTTTTGTCCCTCCCATTTATATATTGTTCCCATACCAATATATACATGCTCAACTAAGAATTTGTACACTCGATTTAACTAAAAAAAGTACGTACTTTAAATTGTTGCAGGAATTACATTGAGAGCAAAACATTATAAAAAACAGCTCGTGTTGATGCAGTCGAAATATAGCAATCAAATTACGTGTCACAAAGTTCCATTTTTCGTATTATTTTGACAGCACAAGGAAACTCGTCTTTCTAATGTCTCTTCAAGGGACACACAAAGTTACTCTAGAGTTTTCCACTGGGACACGATACTGAAAATTTCTTCTTTAGAATTTCTCTTTTCTTGCTTATTTAATCAACTTCAAACTTTGAAAAATTTGCATATTTTAGGTGAGACCGATATCAGAGGAACGCCGCTGTTACGTTCGTAATTTTAAAGACAACCTTTTACATGTATGCCATGGAGGACTTACAACTGACTAGTTTACGAAAATTGTTACGAATTTCCACAGAAACAAATGCGATGTTCTGTGATGAGTACGAGTGTCCGTGTCACTGTTTGTCACAAACGAACTCTCGATGTGGCCTCTCCATTCAGTAATAATTAATCCCTAAAGTGAAATACATTAAAATTAGAGACAAAGTTCAAAGAAAGTCGTACGAACTTCATTATTGTTCAGCAGAATCTGGACGACGTCATCAACCACGGCACAGAAATAGAAGAATTAGAAGCCTTGCCATTGCTTAGTCCTGATGTCGCGATTACCTCTCCACGTTTTAGGTCATATCAAGGCAAGGAGCACGTTGAGTAGAATCAAATTTGGTCCTCGTTAAGATGAGTTTTTCCTGATTGTGGTAAAAATGAATGTGGTAGGGAAGAAAATTGTAGTGGGTGGTTCAGATTGGATGAACATATATTACAGGGAAAGGGTTTGAACCTTTTTGTGTGATAAATGACGATAAAATTGAACGTGCGTAGGAGTGATGAATTCGTTACTAGGTCAGTGAGTGTTGTGCGTCATTTTACCTGCGGCGGTTCATTGAATAATCAGTTGGAAATAACATTAACGTCAAATGACGCAATACTCTTATAACTTCACCTTAAATTAAAAATTTCTCATAGGGGTACGTCCCAGTCACGGCAATTTCAATTCTCATAAAATTGAGTTTTTATTGTTGTAAAATATATGTTATTGAAATTAAGCAACACTTTTAAGAAATCCTTCCAAGACTTGGTTGTGCTTAACTTATATCTTCGATTGATATAGCATGAAATGCTTCATTTTTTACTTAATCGCTAAAATTTTAGTTTCACAAAATTATGAAGCTTGACGTTACACAGTGCGAAACTCTCTTACAGAACACATTTAACTACTTCTATTAATATCTGTAAATTTTTCTTCATCATCGAAGCTGTCATCTTCAATTGAGTGTAAGAGAGGTACAATCCATGTTTCTTCTTTTCAATTCCAGAAGTCATCATGTTAGTGATGAAATTTTTTCATTAATGAGGATAGTTTTGACGATGGAGACTGCCACGGCCGCAATATGGAGAATAGGGAATGCCTTTCTGCTCAAAATTCAGCAAACTGTAGTACGATTTATGAGTTGATTTGAAGCACAATTTCATATCCTAAGATACCATAAACTAATGAATCATTAAAGGGTTGTAATTGCTGCATTTATTTCTACTCTGATATTCGCAGTTTCTTTTGCACCTGAGCTCAGCGGCGGAATAATTGGATGAACTCCTGAATACAGAGCTGTTTCTGTTGATGTATTTTTATACGGTTTGAATGATCCATTGATTACGTAAATAATGTGTTCATCAATCATGCTTTTTACTAAGGTTACTAATTTAAACAAATTCATGAAGATGCTATTGGAAAAAATGTAATTTATCTCTATTTTGAAAATAATCCGCGAAGCCTATGTAAAATTTAGCATCAAAGGTCTAAAGTTAGCAAGAAATGAAAAGAAACTTCATCTATCCCAATTTTTGATCAGATAAAACAAGAACTTCATTAAAATTTTCTTCACTTGCTCAGAATCGAACGCTACACCATCGTAAATTTACACGTTTTGCAAAGTTAGATTTTTTCCCATTAATTTCTTTTGACAATACCGAAAAGCTGAGAGCCATCACAAACCAAAAGCTATTCCGGAAGTTTTGATTGTCATCCTCTTGGTGCACTCCATTAAAAAATCCTCGGATGACTCAGCAGAGTAATAAAAATTTTAGCAAATGGGAATGATTTGAATGGCTGATTATATTTGTCAATGAAATAACACAACTTCGTAAAGGCAAAATACAAACAATAATAGAACACAGGGGCTACAATCTCGAGGAAATAATACAAAGGTTAAGCTGCTCGTTTATATGAGAGGTCCAGACCTTAATGTCAACACAAACCTTCTTACAAAATCTAATTTCTTTGGCAACTGACGAACTGGCCCACGAACAAGGCCTGCTTCTGGCGCACTTGTATATCATGACAGTGTTTTAATAAAATTTCGTTATTCGCTCATGGAAAAAGAGCCCATTCTCGGACTTTGAACTTATTTCACCTGTTTCTCAAAGTATTTACAATTCAAGTGCTTGAAGAATTATGAATTTTAAATCTCCTGTGTATCTGTAAAATGTACTCGAAATCTACGCAAGACATGAATCAATTGTTTATAAGTCGAATTTTCAACAGCAATTGTCATGATCGTTCATTGATCTTATGCTACATCAATTTTGTCCTGAATAATTGAAAACTGAGTGAATGAATAAACAAGGTTTCATTTCTTTAATTACTCTCTATAGGAAAACTATTGTTTCTTTCTCACAAAGTGAGTTGTCGTGTGTAGTTATTGATCCATCATTTTTCATGCGTCTTATTTGAATTGACAAATTTACTGTGTATGAGCTGGCCCTCACAAATATATGAATTTGAATGATAAAGTCCTTTGATGAAACGTATTTACGTCTTTGGTATACTTGATCTATCAATTAAAGACTTTTTCATTTGCCTATGTCTTTGTTTGATATGTGAGAGGTCTAATATGTAGAAAAAACCACCGGCTTCAAGTTAAACTCTTGTGGAAAAAAAACGTCCTCATTCTACAACCAAAATTAGAAATAGTAACATTCGTTCTCCTAGTTCAAACATTTATATTGAAAACGTATATTCGCCTTACTCAAACAAACGTTTTATGATAAATCGTCGATTTACCAATGAACACCTGAATGAGATGCTTTGAACTTTCGTCATTTTCTCTTTTGAGTTATTAACTGATACAAAAATTCTGAAACAAAAGTAGCTTGTGAACAAACTATTTTGAGTTTAGCGAAGATATTGAAAATTACAAAATATGTGAGCTAACGAAGACCAAAAAGTTGCTTTCTTCTGCACTCCCACGACGCGCTGGTGTGAGATAGTGCCTATGTTTGTTTGTCCGTGCATGTTTTTCCACTCTTCTTCAGATGATGTAGCTCAAGCAGAGCCTGTGCCCTCAGTCTGTGAGGAGACAAGAAATAGTTAGTGAACGTTTCCACAAGTATAAATTACTGTTTCAACTTTTTTGTAGGATGAATTTCTCTCTAAAGGTTATGAATGCATTCATATCTTGGTCGTTTGCATATAAATGAAAATTCCGACTTGCTCGTTCCCGTTCTCGTTGACAATAAAGCTGCGAAATGTTTTATAATTATCAGTGAAAAATTATATAGCACTCGGAAATTTTGTATGTGAAAAGTTACAACATAAGGAATGGTAAATGAACTCAGCCATCACAATGTTAATCGACACTTAATTCTTCAGGGCCCTAATGGGACAAACATCACTCGAAGTTAAGCTATATTTTTGAGAGATTAAATGCAACAATACAATTAAAATCAATGAAGCTATATTCCGCAGAATTAGAAGCGAATGATGCCGGTGTCAACTTTAAAGAAAATACCATATTTTCTTCATCTGTTTCTTGCCACTGCTGGACAGTCCATTACGAGACTCTGTGTCACGCAATGAATCATTTCAACATAGAACTTGGACTCCAGGAAGAAATCTTGTTCATTTATATTAGAGTTTGACAGGCCGACGCACGCACATTTGTGTTGCTAGAAACCAGGTATTGTTCCTAAACTACAGAAAGTGTAAATGTATTCATCAGAAAATATGAACGGATATAAACTAAAGGCAGGTCTAAAAATGTAGGAGGACTAAAATATATGGTAGAGCAGGAGTTCTAATTTTGTCATGTTATGAAAGGAGCGTTTATCCTTTCACGTACTACGTCATGCAAAAAAATTATACAATGAAGCTTTTTGCAAAAATTATAAAAAGACAAGTGTTAAAATTTTTGTGTTATTGCAGTAAGAGTATAAATGCGGAATGAAGACGTCTTTCATTATACAATACATAATCTGACCTGGAAAAAATTTTAGTGATTCAGCTAATAAAATTGTTTGCCATTATCACCCCAAGAAATAGATTATAACAGCAGTAAAACAGGAACCCAATTAAAATAGAAATGATCAATAAAGCTTTTTTGTTTGCAGAACTAATTTACATTTTTGTAGTATTCACTTAAAAAAATCTGTGCGAAAAAACGTAACTTCAAACTGCTGACAAGAATTAATCATTTTTATTTTCGCTCGCATGAATGAGAACAAGAGCGTACAAAAATAAACAGAATCAGTTACCAAAAAGCTCTCGTTTACCTTTTTAATGTTGAAGAATTGACTTCCAAATCCAGAATGTAACACCATGGTGCGTCTTCGGTAACGAGAATTATTGCTGTTTGAGTCTATGGAATTGGAATGTACACTTACAGGCTCTTTATCCTGGCTTCCAAGATACTCAGGCTTATTCCTTTTCTCAGCAGGTCTCGAATATTCTTTCGGGTCCTGCACAGTTTTCAAGTTAGTAGAACGTTTTAAGAAATTCATTTCGTTATTGATACCTGATTTTTCGTGAAATGTGTTTACCGAATTTTGGAATGAAATTGAATGTATTATGTTTTTGTCGTGCTTGTTATCTTCTTCCACAGGTCTTTTCATTTTTTTCACGGCGCCTTTTACTTGCGTTCCTGTAAAGTTGACACTGCGTGCAAATCTTCGAAGCGTTTTCGGATAATTATCTTGAATCTCATCGTAATTCTCAAAATCAGCGTCCACGATTGGCTTATCTTTGGGGAAGTCAACATTGTCTCCATGAAGCTCTGTTGTAGCCAAGTTTCTCAAGAGAATAGGCCTCATGCTGAGGCCATGAATAGAGTTCCTCGTTTTAGGAGCCTCACTTGAAACGTCATCGCTTGGTTTTGGCCAGCCTTCAGACTCAGAAACATCACTCATTGGTCGAAGCGGACGCGGTTGCGGAGCTCGGACGTTTGCCATTGGCTCAACTCGATCTTCTTGTGCCTGGTCAGTTAACCCCAAATAGGCGAGAAGATTGGCTGTCCATTCTTGTTCATTTGAAGCACTCCGCTTACCATGCGCTGTGAAGGTATTATTAAATTCATTATGAAGTTGTAGTCGGAAGTGAGCAATTACAAGACGCGTCAGATAGCAACTCCAATCAATTTGTGCATAAGTAAATAATAATTTGACTTACATATTTTTTCATATTAGCAATTTAATAAATCAATTTAATTTCAAACAAATAAGAAATCTATAATTCAGTTGCTCTAGCAGCGTGGCTTCACATCGAAGCCACTATTACAGCAAACTAGGTACTTTACTTATAATAAAAACACAATTTGTTATGCGAGGCTGATATTGAAGGAAAATCAAACTCTACATTTGGAGAAAAAATTTGCAATGTTTCGTCAGCTATTGCAACTCAAAATTGAAAGTGAGGATCTCAGCCACACTTACCTCCCAAGCAGGAGTGTCCGTAGTGAAGACAGCCGACTAAAGGAAAAAGGAATGAAAGTTAACTACTGGGCGTGGTGAGGTACCCACTTGACTATGTGGTAGTTGAGCTAGGCTATTTCATGGGTGATGAGCCAAATTGCATGAAACAAGTTAAAAGAGTAACACCTCACAAATTTCATCTGAAAATTTCGTCCTAACATCACGAATAAAGAGTTAGTTACTAGTTTAGCCAAACAACATGAGTCACAGGGAACAGGTCAGTTTAATCTATTGAGAAATAATGGTGAAAGTTCTACTAGTCTGGAATTTGTTTAGCCTTGCCATTGTCTTCTTCGTCACCATATACGTTTAACAGGATGACTTCTTTAGTGATCTATTCTCTTCTATATAATACAGGGTATCCCAAAAAAAACGATGCCTAATTTTCAAGGGCTGTAATTCAGAAACTATTAAACTTACAAAAAATTCGAAAGTCACATTTTGTTTTCTAATGCTTTGGTATCATTGATACGGCTTCAACTCGTAAATTGAATTACGTATGCATACGAAAGTGTGATCTTGAACTATTCAAGATTTTTACGAATCGAAGAGCCTCCCCATTATGCAACTCACAAAAGAACAAAGAACATTCATCGTTGAGAAGTATTTTTAAGCGAAAAGTTTCCAACAGGTCATTCAATCATTTCAAGAGCATTTTCCTGAAAGACAGTCTCCAACAAAGATGACTATTTGGAGAAATGTTACTAGGTACAGAACCGAAGGAACACGCCTGAATCTCAACAAAGGTCGATCAGGACGGAAAAGAACGGGGCGATCAGAAGAAAATGTTTGAATTGTTCAAGGAGCACTTACAGAAAATCCGCAAATCTCTGCAAGAAAAAGTGGATTAAATGTTACTAAATCTACATTCAGGCTTGTTCCTTCGGTTCTGTACCTAGTAACATTTCTCCAAATAGTCATCTTTGTTGGAAACTGTCTCTCAGGAAAATGGTCTTGAAATGATTGAATGACCTGTTGGAAACTTTTCGCTTGAAAATACTTCTCAACGATGAATGTTCTTTGTTCTTTTGTGAGTTGCATAATGGGGAGGCTCTTCGATCGGTAAAAATCTTGAATAGTTAAAGATCATGCTTTCATATTCATACGTAATTCAACTTACGAGTTGAAGCCGTATCAATAACACCAATGCATAAGAAAAGAAAATGTGACTTTCCAATTTTTTGTTAGTTTAATAGTTTCTGAATTACAGGCCTTGAAAATTGGGTATCGTTTTTTTTGGACACCGTGTATAACTCATCGGTACATATACAGGGTGTCTCAAAAAAATGTACTCGCACTTTGAATGACGAGAAAACCTTTATATATGAACATAGAGTAAAATGGAACATCT
>VCRD01000576.1:168922-185452 GCA_006783055.1 Trinorchestia longiramus
AGGTGGGTCAGGATGTGGGGAGGTTGGTTAGGATGTGGGAAAGGTGGGTCAGGATGTGGGGGAGGTGGGTCAGGATGTGGGGGAGGTGGGTTAGGATAACAACACTCAAGTACCTTGAAGTAGGAGATAATATGAGCATAGCATTGCACCAAAGCAAATTGTGTTTTAAAAGAGATTCTGTAAGGAACTGAAGTTACATTCAAGTCATCAGTACAATATGTAATATTTCTGTAATATGCTTATGAAAATATTGTTCTATTTATTTTAGTTTTATACTCTTATAATAAAGTACGAGGCAGTGTGCATTCTCACTAAGTAATCAATGACCAGATAAGACAGTAATAATTTAGTGAAAATGTTTGCCTTATTCATGTTAATGGTGAAATCTTTGCTGCAGAAGTCATTCGACGAGATCTTGTACAGGTATTTGACGTTAATCGTAAGTTTTAAAATAAGAATCTGTGCGACTGTTTCTCTTGAACATTGAAAGTACATGAATATTCTTTGTAAAAGTTACAAACGCAACTGTACCACTGTTCAATGTAATGTTTGTATTCTTTACTGGAATGTTCAACTTTGTTATTCGTCCCCGAAAAATAAAATGACTGAAGATATTAAAAACATAATCTCGAAAATTAAACTGATATAAATAATGTTAACGTAAGGACATTTTACTTCTCTTTTAAAAAACATTTCTGATGTTAGTTGAAAAAATGATGTTCTCCTATTTTAAAGGGTATAAATAATGGACACTTGGAGAAACTTACTTACTGTTCTGTTCTAGTTGTTGATGGTCAATCTTAATGGTTCTAGTGCTATTGTTAGTGATATTTTTTACTAGATATGTCTACTAAGACTATTTTTTTTGTCATTGTCAGTTATTTGATAATGATACGGTCGGTAATAGAACTTGTATTACTGCAGAGGTTAACACATTTGTTGCGATGCGACCCACCGGTGGGTCACTTAGGTTAGGTTCTGTAATTTTTTCAGATCCTTCTAGTGACTATGCGTACAAAGTGAAGTTTTACACCAATGAGGCAATCGCAACAAACGTGTTAAAAATAGTGTTTAGGTTAGAATTAGGTTAGGTTAGGTTAGGTAGGGTTGATACCTAGGCATCAGGTTACGATGCAGGTTTGAGGTTAGGATCGAGGTTAACCTTACGTTAGGAGTTACAATTTAGTTCAAACATAAGATTATGATCACGGTTGGAATTGTGGTTAAGATTGTAATTGTGGGCATGATTGTTTGAGGTTAGGATTGTGGTTAGCGTTAGGATTCATTTTACGGTTAGGATTGTGGTTAAGGTTAGGATTCGTTTTACGGTTAGGATTGTGGTTAAGGTTAGGATTTGTATTAGGATTACGATTAGGATTAAGGAAGGATTCGAATTGAGATGCAGGTAAAAGTTAGGTCTCGGTTAACTATTAAAGTTATAGTTACGAAGACGTTTAATTTAAAACTAAGGTTCAGGCAAAATGTTAGTGATATCTGGCTTGCACGTTGTCATATATAAATATATTCAAGCCGCCGTTTTGGTTCCTTACCCAGCAAAAGATTGCAATGTTTATTCAGATTTTAATAATATTAAGTAACTCAAGGATGGCTGCGTTGATTTTATTTTCTTAGACTTGAAACGAAGTTTTTATATTGATGTATTGTATACTATGATTTTCATCTCGAGAGAATCAATACGAAAGTTAAATTCGTGCCCTAACCAACAGATGGACTTGGGGTAAAGAGGTCAGCGGGTTCATCTGTCGTCATCATGTGAATGAAATTGCGTCGAAATGACAGGTATGTGATGTCTTTATAGCAGGTATGTGATGAGTCTTTATGGCAGGTATGTGATGTGTTTATAACAGGTATGTGATGTGTTTATAACAGGTATGTGATGTGTTTATAACAGGTATGTGATGTGTTTATAACAGGTATGTGATGTCTTTATAGCAGGTATGTGATGTGTTTATAACAGGTATGTGATGTGTTTATAGCAGGTATGTGATGAGTCTTTATGGCAGGTATGTGATAAGTCTTTATAGCAGGTATGTGATAAGTCTTTATAGCAGGTATGTGATAAGTCTTTATAGCAGGTATGGGATATATCTTTATAGTAGGTATATGACGTCTGTATAATAGGTGTGTGATACGTTTTCATGACAGGCATGTTACGAATTTTTATGGTTGGTGTATGATGAATCTTCTTGGTACACGAGAAAAACGAATAAAAAACAGAGAATTAAGTCAATTTACAAGATGTGTCTGACATCAAACTCGCGTAATTTTTACCAAGCAAGCACTCTAGCAGCAGAAATAAAGTATGAGCTGAACAAAATATAAGTGAAAATTAAAATGATACATTATTCCATTAAACTTGATTACTTTTGTCTGACCCAACCTTCTTGAAGGTATCTTTGAGAATTGCGTTCAATAATAGTGATAACCCTGAAGTAAATTCAAGGAACACACCACTGGCAAGCATGGGTGCAGTACAATACATTTAGTAGACCACAGCCTGCATGGCTGCAGCGGTGTGTGTTGTTGTCTTGAGTTAGACCTCGTTATGACCTCGTGTTTTGTATTGAAGGCCTTGGTGTTCTCATCAACATCAGATGACCAAAATTCATCATGAGATGCATCGAGGCCAGTCTTTGATTCTTCGAAGTTGTATCGCATTGAAGTAACATGAAGGCAAATAAATCTTGCTGTATGACGCTTTTTCCTATGAGGGAAGAAATCTTTCACATTTGCGTGGAAATAAGGCTCCATTATCAGGTCTTTCAACGATTTCATTTCACTTTTACTCACTTAGAAAATTATTCATTGTTGAAATTAATAACTTTTGGTCATAATTATAGTCATTTTATAGAGTTCATTCAAGAATTCATCATAATAACAGGCAAAGCACCCGATAATTTTACTGGTTTCTCGCTGGTTTGCTTATTTTCCAAAACAAACATAACTTCAGGTCATTTATGTATGGTGTACCTGCTTAGATGTTTTTGTATTCCCCGGCATTTATTGTCGTGGATTTTTTTCTCGTAATTTGTATTCATTATAAGACTTATTTCTTCTTGAATTTTAGCACCCTCTAGCACCTTCTTCACTTTTTTATATCATTGCATCCACGTATTTCAACTCTTCGCGTACACACGCATTTAAAATCTCGTTAACCATATCCCCAGTTTTACTGCAAGTTTTCTACCATGGATCAGTTTTTCATTTCTGTTGGAATTTTGTCGCTGTTTTTACTACGGTTCGTATATCTTTTTTTTAAGAAGTTACAGTCTTCCATTTCACGAGGTTTTATTGCTCGCATCTCAAGCACAAGCTCTCCAGCAGACCACACTTAACTCACCGCAACACAGCAAAATATTTCACTTTTTCCCTGGAAAATTTTGCCGACTGCCTCAGTTGGCTACCTCGAATGAATGCTTCAACAAATATTCTACGTTCAGTTTTGTTTTGTTTATTTGATGGGCTTGTGTGAACTTTCCTTTTGGTTAAGCCATCTCCAATGATGCAGAAAAAATATTTAAAAAGATTCATAAGTTTGTAAACCTTTCCAAACGATTAACATCTCACTTGACAAAAAGTATAAAAATAAACACACTTGAAACAAAATCTAAATTTTTCAACAAAACTCTAACTTGCTCTGTCTTCAGCGGACGTAAGAGCGTCCGTCATACTCCAAACAATGAAATTTTGTCAGCTTATTCATGCTTGTTTTACATGTACGAGTTTCATTTACAGGGATTACAGTTGTATTTTATTCTAAGAATTTGTGGTGAAAAGCACAAATAAATTTTGGAATAAGTTCAAAGTATAACGTTTTTATTAAGTGCGAATGAATTCGCTAAATGCGCGCACATGTGAGTTTTTTGCATTTTATTTTCAAAGGAAATTTTATTTCCAGTCTTTCACTTACAAGCAACGTAGTAACTTTAATTCTAGACAACTTTATAAATGTTCATGGTAAAGTCTTTTGAGTGTTCAGTAAAATCTATACCGTATATTCAAAGTAACAAAAATATTTAAACCAAATAGAGAACTGGTTTAAGTTGGTTACATTTGATTAAAATGTCCATTGATAGCTTTAATCTGAACCAACTTTGTGACACTTTTAAATAGTTAATAGAGGTACTGATTCAATGCGTTATGGTGTCTGCTATCAAAATAGAATTAATATTATGTAAGATTTGAACACTCGGAGAATTGCGCAGATGCTTTCCAAGGAGTCAGGCAATTAACAGATGTCCCTCACTTGTGAACGATTAATTGTGCACGGATTAATTAATTGGTAATCTATAAATTGTGTAGGGATTAACTAATTGACACTGTATGTAGTAATTGTGCAGGTTATCTAAGTTATCTATGTTAGAATTACCTATGCTTAGGTATTTTGTAATTAGGTGACCCAGGCTTAAAAAGATGACCACAAAAAAAGTCGACCTCAATATCATTATTTATTGGTAACTAGCATCCCAATTTAAAACAGTAAACTAACCCGTAAAAATCAGTTTGATTCATACGTGCAATAAAGCGTGTATGAACTTACAGACTATATAGCATACTCTATTATGGGCTTCACTTTCGAAGTGAAGGCATACATAAAGGTATTTTATAATTATAGTACATATCAATATTTTCTTCATAAATGTTATTTTTCATAAAATACTGTTTTTAATCAATGTTATTTTTGATGAATATTTTCATTATGAATCTCTGGTCAAGGCCATCCACCATGATTGAGTTTTGTCCCGCTTAATTGTACTGATGGATGACACTACAAGTTACAAGCCTTATAACTTGAGGACTTAAAATTGTTCTCATTCCGCGGTTGATTCACGGGCTGCTTCAGTTGAGGTAGGCTCGATTGAGCTAATCTTAGTGCTATAGACATTCAGTTTATTAAGAATAACATTGATTAACGTTAGGATAAACATTAAAGTTGAAATTAAGGTTAAGGTTAAAAGGAGAGTTAGGTTTCAGGTTAGTTCAGTTGGGTCAGACTAGGTGGTCATGGTTCAGTATCTTGATCTACTAAGAGTTCTTCAAAACAAGCACAGAATTAAAGCCGGTATATCTCAACATAGATAATGACTCATTATTATTATCACAATCATCATAATCAATATGAATACTGTGGCTGTAGTCAAAGGAATAAAATACGAAGTATAACTGGCGCATCATAATCAATATGAATACTGTGGCTGTAGTCAAAGGAATAAAATACGAAGTATAACTGGCGCTAATCTTGCAAATTGTTTAGTTAGTGAGACAATGCAGTGGAGCACGGCAACAGCATCAAGACTCCCAGTGATCAGTAATGTTGACTACTTTTTAAACAGTTCTGCAGCTGGTAATATTTGCTGCAAGTGGACCACTAGACTGAGAAATTACCGTTCCCTCGAGTCTACATTTACCAGGCACGTGTTTAAAAATGTGAACTTTGCTGTTTGCATCGCAAATGAAGTATGTTGCTGTAGATGGCAGATAAGGCAGACTTATTTTCTATTCATATCCTATAGCTCATATTTACATAATAATAAATGTGTCATTTGGCTAAGAAATGACACAAAGAAAATCTATCTTCTAGAATACCACCAAGCAGAAAGCTCAAATTAGTGAAGAGCAATTTCATCGAACCGACCTCAATTCTAACGCAGAAGTGGAGCTCCTAGGACAAGTATTTTAATATTTTCGTGCTGTTGTATTCATATTGAGGATCCAATTTATTTTGAATGCTATGCATTAAGCAGTGAGCAGCTAGGGACAACTTCTTGTTTGGGCGATCATGCAATGCGAGGCAAGATGACAGCTCGATTTGTATGACACGTGCATTCGATCTAATTCAATTTATCGCTGATGATGAAATTCTCTGAAAACGAGTTCTGAGTAAGCGCCTCATAATAGACCAGGAGTCATGCCTGCATCTCAGAACTGATCACTTCTTATGGATGTGAATCACTTATACTAATGTAAGCTAACTCTTCAAATGCTCTTTGCTCGTACGTAATCTAAGTGGTAATTTCTTATCCATTCTTAACCCTCCTCGGTCTGAAAAGATGAAAACTTTAAGTATTCGTAAACTTGAATTAGGAAATTAAATTTCTATGAATGAAGGTTCCCTTAAATTGAAGTATTTAGATGCCATACAGAAGTTTTGAGTGCAATTCGGAAGACTTTTGACTCGTCGGATTACGCGTAGGTGAAAGTAAAAATTCAATCCCATTTTGTGGTGTAAAGTTTCTAAAAGATAGTTTTTAGATCTGGTCTCACCGGACACCAAGCCTGTGTGAACACGTGTTTTTTATGTGGAACTTGTGTCTGGTGAAATAAGGTTCAGTTTGAAGTTCACTGAGCACTGGTTCGTAACAAATATGGTAACAATAACCACGGCTTTTCCAAACGCTTCATTGAAAATTGTTCGGAGTTTTTGTCTACATTAGGAAAAACTGTTCCAATTTCGCACCTCATATCTACCACTAAAAACCACCCCTTAAGTGTTCAATATAACTACGCCATCAGCTTTGCTTGGTCATTAAAGCCTCTAATCAGAGTGTGGCTTTTAGATACCACGCTCATGATCATCGAGCTTACGATGATTATGTCAAACCAAACAGACCTCTAATAAAATCTTGCAGACATTTGCGTTACCGTTTCATTAGACTAAGCAAAAATTTATTTGAGTTCACCATTCAAAAAGTTCTCCCTTGCTAACATGTACTCTCAATTGTTCATTAATTATGGCGTTGTACTCAGTCTGTAAATTTTGAATACAGTAACTCACTGAAAAGACCTCAATGACAGAAAATGGCCGATGAAATATGCATTAAGCTTTCAGCTTCGCCAATATTCAAGGTCGGATGAACCATGATTAATCAAGAACAAGTGTACAAAGTATACAAATATACTTTTTGTAAGGAAAATAAAGATATTTGTTTTGTAATCACAAACAACACTTTGGTATATTCATCTTTCAAAAATCTATTTTCCAAATAGAGTTTTACAATGTTCTACTGGCTCGTAACACGTGTTTCTGTTCATTCATTAGCATTCGTACATTCCTTACCTTTAACGAATAATTTTTCACTTCTTCACATATATGAACACCTATTAAGATTGCATTTGTGCAAAAATTATCAAATTGATAACTGCACCTAACAAAAAAAAATCTAATTTGGCAGGTATTGCTCTAGCAAATAGGCAACCATCATGCAATTGACCTAGGAACGTTCAAGTTCTACTGGCCAGGACACTCCTGTTTCTCGAAATTATTGGAAGTTAGCAGTGCCTCAAGTCGCTATCCCAGCAATTTCCTGATTTAAATAACCTAAACTACTGTTCATGCTGTAAAAATTATTCGAGTCTTGTTAACCCATTAGCTTCCATCATACTATGTATAGTAGGTCAAGTCTATTAGAAATCATTCACTTTAGCTTTATATTCATAATGTTTCGTTCTAAAGTTGAGAATAAAAAGGTGTAAATATAAGGGGTAATTTACGCAATGTTTCGTTCAGTGAAGAAATAACTTCCGCTTTAAGCTAATTTAGCCTTTATAGCCTGTCCTCAAATGAGAACAGTGGGCGCTAATGGGTCTGAGGGACTATTTTTCTTTTATCTGACAAATATCTTTTCACGTCTGTGAACTGAGACTTTAATTTCAGAGATTGATGAGAATGAACATTCTTTTGTATGATCATCAAATTTTTTGTAATTCTGTGAAGAAAAGACGCCTTTTTTCTGGATGAGACCAGTTCCTTTGTGACTGAGAGCTTCATTTTCATCAAGCGAGGTAGCGAATTTAAATCGAGTTGATGCATTACGCAACAAATCTTATAGTTCGATGGTGCCGTTTTTGTCCTCCTTTTACTTGGAAATTCTTTGGGAAGCTCAAAGCAAGAGGTAGCTTTTGAATCAAATTAATCACCGGAGAAAAGCCCTAGCAACTTTGATGTAGTGTGTCAAAGCAGGCGAAACTTGTGGATCCAGTGTTTCCGATTGATCAAAGTACAGCCTCCTAGATGACGTTCCCAAGGCATAAAACTATAGAACTTTTCTTAATTGTAGGAAAGCGTGTCGTTTCAGGGCTCGTAATAATAGACAGAAGGTGTTTGATGACTGATCCTGATTTTCCTCACGCGCTCACATTTTTTCCATTACAAAGTTTTTGAATGTTTGTTTAATAATGCTTTAAGGAGTGAATGGCAAAAATTAATGATAAGCTTTAGATGGCGGATATAATTGTGCAATTAACATAAGGACTGGCTATGTTTTGAAGAATATATATTGAATGACATGAGAAGCGTTTGCTTATAAAGTTTTTCCACAGAATTTCGATACAAAATGCATTGAAAAACTGATTAATTTTACCGAGATATCGTTTAGTGAATGAAATAAGGACGATTCTTTGCTATATAATTCCATCATTGGGCAGAACTCAACCGAAAATTTCTTACTAATTCTAACAACTTTTTGAGAATGAGGTTAGCTGTACACGTCGTGTGTTATTTATTCTTTGCTTTCATATGCTACTAGTTATTTTTAATTGGGTTTGCCAATTTTTCCTGCCATCACGTACACCTGTGACGTATCTGAACCCCACACCTGTTAGCATCTGACCAGACGTGTTATGACACCGTCATGTCTCAATATTTTACAAGTTTTGTGTCTATAAATGACCGGTGAATTTTAGGCCATTCACGTTTAATGAAACATGTAAAATAGAACCCAAAACCATGAGATCAAAACTTACAGTATGTGAATCTCATCGTAGTTGTTTGATCTTTGTTATTCATTAAATTTCCGTTCTGATAGCATTATGCCACACTCTTCCCGTCCTGTTAGAGACGAAACTTTAGATCAGATTTCGTCTTCTGGATGGTAATTTTGATTAAAAACCAGCTTTCTGAACAAGGAGTAGCGACCCTTAACCTTCAAATCGCCTACGCAGATACGTGAACTTTGTTCATCAATACTCAATAGAGTTAAAGCGTCGTGTTGCTCAAAAGCGGATTTTGCCAGTTACGTTTCATGTTCCAAGATCAGGAATCTTTGCCAGTTCATTGACCTGTAGCTCCGATACAGACAGTAACTGAGGTTAGAACACTGTTATCTTCAATAAGTAGTGCTTTGGGTGATGTTGAAAGGTGATGCATGAAATGATTGTGTAAGGCAATGCATGAAATGACTGTGTAAGGCAATGCATTACGACTCAATCAGAAGCTTGTTTTCACTGAGACAGCTGCGACGCGCATCAACTAAAGCGACTTCATATCACAACAGCAAGAGAAACATAAGTCACTTGCTTCATAGTAGTTGAAAAGAGTAAATAGAAACAGTCCTGTACAACAGCCGACGCTTAATTATTTTGAATGGTCGCTGGATAAATTTTAACTCTTGGAAATAACAGCAAATCTTTCAAGTCTTAATCACATACTACAATTGATCGAGATCAATTGATAAAAAAATAGAATGCCAGAAGAGAAAAGTCAATAGAGCATGAAATTTTCGTCCTCTGAAAAATGGCAGCTAGGTAATTGAGGTATTAGGAAGACTGCATTGCTATGAAAATAGTTCAGGCATAAAACTGTAGCACAAAATCAGCAAGAAGGCAGCATAATGAGAAGAAGCAACGTCAAGATAATAAGTAACAGTGGAATAGAATGGGAGCAAAAGCACGAGAAATGATAGTATATATTGTAGGAGACGAATCATAGAGTATAATATAGGAGTATAGAGCATTATAGGAGGAGTGTAGAGTATTATAATAGGAGTATAGAGCATTATAGGAGGAGTGTAGAGTATTATAATAGGAGTATAGAGCATTATGGGAGGAGTGTAGAGTATTATAAGAGGAATATAGAGCATTATAGGAGGAGTGTAGAGTATTATAAGAGAAGTATAGAGCATTATAGGAGGAGTGTAGAATATGAGGAGTATAGAGCATCATAAGAGGAGTGTAGAGTATCATAAGAGGAGAATAGAACAGGAACACAAGCACAAGAAGAGGGTAAAGTAAGAGAAGGAATGCTCACCAGCGTTACGGTGGGCTACGGCAGCGGAACACAGAGTTACTAGCAGCAGCAGCACGGCAGTTTTCGCTGGTGTAGCCATTTTCATTCTGTTCCTGGTCAAAACAAGCAATAATTATGAACTATAGGATAAACATGCTAATTGTGTTTACATCAGTGATGTACATTTAAGGGGATAATTATGAATTATGAAATGATCGTGTACTTGTGTTTGTATCAAAAATAAGAAGACAAAGGGATCCCAAAGCGCTGAATGTCAAATCAGGTGAAGATGAATCGCGAGGCAAAATCGTTTTCTTTGTGTCAATGTTTGACTTGTTTCAGGCGTCCGTATTACACGCTGTCACTCCACCACACACGGTAGCAGGCGTCCGTGTTACACGCTGTCACTGCACCACACACGGTAGCAGGCGTCCGTGTTACACGCTGTCACTGTACCACACACGGTAGCAGGCGTCCGTGTTACACGCTGTCACTGTACCACACACGGTAGCAGGCGTCCGTGTTACACGCTGTCACTGCACCACACACGGTAGCAGGCGTCCGTGTTACACGCTGTCACTGTACCACACACTGTAGCAGGCGTCCGTGTTACACGCTGTCACTGCACCACACACGGAATAGACTGGAACATCAGGCTGCACACCTACACTTCACAGTCTTTGCACTGTTCACTACTGAGAACTGTGCGGACGTCTCTAGTACATACAACATTCAGTCGTGCACGTCGGCTTAAGAAAATGCTGAAGTTATTGATTGCCTTATTCATTTTAGCATTTACTTTTTATTGAGTTACAGATAAGAGATTACGCGCAGGTTACATGTCCTGCATGTGACTGCCTGTGTATCAGTGATACGCCCCTTCATCGTAAGGCACATCTAATCAAAAAGCGAAATAGTTACTCCAATATTCCTATTTCAGATAAACAAGTCGATTTCAGATGAGCGATGAGCATCAATAATTAAAGCTACGAAAAGAAGTTTGCCTCACAGTTACAATAAGTAAATGTAGCAAGCATGTTTCCTGAATATCACTTCAAAACTTCGACATAAGTAAATTTGCGGGGAGTATGAATAGATTTATTGCAATTCATGTCATATTTGTGTTCACAAAAACTTCTCGAATGTTGAAAGTGTTCTTCAAACATCCTGCAAATGTCACCTTTACCACCGTCACAGTATGATCAACAGTCCAAATGATAATGCAAATATCACGGGAGACAGTCTGGCAAGTTCTGTTGTTTGTGTCAAAGATCAGTGAATGAACTTTCCTGCTCAATGAATTGTTTATATTTTGATCATATTTTGAACCCCAGCGATGAACTGTCATTGCTACAATAATTGTTTATAAAGACACGACGCTTTCCATTTCTCCAAATGCCGCTCCTTTGTTCTTCCTCAATGCTCAGGTGGCTTGCCTTCATGCATTGTGTCTATGCTTCTAAGCTAGAGAATATGTTGAAAACTTTAGTTTCCTAGTGGAGGCAGTTGTTAAGCCTTCTAAATAACATCATTTGGGAGTTCAGAAGTAATTTGGTGGTGTTTGTAGCAGTCAGAGGATAGCTCACTTCATTTCAATCTCCACGTACTTCAAAAATGTAGACATTTTGCCTCTTTATACTGTACTTTTCACTAGTTTCCCTTATTTAACGACTTGTGGTAGTGATGATTCCAAATTATATACACCTTTATTTATTACAAGGACACATATGTATACAGTGAATAATATCTGCATCTACTAGAGCATGACAACGCTGGTTCTGTTTCTGTCATTTGCTTCTTAAAAAGATTATGAAAATGAGGCAGAGAAATAGAGCTGTTGATGTGTTCACGGAAGTCCGTATTCCAATTCCATTAACTCACACTCCCTTTGATGAACAAATGTTAATTATCTCTGTACGTTTTTTTCCTTTTTGATACAATAAAATCCACCTCTACGACAGATTATATATATATATATATATATATATATATATATATATATATATATATATATATATATATATATATAGCCCCAAAGACGCAGCGAATAAAAGAATAACTCATCAATTTAGCCGTGCATTCCAGATGAACTTCATTTAATTTTGTGGAAAGAATCTGAAGATGATGGAAGATAGCGTTGTCGTTGTTATTGAAATGTCATAGAAACTGCAGTCTTGTTTCATTTGTATTTTTCTTGATATAATTTTGTAGATTTATTATCATGTTAATAATACGAGTAGGGATGAAAATAGTTTGCCAATTAACAGATTTAACGACGGATTAAACCTTTTCTCAAGCCACGGAGGAAGAGCAAAAGGACTGCATCAAAAATAGCAGGAAAGCACACCTGAGCAGAATATTTTTACTAGGAAGGAGGATCGAGATGGAGGAGGAACGATAACAATAATGAGAAGTCGTATATTTTATCTATGAACAGAGGAATTTTCAAGAGCTACTCATCAATACTACGTTCTAAGAGCTCGTTTTTTATGTCGTCAATTACGAACAAATGATAATCAAATGACTTATATACCGTGCTCAATTCCATGAAAATTATCTTCTAAAATCATCAGACCATAAAAATGTATAGATGATCCACTAATGGATATCTCGAGACAGTTTCGCCTAATTATCTCAGAATGTGAGGAGCTTGCAGCACTCCGTTAATTAATCTGAAGAGTCCCTCCGTGTGTATCCCTGATATCAACAACGTCTGCAAGCTCCATGGTGTTGTTTGAAAATCCCTTTGTGTCTCTCAATTCGTGTCAGCTTTCCATTGAGTTCCCTCAAAACGTTTACTTAATAGTACAGTTACGCGTCTTACATGAAATTAGCGTTCGTTGGACGTTTATCTCAAGTTACTAAGTTACACTGGCGTCATTCGTGCACCACTGCCATAATTACTCGTGCTAGAACTGCCTTACTGCATCAATGCGTTGCTGATGTATTCAGTAGCAGGAGCTGCTACGTTGGCTTCTCGTAAGCGTCTATTTTGCGTCCATCCGAGAACACGGATATCGATCACTTCAAACTAACTTTTCGGTCTCCGAATAATGGTGTTGACAGCAATTTGGACATGCGTGCATTGACGTCAGATTGTTCAGGGATAATCTTGCTATAAACGTCGCACCTGGGATGCATTGGACCCTCACATGGTTCTGGCTGCATAGTAACTACACAACAGCATTTTCAATGCTCTACTGATTTTAGAAAATTTTTTGGAGTAAAGCAAGGGCTTTTGGCTGACTCATTTGGAGGTTTGAGCTAATGTACATAGTTAATACGAGTGTTTAAACATACGTAAAGATTTTACAAGCATGTGTATAATCACACGCATGTGCTGGTATTCCGTGATGGTACTTGTATAAAATTAGGAAAGGATAAAGAAAGTACAGGCCATCCCGTACTTGATTCTAATTGAAATAGTAACTCTTTTCAAGTCTGAAAAATGACTTGTTCCCCGTCGAACCTTTCCAAAAATTTTCTCTCCCTCCTCGACAGGTGTTCTCATAACACACAACAAAGAAAGAAAGAAAACAGGATATCGAGATGGGCGTCTCATAATTGCCGTGAGTAATTGGAGTTCTCTTACATGTAAACCATTACAATGCTTGAGTGCCCGTATGCTGCATTTAATTTCTTGCACTCTCTTAAATATCCTTTAAAAATTCAAATATAATCGATGTAATGTAAACTATGTGTAAAGTGTTATTTAATTTAAATATCAGACTTCAAGTTTTTTAGACAATTTTTAGTGTGCAAGGTGAATATATGTTTTTTCTACCATAGAAGTAGCACCTGAAGTTGGATGTTTGTGCACTATCACTAACTTTGTCTTAACGCAAAACCTTATCACGTAAGAGTCACTTCAAACTGAACGCCAACATCATCATACCTTCTTGTTATATGTCAAACTATAGTTTCAAGACGGGTCTGTAATTCTAAACAAAACCTTTTTTTATGATTTTTTATTTTTTAAATACTGGATGAATATTAGACAAATTATTCAAACAGACCTGAAGGTAGCCTTCAATTTTGTTATATCCGCTGAAATTATTATAAACGCGAATAAAGAATGAGGTTTGTGAACTTTTGCGCATTAATTCCATTTTGCGACTTCGAGTTAAAAGCAAATTCAACTTCAGTGCTCCTTCAAATTCAATCAGTTGTTTCAGCTGAAATTATTTTCATAGTAAATAAAAGAAAGACTTGTGAGTTTCTGAGATAAATTAAACAATACTAAACAATTACAAAGAGTCAGTTGAAGGCTGTTCTGGAAAACTTGGCCATAAAATTAGGACAGGCCTTCAAGTCCAGGCTGTCAGTTTGTTTATAACTAAACAGTTAAGCAACACATCAAATTGCATGAGTGCTCGCATGTCTGTTTCACGTCATAAGAACTTCTTCGCATTCGCACGCCTCGTATTATTCCTTAATAGAAAACTTTGCAAAACCTTTAGCTTAATGAAGTTCTCACGAGCAGTTTCGATTATAAAATGCAAGGGAATGTTTTCATGCAATTAACTTAAGTGCAAATAAACTTACGTAAAGCATCAAGAAGAAAAAAGTGGCATGCCTTAAGTTGTGTGTTTCGATTTTGTGCATATGAAAATTATAATAATATGAATCACTTATGTTTGTTTATGAATTTTTCTGATCAACATTCACAATTCAGGTAAGTTTTCATTTTCACGAGTATGTGAGCATATTTCAAGTAAATTTTATAGCCATTTAGTATTACAAAACTATGAAAAAAGATTGGTGTAATTAGAATATTGAGGAATAAATTTTAGGCCCTCTTTTCTATTCAGTGCTGTTAGTAATGGCAGAAATAATTATCAGTACGATGAATCACATCGTTCTTTTTACATATTTTTCTATGCTTTCAAAGATTGTGAATTAATTTTTTGCCTTTATCATTATGATAAAAATCTTGGCAGATCAGTAATGATAAATTAAAAGCATACATGTGACACTTCAGCTTTGAATAAAATCGATTTGGGCTCATTACAATATTATAGATAGTACGCCCAATTGTATGTTTTGGATAACATATAATGCAATGCATTTAATTTCGTAATGTACAACGTATAATGCTGCACACAAACAGGAATGTGCGTTAACTGGAAAAGTGAGAGATACTTAAATATTGGGAGCGTTTTCCGTAGAGTTTGTTAACGTATTTATCTTCGGTGATTTTCACTTTACTTTGGTACATTATGAATCAATTATTTTAGTGATGACATGAAATGATATGGTTACTAGCAACACTGTGCAGTATCATTCCGTTGACAGTGTTATTTAAAAGTAAAAACCTGTGTATTTGTTTTACCTCTAACGATCAACACTGCTTTTGAAGATCAAAATTTGCCTTTTGAGTTTTTGTTTAAGAATTTTATTTCATACTCCTCCACTTTAATGACAGTTCATGAATCATCGCCTGCGTTTGCAGTGTATAAATCATTTTGCGTGTAAAGAATCCATTGTTACACCTATAACAGACTGATAGACTGACAATTAATTGTTGAGAATACATCTAACTCTGTTGCCTAATTATTAAGAAGAGAGTAAAACTGAAATTTTACTCAACCTCTTCTAAACAAGTAAAACATTCTCTGTTTTTTTAAGAGCAACGATGCATGTTCAGAAAGGGAATTTGACTAAAATCTTTAAACTTAAGTGGACGCACAAATGAAAGTGTTAGCAACTCTTGACTTCATGACACAAATTAACTAAATTAACTCGAACTCAAACTCAAACTCAAAATTATCTTTATGAACTCATATGAAGTGTTCTTTCTCTTGAATTAAAGCAGATATTTCCGTTGGAATATCATGGGGGGCTTTAAAAAAAAGTCTATTTATGGGTGAAAAGATGCATTAAACAATAAAAACCCTATATGTCTGTCTCTGTTTATGGTGTAACTGGGAATATTTCTATGAATCATGATTTTACTACTCAAGCTACTGAATTATTTTTTACTGAAGATGCTTCATTTTATAAGCTTGTTTCATAGATGTGCACATACGTGGAATGTTTCAGAATTATGAAACAAAAACTAATGTAACGATACTTACATTTATCGCAAAGCAATGAAAATAATGTAGTGGTTCATGTTCTTAGAATTTCATGATGATGTAATGATATTCATGCCAGTTATATTCTTATATCCTTAATAAATTCAAACACCAAAGGAACCACCACGTGTCAGACACCGCGGAGGAGCTAGCTTGGGATCTCACCTCTACGGCTGACGGTGTAGCAGTGGGCTTAGAGCGCGCTGGACCGCCGCCTTATATACTCACAAGCCCACCTGAAGCGTCAGGTAAGAATCATTTTGTACCCTAAACTTATTTCAGTTCAGTTCCTACGATTTTTTCATCTAGATGATGAGGATTGAAAGTTATTAGTATTTTATTCCCCTGTGGTGTAGCACCGCAATCGTCTGTGAGGCCTTCGAACGAATTAGTAATTAATAGAGAGAAAGGGAGAGAGAGAGCAACGCA
>VCRD01000576.1:193736-253700 GCA_006783055.1 Trinorchestia longiramus
TACGTCCAGACAATCAGCGTGAGAATGTTGCCAGACTATAGTTTTGATTTTGAAATACTTTCTGGCTAACGCTCTTAATATTAATGTTATTATTATAATGTGCACTAAATATGCACGTTTTAATTGTAAAGAGTTCGTAAAAATCACTCGAATTTTAGTCTTATTTTTATTGCTAAAAATAAGGTTATTTTAATATTTCTAATTTTATAAGCCTTAAAGGAGTAGCAGGTCATGCTACAAAGACGCCCATCAACCTCCCGGGATCGTCGCATGGAGTTCACCATCACCCTTACTCTTAGAATGTTAACTTTAAGAATTTGAAAAACCAATGTACTAATGTCTATGTACTGTGTCCTCGATTGGAAATAAAGATTGTTTTTGTTTGTTTGTTTTGCAGCACAAGTGAATGAATAGCTCATAGGAGTAATATATGTTACATTAATTATGTATTCCATATGATTATGTACTTATATTTTTCCTATTATTTAGGATACAAACAACCCAAGTCATTGCGTTTGATTTCTGAAAACAGTTATATCACTTCCTGTATATGAAGTGCTTCTCATCACTCCATATTAAATTTTACTTCATAAGACTTTTATAAGATGATCGAATATATTTCGCAGAAAAATTTTGATGTACGAAAATCGTCTCTGTTGTTTATTATGTCGCATATGCCTATAAATACCTAAGCAAACGTTTTACTCTGATAAAATTTAAAGATCTGCGTTGATCAATAAAGCTTCACAGACACTCACACTCAGCATCTGACTCGAAATTGAAAGAAAACAGCTCTTTGAATAGTAGATCACGGTGAATATTAGGTTTATAATAAGTTATTGTTCACTTTTGTTTGTACCCAGTTGTGAGGCTTCCTAATTCACGACTTTGCTTTCTGGGGTACAAAATGAGATATATAGCAAAAATCACCTTTAAAATACTAAGAACATGAACTCTGTACACTCATATATGCCATTTTGCAAGTTCAATGCTAATTCCTTCAATTTATCAATATTAAGAAATTGAAATTAGGTGTTACTCAATGTCAAAATAAATACCATCTTAATATGATTTACGAGTATTTTGACACCTCGTAGCGATGAGTCTCTCAGAGTCAGAAATTCAGAAGTGACCAACCCGCAGTCGTAAGCGGTGGGTGTGAGAGTTCATCATTTACGATGTTTTTTATTTCTAGAGTTTGTTCTTAATTTTATGCTAGATATATTATTAGTGTATATAAGTTTTTATTATTTTGAATTTAAAAATCTTCACGCATTGTTGGAACTTGATCGTATCGATATTTTAGGGTTTGTGCTGTGAATCATAGGGTTTGGTTCACACTGCCGTTTGACTTGATGAATTCGAAATGGTTCTCATTTTGTCTTAGGAATCTTTGACACAAATGCTTGTTTGTGCAAGCAATTTTTTCGATTAACAGCGTCAAAATAATCTCAGGTTGATGAGTGACCAGGCGTCTCACCCTGTGGACTTGAAAAACATCAAGCATTCGCAGCAGTACTCGGGCAAGATGTCCGATAGGAAGGCAGAGCTGGAGAGGAAGAAGGCTAAGCTATTGGCTTTAAGAGAAGAAAAGGATCGAAGAAAGAGAGAAAAAGAACAAAAAGAGGTAAGTTGATGAACTAACTAAAATTAATGACCATAAATATGAGCAATCATTAACATGTGTTTAAGTTTTTGGTTGTTTACACAGATTCAATTGTAGTTAAGTAAGGTGTAGTAGAATTTGACAGACTCAATAAATGTCATCAATTAATTTTAAGTTGTTTTTGACTAAAAAAGTAGCTAATGATGAACATTTAAGGGTTGAAATTTATTTTGAAGTATATTTGATATGACATGAAATTCTATAATATAGATGAGTGTAACTGGCATTTTATGTCTTGAATAATGTTCCTTGATTATTATCACACAGCTGTAGTTAATATGTAATATATATAGTAAGTTCTAAATAGAAATGCAACAATCAAACAAGTGGAATGGTTTCCACTGTCCATTCATATTTTAATGAAATTTGCTATATTTTGCACATAGATCAGAGTAAGTTTTGCAAAGCTTTAGGGTAAGAAACATTAAAATAGAGTAGCAAGGAGCAGAACTGAGTCTTAAAACTTTTATATGTTTCTTTTCAATTTTCTAAACTTTACAAACTTGCTGAATTTCACTGTGTTAAAATTCTCCAAAATTGCAAGTTATTTTACTAAAAGTAATATGAAGGTAACAATGATAGCTTGTTTATACTTTGTGTAAAGTGATTAGCCTTGTTTTGAGAATTGTTACTCTTGTAGTAAACTTGAGCTTCTACATGTCATATGATGTGAAATGGCAGCTCTACAGCAAAACGTTGCAAATCCTGTGATTAAATTTGATGTACATTCATAACTTTTAAGGTTAATTTTTGTACAATAATGTAAAGGTGTTCTCAATAATGTAAGGTGTTGTAAAGGTGTTCTCACTCAACATGAGGTGTTGAAACTTTTATAACAAGACAAGCATGAAAAGCTTTACATTTGCATAAAATTAACCATTTGATATTAAATGATGCTAGCAAAATTGTTTAGACTCTTCATTGAGCAATAGTACTACTGCTATTTTAAGTATTTAACTGAAACTTTACATAACTTAGTTTAATGCATCATTGCACTAAATTTTGCAGAAATTGTATTATAAAATGGGTAATACTTGTCTAGTTGACATGTACTGATCCAATGAGACAAAATTTTAAAAGTTTCCTATTTGATGAAATCTATTTTTTGTGATTTTCAGTCACAACCCTAACATCAAGCTTGATTCTCATCTCATTTGTAGCACTTTTGCACTGGATAATAACATTTTTAGTGACAATATTGCAGAAAATATTGAAATCTTGTGGCTGCATCTACACATTACAACTCTAAATAGTACTTGCATCATTTGCAATGTGTAGTTGTTAGCTTTTAGAGTTCATAGATATAGTAGTGGTACGTTTCTTATGTTGCTTGTGCTAATTTTTGGTTTTTAAAAAATCCGAGTTTGTGATCTCTATATGTTTTCTGGAAGTGACTATTTTATACATTAAGCTTGAGTTTTAAAAAAGAATTGGTTATGCCTGACATCTAGGTGGCAAAAAACCTTGATGTGCAGCTACCATGCTCATTAAATTGGCTCCTAGGTATAGTTTGCAGTATGTGGTGTATTGTAGGTACAGGCTCATTTAGGTAAATACTCGTATCAGTACTGCGAACAGTTTACAATTTGTCTGTCCCATATTCATTATCAGTAAGATTATTGCTCAACACTGATAGTAAAATGCCAAAATAATTCTGTAATGTAATTGAATGCATTGAAGGCACATCTAAGTGGCCAAAAGTGCAGCTAAATTGATGAACTGCGTAGCCTAGATTGTACAGCTGAATGAAAAGATTGATCGGCTTAATTGATGAGTCACTTTAGCAATTTCATTGTGTACAATATTATTTAGCAGAGCACCAGAATAAAGAGATTGAGTATTAATGCTTTTGATCCAGCTTTTGCTCTCTGTTGGGACACATATGTCCCAACGGTCAAAAGGGTTTAAGTACCAACCCTGGCCTCACCCTCAATCCTCACCAAGTTTCCACCTTGACTTCAATTTCAATCCTGGCCTTAGTGTCAACCCTGATTTCAATCCTAATTTCAACGTATGGTTTACTCCTGACCTGTATGAATTTGGCTTCAGTGTTGATCTCAGTTTTGACTAGACTTCTGTCAAAATCTCATTTTCAGTCTAAACCCTGATATTCATTGTGACTTTCACATTAAATCACAACTGTCAATCTAACTTTGACTCTCTTATTGTTAGTTTAAATTTGACACCTTAGTTTAGGTATATTTTGACCATTTTATTGGCAAGTAAACTTTAACCCTTTTATTGTGAGATAGTTTCGATGTGTACATCCACTAAAACGTTTGCTGTAACTACTACCAAAGCTGAACCACAATCATTGATTTAATACTAACTCATTAAATTTCATGATTGTCTCTTAAAAACTAAAAAATTGTTAGTTTGGACTAAGAGTTCACCTAAATTTTGTCCTCTTGATTCCAGTAGGTCAGAGATGCATATTCCATGGTGTTAGTTATGACTTTCAGTTCTAAATTTTTATATGTTTTGTCAAATATTATTCTTCATATTAATTATTGCCATTCTATACACTTGTTCTTAAAATAAATTATTCTACCCACTCGTAACAAAGAATTTTTGAGTGAAGAACAGCAAATGTAAAAATTGATGTTGAAAATGAAATGAAGAACCTTGCCAAGACTTTGTTCTTTATTCTTTGTGTGATTCAAGAAAATGCTTTTCCTTTTCAATATGAAGTATTACAAAGCAAGTTTTAGTTTTTGAAATACATCAACTAATGCTGGCTGTAATAATTTTCAGTATCACTGTCATCTAGCCTAGCAGTAATAATGCAGTAACATTTATAGCTCTGGTTTGAGATATTATCATCAAGTGTGTTGTGAATGTCAGAATTAATTTCTTATTAAAGTGTTTTGTGTGTAGCATACTATTGTAGGGTATCCATTATCTTTTTGTTACTTATGGTCTTTCTTAGACCCTACTAGGAAAGACACTAGCAATTACAAGGGTATTATTTAGACCAGAGGTTCCTAACCTGGGGTACATGTACCTCTAGGGGTACATTTGCTCATCTAAAGGGGTACATTCAATGTTAGTTTATGTTCCAAACACTTGAAAGTTTATTAAAACCTTAGTGGAATTTTGTTTTTTTTACTCACCTTTGTCATAAAAATTCAGGAGTACATATATACTCATCTGTTGAAATACTGAAGGGGTTACTGAAGGTTAGAAAAAGGTTGGGAACCCCTGATTTAGACTAATAGCTAAGCTCTCATTGTACATAGATATTTTCAGTGTTTTACATCATACTGGTGGCTTTCAATGTGTAGCTCATTAGAAGTATTCATTCACTCCTGTCGCTTGACTCACCAGTTGCTGAATGGAACTGCTAACTTTTTAGTAACATGCAAATTTGTAAATTAGAAATACTTTACCTCTGTACAACAGCTAGGTCTCATATAATCAGTTAGCTAAGCTACTTACTTAGGTTTATCATTTTGTACCAGAGAGGATAGTGAATGTCACCAATCAAGCATACACACTTCCTATTAAAACTGTAAACCAGAAGTATCAATCATTAAACAGTAAGTTCTATTGGGGTTTTCATTTTTACTGTCTTTCTAACATGTTTGTTAGATATCCAAGCAATTACTGGTGTTATCATGAAAATCAGACCTCACATTGTACACCCCAAGTTAAGCACTTGTAAAAACCAAGCCTCTTGGGAAATTATTTGCATCCTTATTTGGTATTCCTCTATTAGTATATTCTTTGTTCCTTGAGGCTTTACCCAATCCGAATTTTTATCGTCTGACCGGCGCTAATTTTCGTCAGAATTAACCGGTAATTATCGCCTTATCTTACGATAAACCGGTAATTATTATCTGAAAAAGACTGTATTTTTATCGTCTTTTCCCTATGCTTTGAATGACATTAGGAATAAGACTGTAAAAACCGGTCAATATCGTCGGCGAACATTTCATCGTCTGGAAATACCTATAATTACCGGTAATAACCGGTACTATTTCTATCGTCGGAAGTTCCTACTACAAACGCTGATTATCACTGCAAATCGATGATTATCTCTGCAAATCGATGATTATCTCCGGTAAACCGACGAAAAAATTTAGATTGGGTACTTATATCTGACTGGTAATGCACATGCTGATGTAACTGAAAAATTCTTTCATGTCCTCAAATGTTTTATAAATGTTATAAATTTTTTGTGTAAATACTAAATTAACTCATCAAAGCCTATCAATTATTCCCAGCGTTTTAAATATTAATGAAATTAACCCTGTAGCACTGAACATGGGTGTAGTTTGCCCAAGACTAGTGATGTATAAGCCCATGTTCATTGCTCTAGGGTTAATTTCATTAATATTTAAAATGCTGGGAATGCTTAATAGGCTTTGAAGAGTTAGTTCAGTATTTACACAAACAATTTATAACATTTATGAAACATTTGAGGAAATGAAAGAATTCTTTACTTACATCAGTAATGGTGGATATGTTTATACTTAGAAATCTTAAGAGGCAACTGAAACTGAGCTACTTAATAATAACTTTTTTGTTGTGGAACTTGTTATAAAATTTTACCTTGTGTTCTCACTGTTGTAATCCTTATGTAGAAATTCCATGGACGGGTATGTAAACTTATTTTTTTCTGCACTGCATTGTTGTTTACATACACCTTTAAATTTTCCTGCTTGTTCAAATAAAATATTTTTCATGAGGCTTGAACAAAAATATTCCCTATGCATTGTGGATTTATTCTTACATCTCTATGCTAAGTATTTGTTTATTGGACTCTCTAATTTGGTTACAGATGTGTTCATTTTAAGCAACAGAGTGTTGTGTTGATAGCAAATATTTAATATGTATGTATTACATTGATAATTATTGTGTTGGGTCTATGCTTCTACAAGTTAAATACTGAATGGCTGGATGATTTTTTGCATTAATATTTGAGTTCTCTTGAACTTTAAATTTGTGACCAGCATTGAATTTGGCTTCTTTTACCTTATTTTAGAGTATTTCGTATGCAGTAGTGCACTGGTATGGAGTGAGAATAAGTTTTTCTATTTTTGATGACTGAGAACTGGGCAAATAACTTATCTTTTGGAATGATTAATTAGTACAGCGTTACTATGGGGATGTATGAGCTATTCTTTCAAAAAGTTTTGTTGTGGTGCACTATTTTTTGTTCACAATTTTCAGTTTTTTTCCGAAATTATGAATAAGTGCATCATAAGTTGTGAAAATATGTGAGGTCTTTTGCAGAGTAATTCATATGCTGTTCCTTGTAAAGACTTGTGGGTCTTTTTGCTTTTTTGAGTCGTTCATTCACCCGTAATGATAGTGGGACTTCGTTACGTGCTTCATCTGCATAACTTATCTGTCCGTCCATTATGATGCACCTACTTCACTGTATTGTATACCCTACTCTTTCTCTGTCACCTACCTATCTACCTCACTGTATTACAGATACTAGGTTTGCTAAATTCACTAATGGTTCTGTTGAGTGGGCTTTGGCATGTTCATGCTTCGCTTGTTGTCAATACCACTCTGATTGCATTCTTCAATGAAATATTATTGCACGGAGATTGTGGCTGAAAACTGGTTGAATGTATGTATTTATAAAACTTAAAATTTATCGTTTTTTACTCAATGGAATCTATTTTTTCTTCCCATTGACGGCGATGGTGATTTGAAGCAATTAAGTCAAAAATTCCTAAGCATAGTCATTGAAAATGCCGTAACTTTTAAAGATGGGTTTTCGCACGTTAATGCTAATATATTTAAACATTTTAACTACCTCTGATGTTAAATCGATCATACCTAATATTACTTTCAAAATAATGTATACGACATTAATCTGTTAAACATTCCTGAAGTGCAGAGCCGACCAATTGAAAATGTTAATGTTCATCATACAGATGTTTAATGAACTTGTGTTCGATCTGATCCTCTTTTTCGTGTCTTTTCTTATAAAGTGGTGTGGCGATACGTGTTAAATGGTTCGGGTGAATATAATGACATGTCTAATTTATTTATTAGTGATTGATTTAATGCATATAAAAAGGTAAAAGTTTATCTGCCTACTTTCAATTGCATGATGATTGATTGTTGATGAGTTATTTTCTTTCTCATAATTTACGTAATCTTGGTTCAATACATGGGTTTTCTGCATGCTGTCCTACTACCATATTTCAATTAATACTTGTAATTAACACAATTAAATGCAACAACATGCGTAATCACACTAGAGGGACTCTATTCCTCTGAATACATGATATGTTAAAAGGTATTCCAGTACTTCTTTTCAATGGCAAAATGAGGGCAATGATACACACAAAAAGATTTAATACATGTTCTAACTTCACGAGGTGGGAAATGTGAGTCATCTACCACATTTGGCATACAACCCACAACATGATATCCTATTAACAGTGCATCATTAATGGATTCACATGGACAAAAATAATATTAACTTGCCATTACGCTGTAGATTCGTTGATGATGATAGGCCTCGATGTTAACACTCACAATTACGATACATTAACAATAACGCTGATTATTCCCCTTCCCGTTTCTTGATACTTCGCAATCAATTCTTCCTTCATCATACACGGTTAAGTGTACGTGAAAAATCTGCTGCTATTCGTCGGTGTGATGCTAACTTAATTCCCCCTTAATTACCTTTCCACCTATTCCACTCATACCTCTAAACTTATACCTATCCCCCTCAATGTCGATCTGGCTGCACAAGCCTACATTGCTGTTGATATCTAATTCCCCCAGTCTAAGTCCCCGCTGTGGAATCGTTCTCGCTCCTAGCACTGTCGCTTACACTTGTCGCCTTACTCTCCCCTGTTGGTTTTCTGAATCTTGCTTATATAATCCGGTGGTGTTTTCTAGAACCACGCTTCCTCACTTTTGGCCCCTCCTTTCAATTTGGTCTTGCTTGTTTCCGTTTCCGGTTTTGCTGCACGATAGCCGTTGGCTTTTATTGGGTCTGCGGCCCAACTGTTCGCATTCCACACATACCTATTCACTTTCCCACATCCTTATAATGTATCACCCACATCCTTACATGTTAACACATCATTCCACATCACTATGCCTTAACACTACTATTACCACATCACTACTATCACCACAAAGTGGGAAATCTTATTGTGTCAATTCTATTTTTATGACCGAGTGCGTCGCTGGTCGTCAGAGCTAACTAGTGAAGTATCACCATCAGTTTTTCATATTAGTTCCTGTTTTTCCTCTCGCTTAGATAATTATTACCGTTTTAGGAAAGTTACAGCCTTCTGAGAGGCAAACTAAACTGTTTGTAATCCTCCAGCTATAATTCCCTCTGAAGAATACTCGCAAAAATTCTTGCTGCGGGAGGAAAAAACAATCATACAGTTATAACGGAATTATTAACCCAGAAGTCTTGATCCAGTACTGACAGACTTTCGCGTAGCGACTGTACTTGTAACGTTGTACTGTAGTGTGTAGATTTGTAGTCGGAATAGAAAATTGAATCAGTTGTCACTAGACATTCGTGCGTGGTGGCGTCGCGCTGTCGTGCTCTCTAGGCACGGCTTTGCAGGCCATTCTTGCCGTTACCTGGTCTGGCTGGGATGATGTCATGTTCACTATTTCCTCTAGAGGCTGGTGCTGGTTGTGTGTGCATGCGAACAAAGCATTGGTGCTGAGGGAAATGTGTGTTTACGTGGCTAAAGAAGGAAGCCAAACTGTTGTGGACGATTGAAGTCGTGAGTTGCTTGGGTGGGAGTGCTTTCGGCTGTGCTGGTGTGCCAGTTTGCTCGTGTTCTACAGTGCTGCAGTTTCTCGGTGGTACTGAGGCTTAGGCTGCGTGTGTCGCAGTGTACTGGCACTGCACGTTCCTGTGTTCTTGTCACTTGAGCTACATGCTGCTTAAACATACAATTTCATCGCGCCGTTCTTGTGCCGGTTATTACTGAGTTCAGTTGTTGCTTTACATCGAGAATTTCCTCATAAGCTTCGTGAGCTTAGATCTTGCCGCTGCTCTACATGTGACGCTGTGCTAGTGAGCGATCAGCTGTTGGAGTTGAGTTTCTTGTAACTCACAACATTTGGGTGAAGTTCATCACGGCGTTTCGCTTCAGCAATTGAAACGGAAACTTTCTCTTTGCCTTAACTCTCTCTGCAACTTTTTGCCCGTAATTTTGAGAGGAAATAAACTTTTCAAAGTTTAGATTATGTGTTAATATTATTTAGTGTGTGGTCAAACTGAAACATTAGGACCAGTTTGAGGTACAAAACTTCCTCTGATCTAAATGTGTCTAGGTTTTTTGAGCTTCTTGGCTTGAGGCATATTAAGAAAAATGACGAGTCTTAACGGAAGCCTTACAATACAAGTATCCATGTTCTCTAGAAAGTTTAGTTGCTTGTTCACTCAGAGCCCAATTGTAAAGCAGGAATATTTCTAGTAATTTTTTGTGTGTGTGTGGTGTGTATACGGGACGAGTGTGTGGAAAGAACAACGTGCGTTGAACATTTGTTATCTCTGAACAAACAGGCATGGGAAGATACCGTGGAACGAACTCGCATCACTTACATATGCTATGAATTGACGTAGCGCGTTAGTTGACGTAACACAGAGTACCGTCAATGTTAATTATTCCATCGTCTCTGTTTTCACGGACGCCATAGGGGCTGGATACGAAGTACTCTTGAAGCATGTTGGCTCACGGTCGTGTTAGTGGCTTGATTAAGTTTTTCATTTAACTTCTTATTTCTCACTGCCTTCAATTTAGAAGCTTTGGTCAGCGTATCATAGAGAATGGATAGTAGATTTAGAATTTTTGTATGCACTGTCCTAGACACTGTCCTACAGTATTTAAGATGAACAATTTAGTTACGCATCACTTGATATTTACTTGAAGTACATTTTCGTAAAACGTGTAATATTTCCATAATTCATGTAAAAAATAGATCTTACGTTCGTGTAGAAAATATGACGATGTACAGTCGGTACAAGTCAGACGGACACACTAATTTGTGCGTCGTGTTTTTAATGACATTTTTGGTAGTTGTGGCACTACCTGCAGTTCTTAGTATTGGCAGTTATTAATAGTCTTAACACTAGCACTTACTAGTTATAGTCTAGTTAACACTAGCAGTTACTAGTTACAGGTGCGTTAACACTAGCAGTTACTAGTTACAGGTGCGTTAACACTAGCAGTTACTAGTTACAGGTGCGTTAACACTAGCAGTTACTAGTTAGAGCTGCGTTAACACTAGCAGTTACTAGTTAGAGCTGCGTTAACACTAGCAGTTACTAGTTACAGGTGCGTCATCAGCCGAGTTAACCAGCCACAGAACGCCTGTGGCTGGTGACGTTCATTAGAGCTAGTTTTTCTAGCAAAGGGTAGTGGAAGTTCTGTATAATTTAGTTTACTTCATTTTTTGGAATGAATGGAAGCATATAAATTGTTTTATAATACAAGACGACAAATACAATAATATAAATGAAAGGAAGGAACATAACGGACCCAGTTTTGCAACTTGCGCTACTGCCACTAAACTTATTATGGATCAGCCGTAAAATTCTATAGGGGGATTTTATTCTTTATTTGTTGACTTTATTTACGTCATTTACCATTTATGCTGTAGATGATGATTATGTAGCGAACACAACTCATTTTTTGTTTTTGATGCAATAGAATTAATTTAGAATGTTTTGATCCTCGTAAGTTGAGACTGGGAAAAGGACTGTGGCTAGCACGTCACAGATAGCGCTCTTTAACACATTGACTCCGAAGTGGTACGTATGTGGGCCACTTAGGTTAGGTTCTGTAAATTTTACAGTGCCTTCTAGTAATAATATGTACGAAGTGAAGATTTACACCTGGCAGGTAATCGGAGGCAACGTGTTCTTTTCAACGGGGATTCTGCGTGTCAACACACCGAAAATACTCCTAAACATACTCGCTAACCGAGCACCCATTTCATTTAGTTACGGAACTGACGTATGAATGTTTAATATTGGGAAGAAAAGGGACGTAGAAATGTATAGTATTAAGAGGAAACTGACGTATAGTGTTAGGAAACCGACGTATAGTGTTAGGAGGAAACCGACGTATAGTGTTAGGAGGAAACCGACGTATAGTGTTCGGAGGAAACCGACGTATAGTGTTGGGAGGAAACCGACGTATAGTGTTAGGAGGAAACCGACGTATAGTGTTAGGAGGAAATGGACGTCTTGACAATCATATCAAGGAAAGGGAGTAAGTTTCTTTTGTTGGCTCTAGTTGACGGTCTCATGCTTGAGCCTCGAAATCATTCAGAAAATCCATCGACATCATTCGGAAAACCGTTTATGAAAGCTCCTGAATTTTTCCCTCCTCCCGTTGACTTGGACAGAATCAAGACCTTCCGTGATGTCTATTGAAGAAATAGTGAATAACATTCATTGTTCCAGTAATAAAGACAGAAACTTTGTTGTACTTTTAAGTATATTTCTGGAGACACACGATCAAGTACCCAGTCACAATGTGTTCCTGATCCAGAACTTGTGAGCCATCAGACCAAATAAGCTTGTGTGTTTAAGTAATAGGTACAAAATATGGCACATCGTTTGTGCTATATACATATGTATAGCAGGTGAAATGGGCGCTGATCAGCAGATGTAAGCTATCGCGAATTTGTATTTCAAATTCATGTCTATTTGTTCATGATGATTTATTAAATATCCAATTGTGAGATCCAGTGTCACAAAAACGTGTTAGAGGAGTTCTCATTTGTTAAGTGTCATAGCACGCACTTCCCAGCATACAGTGCCGTATTATTCTGCTGTAGCTCACAGGCACGATGTCTCGTCACAGTGTGTTGTATGCGCTCCTCTAATAGAAATATCGCCGTTTATAATACGTACTTCAGGGTCTCTTTTGAATGTTACGGGTATAAGTTGTGAATTACTTTTTTAATGATTTCTCGAGTAGATGAACGGAATTTGTATTCTCATATAAACGAATTTTGAGAAAACATTTGTTTTCAAATTTTATCACCGCGTCCGTACATAAAAACGTCGTTATTTGTTTGGTACCATATCGTACACGCTTTTAGTCGACTAATGTGCCCAGAGTGACAGGTTTCTTGCGACTTGGATGCTAAAAAATTCTACGAATGTTGTTCAAAGAGTTTAGACTCTTGTGCTTGCGTCCGTAGGTCAGTGCTATGTTTCTCTAGAATGTTGCGCATGACTGTATTCATCGATTTCCAGTTGCACGGACTAGTGGTATTCTGTCACTCTGACCTTGCCAGCTCTTTGCTAGTATGTATAGGTATTGCACCAAACACTACAGTAAGTCGACGTTATTTCTGAATACTTATTTCGAATACCTACTAGTCAATTCACTCGCTTTGTGTCCTCGCCGCTTTTATCCCACGTGGCATCCAACAGCAGCATGCCTAGTTTTACTGATGAATTACTTTTGAAAACATATAGAAGTGCTTTTCATCTTCTGAATGAGGATAAGACTAGAAACACCCTGAAATCACTTGAATTTTTAGCTAGTATTCACTTCTAGTATTATTGATGTATATGTACATCTTCTAGTATGTATATCTGGTGGATCAGAAAGTACGTAGCATGTTTTAGCGCAGTGCAAAACTACTTCCAACTTCATCATGTGCCGTCAGAGCTCGCGGTCACTGTTAAACATGCATCAACATTATTCACATTACCAGTGTTTCATTGGTCACACGCGAGTGATACGTAGTGTGATGTTGAACTTGTGAGGTGGACCAGCTTAAAGAAATTACGATTAAAAGAAACACTTGTTTAAAAAAAATATAGAGCCACGTTATTTCCTGAGAGGAAACTGACGTTTTGTAGGTAAACTTGTAGAATAGATACGCTATACTTGTTTTCCTGATTTAACTCATTTCTATGCTCACAAGTTCATAACCTGATCATTTTTGTACCTGATCATAAGATGATTTTAGGTTGTTACAAGTGACACCAAAGTAAATATTTCAATTTAACTCGTGAGATGTGAAGAGAAAGGTGCTGTGGGGGAAGACGTGGCCGTGTTCTTCTAGTTGGCTTGTTGTTGTGCTGGTGTTGCGCGCCCGGGCTGTGACTCAGCAGCACGTGTGTGTGAGACTGTGAACCTCAGTACTCTGAGCTCCTGTGTACTACACGTGTCGTGTGCGTGTCGTGTACACTGCACGTGTCGTGTGCGCTACACGTGTCGTGTGCGCTACACGTGTCGTGTGCGCTACACGTGTCGTGTGCGCTACACGTGTCGTGTGCGCTACACGTGTCGTGTGCGCTACTCGTGTCGTGTGCGCTACATTTTGTGTGCGCTACATTTTGTGTGCACAATATTTCGTGTGTACGGCTTCAATGCCTCGTATATTTCAAGGCTTCTTTATTCATGAACATGCTTATCGTCTTCGACGAAACGGCAGCTCTAACGTACACACATGCAAATTGTATCGCGTACACACACATGTGTGGCAAGGTTGCTACCTGGTGCAGTTAATCAAGTGTTCGCTTTCTGTATGGTGCGTCATACAAGTGCATGTGTTTCAACAGACGGCAGTTTCCTCCTTCAAGGGGGTTGACTTTAAAGAGTTCTGTGTGTTTAAAGTGATGAGTTTCTTTCTAGTCACAGAAAAAACAATCATTGTTGCAATAGTCTTTTGTCTGGTTAGTGTTGTAGCAAAGTGCACTTTATCTTCATTGCTTTTTCTCTCATCAGAAAGGCCCTACATTCTGCTCAATCGGTCTCTTGTTATCGTGTATCTTAGATTACGTATCTACATTCTTTAATCTTTCGTCTCGTTGCTATGCACTCTCACACTTGTAACCATCTCCAAACTCATGTATCTGAAAATAGTTATAATAATAGTGAAAATAAGAATGATAACAATGGCCAAGAAACTAATTTGTGAGATACTTGAAAAGGTAGCGTTGGTCAGTTATTTCAAGGTGCTTCCCTCAAGAATCAGTGATGCTTGTTGCTGATATTACCGTGTTGCTTGTGTAGGTCTTGTTCTGTTCAGTGATTATGAGCGCCACGCGTAAATAAGGATAGGCTCTGACCTACCCAAATTCAGTTGAGACTTCTGCTTCAAGTGGGCACACTTCGTATTTAGTCTTGCAAGCTTAATTGTTTTGCGTATGATGAGGCAGCAGGTAGTGGACGTACTGAGAATCATCTCCTATTCTAGGAATTTGCAGTCCAAGTAGTATCTTCACATACTGTTATCTCACGAATATAGGTTAAATACTCTAATATAAGTATCTTTCTCATATGAGACTTTGGTATCAACTCAAGAATGGGCCAAACGGCTCGGTCTTATTGTTTTATACTATTCTTTTTTTCTTTGTTTCGTGGATTGTACAGTCGACCTCCTTCACGGTTGCTTCAGATATCTGGCCTTGTTACGTCACTAGCTTTAGTCTTTTCGAGTTACTAGCAGCCGCCAATGGAAACCTTCACCTTTTACGGTGATGAAATTGAGCGTGATACTCAACCACCATAAATTGCTTCAACTTATTGTAAGACTGTTATCTTGGCTCATTTTATTGTATATGATTTGGGGTTTTATACATGATTAATTCATACGTGAATGTGTCTTCTTAATATATTTTTCAGAGAATGTGCAAAGTGCCTTTAACCTTACATTTAGTCGTTACTTAAATTAACATATGCCATTAAGCTGGTAATACATGTTACTATTGTGATGATTCTGTGATAGCTAATATAAACCCGTGATAATACTAGATTTACTTAATAATCAGTCAACGTTGGCATTATGATCAGCGTTGATGCCCATCTACGTACTCAAGTTGTATACTCGCTTCACTTCTTGTCAAGTAGTTCATGACATTGTCCTGAATCATGACAGCAGGGATGCATGAAATCCTCACCCGTTTTTCGTAATGGAACATCCGACACCCACAACATCTTCACCAGCTTTTGTAACAGTGCTACCAATTGCGACAGCTTTCAAAAGACTCGCAACGAACGCTAGCCTTGTCCCCGGCGTCCAGAAACCTGACTACCCAACTAGCGAGTCTGTGCTCAGTTTGTCTCCCAGCGTCCGGAGGTCGGCCGAGTACTCTGCCCCAAAGCAGTGCAGTGTAGAGCAGCGTCAGTATCCTGTGGGAGAAGCCACCACCATGGTTCACGAGTGTGGCGACGGGCTTCCTCTTTATGCGGCCCTGTTGAAGTCCCCACCTCCGTCTCGTCTTGCCGCCATCACGCTCCAATGGAAGAAAGAAAAAGAAAATAAGCTTGCTAAGCTCAAAAGTATGCGAGCTGCTCGGGAGATGCGTGCTAAACTCAGGGAGGAGAGGAAGGTAGCTCATTCTTTGAATTCATGTACTATTAATTTCAACACGAGCTATGTAGCTGTGCTGTACTTTATCCCTGAAAAATTTTGCGGCACAAGTGGATAATTTGTGAACATATTATAAGTTTCTGTTTGAAGAAGGTTCCTAAGCTTCCTTAAAATTGGTTGAACAGCAATGTGTAGACAATAGTCGGCGAGTATTGAGTACGTTTTTTGTGTGGTCATTTTATTAATTATAAAGCAGTATGAGTAAACAAATCAGTATTACGGCATTTTTACCGAGACGATAAATTTTATTCTTCAATTCTAAGATTTTTTCCGATTTTTGATAAGTTAGGGTTAAAATTGAAAAGTTGCTGAATGCTTGCTGCCTGCAATATAAGTTCACTCAATGGGAAGGTGGATTTAACAATTTTTGAGGGGGGAAATTCAACCCCGTGCTTATGTATTACAGAATTCTTTTTAAATAAGGATTAGCTTTTCATCTCAACGAGAGACAAAGAGGGCTCCTTCGTGACATTGTGTACGTCTTTCTGAAGTGTAATGTACACCAGACACTAGTACATAAACTGGAGGCGCAACTATACCAAGTAGCTGATACACTAGTTAGCTTTTCACCCTTTAATTAAGGAATTCAAAATAAATACTGCATAAATACATTTAATAAATGTCGTGCTAAAATATATTGGATTAATTCAAGTTGTCAAAATAAATGACCTTAATGGTTTAATTTATTATTAGCCCAAAAACCTCAACTGCATGCTATGGTAGTAAATTCGCAGGAAGATGAAGTAGAAATGTTCTTCCCTTTCGAGTTATAACTTTTAATGATGAATTCATCGGTTGATTAGTAGATTGGCGTAACATTTCATGTCTATTTGGCATCATTTCGTTACCGTCTCCAAATATTTAACGAGTTGAAGAATTACGATCGTTAGGTCATTAATAACATTGCTTAGGTTCATCTTGTATGAGATGACTTTATTGATTTTAAACATTCGTCCAGTATGTGAATGAGTTTCGCTACTACATTCTCGTGCATGTCTGTGACATTGTAGTTCAAGTAGAAACTTGATCATGGCTCGCAAGCTTTGAAGTTTAACTTACCGTGAGCGCCATTATTTTGGTGGTTCGAAAAGTGTAATATTGATGCCAATTCTCTTGCTTTCTGTTTCGTTAGCCTGTGAATGTGTGTGGAGTTCTCCAGTCTATTTAGGTCGATGTATCACACATATTTTCTAGCTTGTAAAGTGACTTCTACTTGGAGTTGTTTTGGTCTGGTCTTTAGTCACTTGTTCCTGCACGTGAATATTTCCGACACGAGTCTCATGTGCTTCTGAAATTTCTGCGCATGGACCTCATAACTAAAACATTTCTTCCTCATTTAAGATAGTGATTTACCTTTTCGTACTGAATTATTTAGTGCAGTTGTTTTTCTTTATGGGATGTATTTCCGTTGCTTTAACATAACTCATTATGCTTGTTTGTTACACAGGCCAGTGACAGCGCTCGCAGCTTGAGTGGCCAGAATAAGGAGAGCCAGCAGGACCTCGACAAGATCCTCTCTTCTCTCGGTGTAGCCCCCGTGTCTGGTAAATCATCGATTCTCATGAGAAACGAACTTTTAGTCAAGATATTTATTAGGTTCATATTATAAATTCTAATATTACAGCGCTTCATCTTAAACTACTGTAAAAATGTACATCCCTTGTTTGTACACGAGAGCAATGCTTTGTTTTGTGAGCGGATCTAAGAAGAACTAAATAATTTCATTATTTTCTCTTAAGTACTGATAGTTCGCCATTAGATGTGCCATGTTTTGGGCGAGTTTAGCTCGTAAACTTGTTGAAAGACTTAAGTACTTCTCTAACTATCTTTATAAAACTGACACGGTAAATGAAGTGGGTATTCGAATTTCAGTAGTTTACCTCTTTACCATATCAGTTTAATATGGACAGAGCTTTCCAGGGTGTCACGAATTGAACACTTTAGATCTGTTGCTTTGAAATATATAATTTAAATTAAAAGGGACGCTGCTCGTTCAAATGTGTTTCTGTAAATCTTTCACAGGCATACGTACCTCATGCTGAGAAATTCATATTTATATTTGTTTTTGAAAATCACGTTCAAATATTTCATCCTCTCACGCCATGAGTGATATCGTGGAATTAGATGAAGTGATGCTTTTAGGAATCGATTTAGTGTTGGAGGTCTTTATGTAGAGACCGAATGTTGTCTTCATTACAAGCTAGCCGAGAAGGGCATGCTATGACAGTAGTAGTACGGGTTCATTTTCAACTACATGGCTTCCACAGTGAGTGCAATGCAACTATAGTCTATGATTATTACATGCAGAAAAACTATCAATTGATATACTGGTTATGTGAATTTGAAATTGATAGAGAGAGGTAACTTCTACTCTTATCTCGTTATCATTCGAATATTCGGCACCGAAAAGCCCTAATTGTTCACTAGATTCCCGAAGAACGTATCGTCATTATGCGAACCTGTAGATTACTGTAGGTTGCAGAACCGTGTGCTAAGTTTATTTTAATTTACTGAGAGTACACCGCAAATTTTTATTTACAATTTCTAGTTATTGTTTTATTTCAAGGAACGTGTTTTTTGTTTCCTATTTTTAAATAATGTTTTATTTCTTTCCGACAATTATTATTCTTTAAGTATTGAAAAAATGCTCTACTTCAACTCAAATTCATAGGCGTACTACTATAGAAAGATGAAATTGCTTCCACTTGATGTCTATTTTCTTTGAAGTATATGTTTTAGTAAATTTGGTTCACTTACCAGGGAAAATCCTTCTTTCTTACAGGGCGAGAAACTGTCTCCAAAATATCAGGTGGATTTAGCTTTTTCTCCATTTGATGAATTATTTCATTCTTCACTAAATTAACCAACAATGAGTGTCACTTTGATCACTACAAGTTTTACTAGATGCATTTTCTAGACCTAACGATTGTTGACTTGTTTTCCAATGCTGCGTGATCTTTAAATTTTTTCTTTAAAATATCTTAATCTTTTTGTTTAATATTAACCCCGAAAGCATTTTAGTCGTAAAATACCGAACGTCGGAAACTATCCTGCTCGTATCATCAAAGAAATGTTACACTGATAGTGTCATATCTGCAGCGTATCTTGAAGATTCCTAGGTCTTCCCATTTCAGTGTTAGGAACGCTTGATGTGGAAGTTGTTAATTTGATTGTGTAATTAAGAAGGTTCAGTTTTTGACTCATTGTATACGTGTAGGGCGACTTCCATGCCGTGCTATGATCTACCACTTGTGCAATGCGTACCCATACTGTACTTGTATACTTGTTCAGTTGTGTTTTTGGAATATCTTTGAAACTGCTACGAGCGTCAAACGTCTTTAATTCACGCTTGAAATTGATCTACTCTGAGAATATTCATGTGTTCATGTACACATTACAAGAATTCATTATTTAACGGTGCTATCAAACCCACAGGCGTTCTTTTGTCTGCTAACTGAAAGTTTCATTAACGCTTTTCAAATTTAGATCACTGTCATGTCTAGTTATGTGAGACTGAAGATATTGATCATATGCTGCACTTGACCCTAAAGCTGATCAGATAAAGGGATTATACGAATTCTGCTTGTTTGCAATTGTCGCAAATAATTCCAACACTCCTGATCTTTGCTAGAATAAACTAAATTCTTGCAGCTCATAGCACGTCTATATTGAGTTTCGTCATCAAAAGAGTTTAGAACAAACATTATTCCTCTCTTGTACGAAGAGGTTTTCAGACTCATAACACATTCATGTTGAGTGATATTCGTAAGAAACTTAAAGCAAGAATTACAACTTTTTTATCATACTGATTGGTTTTGGTTGTAGGACATTTGTTTTCGTCTTGACATGTTTGAAACCTTGCACTTACTATTGTTCCTAGTATGTGACAGCAAAGTCAATAACTCGGCGTTAGGATTTGATGTTGTACAACCTGTACATGTAACTAAGAGTATCTTCGTCTGGACTCTATTTTTATTTCTCTTATTTTCCTATGAGTTTCACTGAACTCAACAGTTATATAACTTTCAGAACATGTTACGGTTCTGCTTGTTTAGACGCTGCCTGCAGTGTGATAGGCCAATGAACGGCGTCTGGTGGTGGTGATGTATAGGTTTTCAAATATTGCGGTTTTATGTTGAAAATATCTTAGTTTATGTGTATCCACTTTGAACGAATTCAATTTTAAGATAATTTACGTAAACATTTTTGAGTTAACACTCTTCGTGTGTTATTTTTGTGAATGGTTCTGTTTTTAGTGTTTGTTGTTAACAACCATTTTATTCTGTGAACATTTCTACGCTAGATGGAAAGTTTATTTCTTGTTTCTACTACTGTTAAAGTTACGAATGCATAATTCACCTTTCTTAGAAATATGACGAACAAGCTGTTTTGACCAGCAGTTCACTTCAGTCAGCCGTATGGTGTTTGACGGAAGAATTTCTTAGTAATTGGTCATGCATTTTTATCTATATTTTTTGCATAACTTTATTAAATATACTAGCTTGATGGCTAATCAAGAGCCACTAGTCAGTCTCTACTATATTTTTTGGTGTAATTCATATTTATAGCTTACTTGACTTCATTTCCCTAACTTATTTTTTGTTTTACAAACGCGTAGAATATTTTTGAGTCAACTCACTTTTTACGTCGTTCATTTTAAGGTTTCCATGTACAGTGGAAGCTCGGGATACGAATAGCTCTGTATATGAGAAATTCAAGTTACGAGGAAAGTATGAGCGAAAAATGCTGCTCTAAATACGATCATTGGCTCGCATAACGAACCACTAGCCAGGCTATGGTTATACGTGACACGCGTTTCCCGATCCGCCTCAGCCCGAATTCAACCCTCGTGAATCAGTGTCCCTTGTTCTCTCGTAGCGCAAGGATCTACGCGTTTGTGTGCTTGTGATTTCATTGTTTTTTGCATTTTTGCATGTAACGGAAGTTTGTTCTAGATACGAAAAATTCGCTGTACGAGCTCAGTGCTGGAACGAATTAAACTCTTATCTCGAGCTTCCACTGCAATGCCGGTTACCTGCGCTCCGGGAAAATTATTTGATGTTTCTGACGTGAAACTGGATACACGTAATAGTGGTATGATCCTCACTGAAGCTATTTTAGCAAATACAAGTGAAGCTTCTTAGTAAGTACACCGTGCCCACTGTTATAAATATCATAGAAAAAACAAACAATGAGCTGCTGTTCGTCTGAAAATTATGAAAAATAACATACGACGAGCCGCTGAGATCTGTAAATATTTTCTGGAGCGATGTCTGTTGTGTGGTTAAGTGCATCAAGTGAATGTATATTTTCAATGCTGCGCCTGATAGCTTCACAAATTGTCATGTGTTGTTTATTGTGCAGAGGTGCTGTCATCGCTATCATCTGTGTCGTCTGACGCTGGCGCTGGTGCTGCTGACAGTAGTATTGCTGCCTCCGCTGACACCCCTGATGGTGCTGCTGACAGACAGAAGTCCACCAGGTCGCTGCATCATTTAACCTTTAACTGTCCAAGTGGACCCTGTTTTAAAATTCTCTTTGAAAAAGTGTGCATATCAAAAGCTAAGGTGTTTATCAAGCCAGCGCTACACTCAACAGTAATGCAACTGGGAGAACATGTTACGGTTCTGCTTGTTTAGACGCTGCTGGTTGTGTGATCAGCCAATGAACAGCGTGTGGTGTTGGTGGTGTTGCATTTCTTTCTTTGTGAAAAGTATGGTCGGTAGTGGGTGAATCTAACGTGATTTATTTTTAGTATGTATCATTAACACATTGACGCTTGACGACGTCCATAGCCGTCATGCCAGTTTGGTCCAAATGCACACCCCCACCATTCAAGTCAACCAGTGGCGTATATCTGTCTTGGAAAGATGACGCAATACGGAAACAGAGGAAGTCCAAAACACTCATACACCCGCTCAAAATTGGTACAAATGGTGCATCTTTCTGGCAACCCTATGTAGAAACACACTGCATTGACGTCTCCTCAAGTCCAGGGGTTATTGTGCCAGGTCTAGTTACGACGTCTATAGACGTCTGTGCTAATTGAACCAAACTGGAAAACTGAGGCAAGCGTCAAAGTGTTAAATGCTTCATCTAACCTCGCCAGCAGCTTGAATCTCCTTGCTCAACATGAACTGTTCACACAAAGCTTTAGTTGTCCAACCTCTGAAGAGGACGTGTCATTTAACTGGCTTGTTACTCGATTCAGGTGAATTCTTTTGCTCCTCCCCACTAATTTAGTAAAATACGACTTTGCTTTGGTGTTCAATTGCAACTTTCATCATCCCCTTACTGTATTATTTATTCAGAGGGAGAGCTTGTTCATGCTTTAAAAGTGTAAAACCCTTGAGTACCTTTATTCATTAGCAACTACAAATACAAACTGTATTGGATGTCAAACGTGTCTGAAAAATATTTGAAAGAAAATTGTCAAAATTTGTGCTGACGATTGCATCCATCAAAACTCAAATCATTGCAACTCTATTATAAAAAAAACTTTGAACATGTTGCGTCAAATCAGGTTTGATACGCTAGTTAATTGATTGCATTTGATTTGTGGTGTATAGTTAAGAGTTAGCCAGGCAGTCTAGCTTGTGGATCTCTGACAGTCGTATGGTTTCAGACGACGGCCAGTGCTGTCGATGGTGTCCGTGCAGTCAACCAACATACCTCCCAAAGAAACCGTGACCTACACCAGAGGCGTCCAGACTACGGGCACCACCGCTGAGCATGGTAGGTTCTCTTCCTTCTCTTCTCCCTCTTTTTTCTGTTTCTATCTCTACCTGTTGCTGTGGTACCATCTCTCAGTGCGTGTGGTAGTTATCCTCTACAGTAGGTGACCTGGAAGCACAGCTGTATGAGCTCAGTGACTTATAACTGAGAACTATGTGCACGTGTACAGCTGTTCGTGCGCTTAGTGTTCTGCTAACACTTCACAATTGGATGCTGTGTCGCGTATAATATGCTTAGAGCTCATACAGCGGTTTCTTCTAATCCGTAAATTTCGCTTGAAGGCCCGTCTTGCCTCTGATATTATCAATTTTTCTATTTAAATTTACCATGAAGCCTGCTCATCTGTTGTTTTATTTCATTGACTAAACTAATAGTTCTTCGAGCTCTACGTATTGCTGATAACTAATGCTTCAAGCTGTATTTCAGCTTTTCCATGCGGAATTATTCTACGCATTTCTTAAATTTCAAGAAGTGTTTCATCAATTACATTTAAACGAAAGTTATTTATGTACTAAAATGTTACGTGTTCGCCTGCTGTTTTGAGTCTAATTTTTATATGCTCTTCAGGAAATCGAAGGATACAATTATATGTTCAAGTAATTCTAATTTATTTTATGTGATATATTTGCATTTTCTGAGCAAACTTTTCTTGCATTGTGCTGCGTTTTCCTAACAATGAAAATGAAGGATCAATTACTAGTCATTTATTACTAAAACAATTAGGCTTATTACTACTAAAACAAGTAATTTTCACCCACTGATGAGTATATGTATAATCTTAACTGTTGAAGAGCATCTTCTAAGGTGACCTTCCAACTCTGGCTACCCCTGCACTTGAACTTGATTCTTTCTTTATGATCCAGAAATTTGTGCACTAATGGAATTGCCATTTGGAACACATTGAACATATTTCAAGTATGAATCATGTTGAATTGAGATAGACCTACACTGGAATTTCTTTCAAGCCTGGCAAATCGAGTCTTGGGTTTGCCAAAAAGTTTTTTTTAGGTTTGTTCATGCCAAACTTCCCTTCAAAATTAAACGGATATTTTTGGTCAACCCAACATATTCACGCCTGAATTACTTATTTAATTTTAATGGTGTTTTCTTTAGCGAGAAATTTTTGAAGTCTGAGAGCTACTGTGTGTAGGTGTATGAATTTGCCGGATCATTACTGTAGTGTATACAGTGTCTGTTTCTCTTGAAATATATAGTGTGGATCTAAGCTGATAATTAATTTGTTAATAGCTGGTATTACAATTTCTCTGATTTGAGTATGAATTAATTTCTTTGTTTTGTTGGTGCATGAGTTTATAGTCATTTTGATGAATTAGTCACGTGTTGGAGTTGGTTCCTGTTATATTTTTGTATTTCTTTTAACGTGTGTGGTTTTACTTGGGTTTGTGTACACGGTAAGAATTTTTTTTATAAGTTTTCTTTAGCAGAGTGTGGAAGATGTCTTGTTTTTGCGTTCCTTTTCTCTTTCACATTTACTGGACTTGTTTTTCTATTCGTTTTTCTGTGGTTTGTTTTGTGATTTAATTATTTTTGTCTCGTCGTTTCTTTTATTCCGTTTGTTTTTACACAGTCCATTTACACGTGCGTGCATTGTGGTTTGACTATTTAGCACAGTGTGAAACTACAGATTCCTATCTTCACTATTTAATTTACACTCCAATGGAATTTGCTTTGGCTGCACATACTTCAGACTAGAGTAGCGTGTTCAACATGTTTTCACAGAATCTCCTTCTTCTCGCAATGCTGCTCTTCAGGATACTTCGATGATTGGTGGCGGCCTCGGAAAGGTTGGTGGTTGTGTCACTCCCTCATATCGTTCATTAGAGTCGTCCTCACATGCCACTGCAACAATCGTTGTAAATTGCTGTTGCTCGATACACACCGCCTTCCATCGTTGTTCTGCTGCTGGAATCGCTGTCTGTATCTCATGAGCTGTGGCTGCTTATTGCTCTCGATTATTGCTCTACATCCTGCAAAATAATTATGCAACCACCTCACAATCTTTTCAGTTTATAAACGAAGTTCAGTTTTTGTTTGTCTTTGGTGTTTTTCGGAGATAATAGTGCTACGTTTGATTGATTGGTTCGATGGAATTGATGACTTTACTTCTTAATTCTTATTTAATTAAAATGTACTGCTGCGAGTAACCTTCTAGTTGTTATCTTGCGGTTACCTAACAACTCTTGAATGAGCTTCTTCTTTCTTGCGCATGTCTTGTCATGACACAGTATGTTTGAAGAGCTTCCTTTATTCAGTAAGCTTCCAAAATAACATTTTAATGTTGTGAATATATTAACTTCCAGTCAGTAATTAGAATGTAAGTTCAGTTCTTCTAGCAAGACTTGACTCTTTAGTATCGTTGTGTGATGCCATCAGCTTGGGGTGGAAGTTAAACAAGCGCTGATTTGAATCAAAAACAGAGGTGTGAGGAACATCTCGGTACATGATATTCTGCTTGTTCTGCGGCGTTCTCTTGCGCTTCTTTGCTTGCTCTCTTATTATTCGTAGTCTTATTATTTGTATTTCGTGTGCACGCACGTAGCTTTCGTAAACTGCGACTACATGTTCGTGTGGTCGATCACTTCTTTATGATAATCTTTCGACTGCACTGTTGTGCACTATGCAACATGCTGGTCTTATGCGGCCCCTGTACTCCCAGGTCACCGATTCACTCTTTTGCCTGGTCATTCCTTTAATTTCTTGTCCAATCACTGTCTCACATATGTTTATTCATTGCCTGTTCTGTGAACATTTTATTATTTATTGCCTGGCGCACTGCCCCACAACATTGCCTCGTCACTGCACAATGATGTATCTCAGGACTGCCCACTATCTTCCACTCTCTCCACACTATATTTTAATATTTTGCTCCCCTTTCTTGTGTAATCGTTTCTTCATATCGTTACTGTCACTGCTCCGTCTAATCATTGCTCCTTTGCCTTTTCGAGTTACTGCCTCAGCTGTTCTGTGTTTGCCTTGCCATTCACTGCTTCACCACCTCGTACTATCAATGCTACACTGCCTTGTCTAGTCCTTAGTTGTTCATAAACCTTGGCCTCACTGTCTCATCCTGTTACTTCTCTACAGCCTCAACTGTCGTGCAAGCCACTCCAGCGCGTGCTTTCCTCACACAACTTCTTTTCTGTTCTCTCGTGACTTCAATGACCTGACCCACGCCCGCGCGTCGTCGTTTCAGGTTCTGATTTGGTGCTTCTTATTATTTTGGTGCGATGCTGTCTCACGCCTGAGCCTAATCTCGAACTGAAATTTCCGTGACATGGTCACAGTGATAATTATACTCCGCTTGTCTTATTTAAGGACGTCTGAATTCGCCACACAACGGCTTCAGTTTGGCTGTTGATAATCCAGGGTGGCTCATAAGTAAGGTACCTTTTTGAAACTATTATAGCTCTAAAACTATAAATGGTAAAGAGATTTGGTTTATTCAGAATGAATGAAGAGATTTTAAAGTTTTCTACCAGTGTATCAAGTCTACCGACAATCACAACATATTTCCCAAAAAATTCATAAAATCCTCACCCCAAAATGAATCGCTACGTAATGGAACTACGAGCAAAATTAGCGGAACTTTACTTCCGATGTAATTGTTCGGTTACTGCAGTTCAGAGGAATTACAGGAATATTGATGGTATTGAAAAAAGTCCGTTGAGGAAGTGCATAAAACAACTGGTATTAAAATTTAGAGAAATTGGGACAACAACAGACAGACAACGTTGTAGCAGGCCACGGACCATTCGAACTGGTGCTTCAATTCAGCTTGTTGCAACGAGTGTTGCTGATCGGCCCAAAACGTCAACTAGGAGACGTTCAATTCAACCGAGAATGTCACGTACCTCCCTACAACGTATTTGGTAAAAGATCTAAAGTATCATCCATATAAAATTCAATTAACTCTAGAACTCCATCCTATGGACTACGCAAAGCGATTAGATTTTGCGAATAGATTTCTGCAGCTTGCAGAAAATGAAAACCTTGTAAAAAAATTTAATAATGACTGATGAGGCACATTTTCACCTCAATGGTTTTGTTAATTAGCAAAATTGCAGATTCTGCACTTCAGAAAATCCAAAAGAAATTAATGAACGTCCACTTTACTCAGCTAAAGTAACAGTATGGTGTGGCATCACGTCTTCGAGGATCATAGGACCATATTTTTTTGAAGATGCTAATGGTGATGCAATTTGTGTTAATTGAAGCCTGTATAGACAGATGAGTCAAGAATATTTGATGTCTGAGATTGGAGATAGTAACACAGGTTACCTTTTTTCAACAAGATGGAGCTAGAGCGCACACAGCGAAAGAAACAATGCAAATGTTAAAAGCAATTTTTCCAAACAATTTTTTGTTTTGGTGGTATACCGTGGCCTCTTCGATCTCCAAATCTAAGTGCTCCTGATTTCTTTCTCTAGGGATACTTAAAGGAAAATGTTTACATTGAAATGCCTGATACTTTACAGCAATTGAAACTAAATGTCATTCAAGGGATCAACAACATTTCACCAGAGACTTCAAGGAAAGTAATGAGCAGCACCGTTGAAAGAGCACGCCATTGTTTGACTAATAATGGAGGTCATTCAAAAGATATTGTATTCCATAGTTAAACATATTTTGTTTCATTTATAAATTATATTAAATTTTGAAATTTGTTCTTTCATTCTGAATTAACCAAATCTCTTAACCATTTTTAGTGTTATTGCTATAATACTTTTAGAAAATTAGCTTATTTATGGGCCACCCTGTAGTTCTTCATTTTCTGAGATTTTTTCGGTCCACGCTTTCCTACTTGCCTATCTTGCACACATACTTCTTTGCAATAATATTTGAGTTACCGCAAACGAGGCTTTATTATGTTCTAAAGGTCGGAAGCCTGTTAAACTCTACTATCAGCCGGGTGGAGACTTCTTAGCTTATAATTTTGTCACTTTTGACTAACACGCTTTGCAAGTCGTCAGCTCAGTAGCTCAAGTGTAGTCAGAGCTTCAGCTGTGCTTGGCATAACCGTTTAAACTTGTACGGGGTTTAACCGTTTAACCTTATACGTAGTTTAACCTTACGTGTGGTCTAACCGTTTAACCTTGTTCGTGGTTTAACTGTTAAACCTTATGTGTGGTTTAACCATTTGACCTTATAAGTAGTTTAAACTGTTAAGCCTTATCTGTGGTTTAACCATTTGACCTTATAAGTAGTTTAAACTGTTAAGCCTTATCTGTGGTTTAACCATTTGACCTTATAAGTAGTTTAAACTGTTAAGCCTTATGTGTGGTTTAACCATTTGACCTTATAAGTAGTTTAAACCGTTTAGCCTTATGTGTGGTTTAACCATTTGATCTGAGCATGAACCGTGTGTCTGAAGAAGCTTTAGGTCTTGGGTCACCAATGCATCACTATATCAAGTCGTAGTTGTTGAAAGGCTAAGCGTTGCAGAGGGAAGCTCTTCCAAGAGAATTGGACATGGTGATTAGGGTTCATAAGTTACGAGACGTGATTTGTCAAAAACTAGTTCAACAATTCGGTTCAAATCGCTGATTAAACTTCTTCCACAGTACTCAGATAAACGATTATTTCGGAGTGCGTGGGTGAATTTCTACCTTTTTTTTGCTATTTTTTGTACGTCGTTCAAAGTTTTACTTGGATCGAAAATAAAATATTTTCACTCAAGTTGAAGCATCTTCTTGCTCACTGTGGGCAAAGGGTCGAACTTAATTTTCTGATACACTGCATCGTATTTTGTTTTTTTGATTTCTAATTTTTATTGACGACTTCATTTCATCTCTGTGTGTTTGGATTCATAATTGTTAAAAAACGTGAATGACAAACGGTTATTGATGATGCGATTAACGATAAAGTGCCCCTTAAGGCAGAATGTGTGCCACAAACCCTACTGAAATTCCTTCGAGCAATTCAGAGCTTTCTGGTGGAACCTATACTTTTTTTTCAAAAGTGGCAAATCCTCTTCTGTTTCTGTCCAAAATTTAGCTTTTTTATTATTATACCCTGGCTAATAATACTTGCTATTGGGTTTATCTGATTTAGTTAACTTTATCTAGGATATCCGACGTGTTCTTAAATGCTTTCAAGGCTAAAAAAAGTTTGTTGATCTTTGGAGTTATAGCTTGCTTCTTTCTGCCTAAATTCTAATCTTAGTTTATTAACCCATTAGCTCCCATCATACTATGTATAGTAGGTAAAATGCATTAGAAATCATTCACTTTAGCCCAATATTCTAAATGTTTCGTTCTAAAGTTGGGAATAAAAAAGGTGTAGATACTCGTATAAGGGGTAATTTACGCAATGTTTCGTTCGGTGGAGAAATAACTTCGGCGTTAGGCTAATTTAGCCTTTATAGCCTGTCCTCATGTGAGAACAATGGGAGCTAATGGGTTAATTGCTGTTTTTTTTTTACTTACCACGCAAAAGATATCCGAATTATTTATCTTTCTGAAACTGACTTCATATTAAAGCTAGACCTACTAGGTTATCTTCACAGGTCTGCATAGCGTGTGTGTGTGTGGGGGGGGGTGAATCTTAAGTTGTAGCCGTATGCTGGCATGCTGGACAGAGTGACTTGTTATACAGTTATAGTACATCTAGTGGGCTATTCAAAGTAGGTATTATTCATTTGAGGTACTTCTGTGGGAGTAGTTATGGCATGGGACTTGGGTAGCAACCCAAGAATGAATCAGACGTCTTGTTTCTATTGCCCTTTTCTATTCTATTCTAATATAAGTGTGAGGAATCATCTGATGTATGACTAACCATTTGTGTAGGTGTGAGCTTCTTTTCATTTAGGATGTAGTTCATCACTTTTGGTTTGTGGCACTTTTATGTAAGGTACCATCTTATGGGGGCAGCCAGGTTGCTAGTTTTATATTAATGCTGAAAGCATCCACGTCTCCAGGGACCTGCATTTCTTGGCTCTGCTGTTGCATAAGCAGGTCTGCATCTCACACCCAACCTTTTTGTCTTTTCCTTCACTACGCTGGCTTGCATTACCCATTAAAGCCTCGCTTCCCTGCTTGTTCGCATGATTGCACTTACAGTTCTCTTTTGATTTAGATGTTAGAGTATTTCAACTGAATGTTAAGCATGTAGAATCTTTTGCCGAGACTGGTGCTGCTGTCATTGTCCTTAACAAATAACCGCAGGAATGTTGCAATTCCATTACATTTCTATTCAATTAATGGTGTTTGTTGAATTTCGTTCTTTATCTTTCCTCTGTCTTCACAGTGTGGGGCCTCTCTTTCTTTATCAATGAGGCTATTGCATATGTAGTCTGCAAAAAAGAATATTCTTTAAAGTTGTGAATAGTATAGATTTTTCGCTACATATAATCAGGCAATCACTGCTGCTCAAAAAGATGCACAACAAAAATTGCTCCGACTTTCAGTGGTGCGGATGAAAACTTCAAAAAAGTTTCGTTGTAGCAACGTGATAGGAGGACGAAACATCATACATTATATAATATTGTTGGGAGGAGGTTATTTCTTACTGAAATAATGCTTTTTGAACTGTACAATGAGTTTGACAACTTATCTGCCGCTCGTGTTTCTCTTGTGTATGTTGTGGTTAATGGTAATCATTGAAGTTTGTGCTGTTGTTCTCTATAAAAACTGGTAGTCTTCTATTCCTTGCACTCGAGAGTAGTCTTACCGTGTTTGCTAAACCTTGACTCGATTATTCTACTAGAGAAATTCGTGTTGTTCATATAGGTACCAGAAACTTTGTGTATGTTTTTTTTGTTGTTTTGATTTGGCTCAACTTTCTATGTGATTATTTTTGTGAACTAGTCTACTTGCTTGCTTGTCGTACACTTAGTTAAGCAATCTATCTTAGTTTAGGCTTCTCTATTTTCATTAGTTGGTTGTTAGATTTCATGCCTCTGTTTCACCCACAAGCCAGTTAATGCTTATCTTTCGCTTACTTCTCACTTCGGAACAATCCATATTCAGAACAATTACTGTCGCCTTACTTGCCTTGTTGTTCATCTTGAAGTGAACTACAGTGAATGGGTCCAGCAGATAGCTGTTCCAACAAATTTAAGCCGGTAATTGTTCTGTGTTCTAACGTTCGTTTAAATACAACATTGCTGGGACTTGTTACTTTATGGAACTGCCAGGTTTCTATCTTTGATATCCTTTTCGAAGGGTGATTTGAATACTGTTATAGTGCGTTTTCGTATATAGATATATAAAATTGGGTAACCTCTTTTGAATGCCCTCACATTAGTAAGTTTGAAAGTGCTTGGAGTTACCATGTACAATTTTGATAAAATAATTAGTTGTAGCGTAGTATTAGTTGCAGAATTGTTGATGCAAAGTGTACTTTATTAGTAGCGAATGATTTTGTCGCTGTTAGTTTGTTCTGCAGCACCGGACATAAGAAACTGCCTCAATGGAGCACGACCGGTCGCGTTGCCTGGCTGATAATTGTTCAGCATGTTCTACTTCCTCTTTTTCGAGCTCTTTATTTTATTATCTCGAGACCTACGAGGCTTGAATAAGAAGTAGTCGTGGGATTGTCTGTTTAAACTTTACATTTCTTATGGTGAAATCGATTTACAACAGAATTAAAAAGGCTGTCTCGACGCTTTCTCTTATCAATTTATGTACACTAATTCAGTGTTCTTCAGGTCGACAACACTATGTTCGATAACCTTACAAAACTAGTGGACTGTGCTCACAACTACTAATAAATGTCATCTCACCTCAATGAAAACTATTTCGTCAAATTTTGTTTTTTGTACTTTTAAATGGCAGGATATTATTGCTGAAAATCTAGTTGCTTGTACTGGTATTGATGAATGATTTAATTGTAGGTGCATGAAGACATCAGATTTTATGCCTACAATTTCACTAATCCACGTCCTTAAGAAGGTATTTCAACTGTGATCTTGTCAGCGCAACTTCTATGAAAAGTTAGGAAAGTTGAAGTAGCAAATTTATAGTAATACTAGATAGTAAAATGAATAAGTAAAGTTATTTCTATAATAAAAGATGCAGCGGCCGTGAGAGTAAGTTGGAATACTTGAGGATTTAAGGTTCTTTAATTAGTATCTTAGGGCTTAGCACAAGCAACTTCAACACTCATCGCTTCTAGTTAAATTGAAGAAATAAGAGCCAGGCCGTGCGATCGGTCGTACGTGTGTGCTGGTGCAGTTATTATGTCCCGCTTAGATGGTAAGCTTTGCTAGCTCGAGTTTGTCTCATACGCTTGTTTACCTTTTCTTCTTCCAGCTCAAGCGTTTGACTATTACGGTGAGTTGGGACTTCCCCTCGACACCTACTGCTCCACACCACAGCTATTAATACAAAGCTGTTCTACAATACAACCGTTAATACAAAGCTGCTCTACAATACAACCGTTAATACAAAGCTGTTCTACAATACAACCGTTAATACAAAGCTGCTCTACAATACAACCGTTAATACAAAGCTATTCTACAATACAACCGTTAATACAAAGCTGCTCTACAATACAACTATTAATACGAAATCTAAGCTGCCAACTCCACAGCTATTAATACAAAGCTGCTCTTGAGTACAACAATACAACCCTACACGTTACACTTGCTTCTTTTACATTGTCATTTGCTGCTATGCAACACAACTTTTCATTACTTCGTTCATCACTTCAGTGGAGCATTGAGGTTTCGTTCAACTAGCTCTTTGTTACCAGACTGTTGTTATGAGACTTGGTTATTTTATTCACTTATTAGCTCAGCTATTATATTATGGATCAATTATTCACAACATTCACTACGACTCAACGAGAAACCTTCGAAGTCTGGCTTTAGTTAATGTGGCGGGTTGCCATCATCCAGTTAATGAGCACCGTTCAACAGATGCTAGTGAACATTTACCTACATCATCTTTCCTGTGTATGCCATCGAATACAATTTTGTGATCTAGAAACTCAGGACATGAAATTAAAATCGTTCTCTTAGGTATAGTTCATCTTGATGTTCCTTGCCTTGTCTCCTCTATCTACACTCCTAAAAGTTCTTCGAAGAAAAACATTTTTATCAAACGGACTCCTTCCTTGCATGTACAAATCATCATCAGGCCGGAGACTACCTTCACATGATTAAAGTACAGGTACTTGATAGAATTGTAACTGTTGCCATTTTGTGGGGCCCTGAATGATAATTGTAAAAACCAAGAATAATTTGCTAGTCCGGGAACATGTCAGCCATCCAAGTATGGCTTCGAATTTATTAGCACGAATACAGAACTGAATTATTTTTGGCGAAGAACGTAAAATATGAATAACTTGAAATTAACAGTCTTAGAAGCCACGGGCTCTGCATTGTTGGGTGCTGCACAAACATAGGTTCACGGCTTCACTCTGGTTGATGTCTTTTTGTTTTCTCTCACTCATCGTAGTCGGGAGTGATTTTTCTTCTTGATTAAACTCATACCCTGGCAATCCTGCACACTCACTACACGCACATTGGACCAAGACGAACAGTTTGACGCGTACGGAAAGTTTCAAACATTAAGTACCGATCAGATAATTGTGCTATCGGAATAGCTGATGTAAGCGTTTTCTGCTGCAGGAAATATACTTCTTAACTTTTTAATAGATTGAGTTCGTTTTACTGTTATTTGATACTTTTCGTTGCAATTGTGGCATTTTCTACAAGGTTAAATTCCATGAAGTATTGTAGAACTTCCTGGTGTTAAATTAAATGGCACGATGCCAATGGAAGAAAGATAAGTCACATATATTGCACTTGGGCTGAAGATGTCGTTTTAATAAAACGGGAAACCACTATTTTCTGGGGCTACGATTAAATCAGTGGAGTCATTACCAGCGTCTAAAATAAATTTCCTTCTTGTGCACTGTGATATCGTGTACTTGATTTATTTACAGGACTTGACTTATAGAAACAACTAGATCTACTTTGACTCGTTTTTTGATCTCATCATCTGTAGGGTATGGAAGCATGGTTTAACTACCGCTCAACAAGAGCTTACTTCACGGTCACGACAATAATTTATTTACTATCATGGGTGAACTGGATTTGAGGGCGTCTACTTTAGCTTTTGAATCTTTAGGAAATCTACCTTTTGTTTATCGTCGTTTCTAGTTGTGAAAAACGTTCTCTATAGTGCATGACTCCCACTTTCTAGTGTTCGTTCGGACCCCTCATACATGCATAGAGTTATCTTTTGCTGGTGCGTCTATCCCTTGGAATTTAGTACCGTGCATCTCAGCTTATTATCCTCAAATCCCTTCTGTTTGTTTTCGTTTTTCCTAATATTGAATGCTGGTGACTAACATACTGCATTATCCCATCATACCGATTGTTGATTACTAGCCTGTATGATAACATAACGTTTGCATTGCTACTGTGTTTCTCAGTTTGACTTCAAGTGATTGCATTGCACGACTGTGGCATAGTAGAACCCTTGCCTTGTCCCTGGTTCTGCTGACGTAACCTCAATTGATGAGCCTTGCCAGCGCTTGAGCAGAGATGGCTTCAGAACTGTATTGTGTAACGTGAGGTGTAGCATCTCGCAAGAGACTGGATGCTGCACACGCGTAGTGCCTGTTCTTGCCAGCGTATCTCGTCTCAAGTGTTGCATCTGCTCTCCATGAACACCATCAGTAGAATTGGAAGCGCTACTTTTGAGAGCAACCCTGGTTCACTTTCTTTTCTAAGTAGGCATTGTTTATTTCTTGTTTACTCGCTTCACATTACACGTTCCGAGCAAGGACTGGGAGCTTCTCGTTGTGAAGGAACAATCCTATAATTAGCTACCCTCCTCATCCAAGAGAAACTGCTCGAGTATGCCAATACTCCATCATTCATTTCATTGGTTACTTTTGAAATCTTTCTCGTGCAGCTGATAAGAGAGTAGGTGTATTTTGCCTTGGATTTCGTTATTTGACTCCTCTGTATTTCATGATGGAGACCGGATGGGACACTGCTGTTAGTGATGTGAAGTAAAAGAATATAATTTTCTTCTAGTCCAAATGTATATAGAGTTACTCCATTATAATTTGTCATAAAATTAAAATTGCTAGGAAGACGTTTATTGTGAGCTTCGATTTCACCATTTAATTCTAACTGTAAGGAACATTCAACTATACCATGCGACCTGCTTGTGAAATTGTCATCCCTAAGTTGCCTTTCAAGTTGACACATTATTTTTGTCAGACTAACGGATTAACAACTTCGGTATTCTATGTTATACATTTCAGAATTTCTATTTATTTGTTTTGTTTCGTGAACGAGCGAACGAATGACTGACAGATCGACAGCAAGCCCTCACTGAGACACGACAAAGCATCAATTTGTTGGTGTTCGTATGCCCCCATACTCTGCTGCTGAAATGCTTCATCGTGTTGGAAAAATACTTCACTCTCCCTGGATAATACCGTGCTATTTATTTTCAACTAAGCTTTTGTTGAGTATTTGCCTCTTGTGTTGAGGAATTGTTTTGTACGAGTTTCCGCCTTTGCTTCTTCACAGGACTCTCCTTCCACTGTCTGACTAGACAAGGACCTTCATTCATGGTCTCTTTACTATGACAGTTGCGTCAAGAAATCCGCTTCAATTAATTGATCTTTCTTTAGATGTCTTGTTTGTTTTTCGTCTGAAAATTCATTTGCTGCTGGAAACAGATTGTCGATGTTTTCGCTGAAACTCTTCATTAGTTTCGTACAAATTTCGTGCATGAATTATCCCAGCCTCGCCCGCCTGTGTGTCTTCGTGATTACTGTTTTCACAACTCTATTTTTTCTATTTACTTTACAGAAATAGCTTCTCTAGCATCTTCCTTCCGTCAGTGATAGCACTGGAATCCCTAACGGTTAACGGCGCTCGGAGCAAATCGAGAGGAAAGAGGTTATCAAGTTTGAAGGGTTTGAGGTTCATTGAGTTCTTTTCGAATTCAGGTTTGACTTTGTGTGATATCTACAATGGGGATTTGGAGAGGTCACTTGCCTGCTGTTACTTATTACTTTGACATCAGTTGTTCTTTGATATCCCCCGTTATACTCTCTGAGTAAAATACTATTAGAAGTGCATGGAAAAGACATACTTTTCAAATTTGAAGGAACGAAATTTCATAAGTAATGGTTCATTCCTTATATTGCTCTTAAAATACAAGCAAAATTATCTAGTAAATGGCTAGTTTTGATCATATCCCATGCGTCTATTATTGTTCTTTGTGATTTGGCTTTGGGTAGGTGATATGCTGTCTCAACTCTCGAGTTCTCTAGAATATTGTGATAAGGCTTTTGTACTAATTACTGATAATCAAACGTGGAAAACAAATCCCTTATGCTAATTACTGACAATCAGATGTGTTTCGAGTGATAACAATTGAACCACTAGTGTTATTGTTGTCAATTTTTTTCCTGGTTTGCATCGTACCTCACCTTAGCGGGCAGAGTATCAAAACTATTCAAACCGAAAAAAAGACTTCTTAGTTTTTTTAACCATTTCATTTCAATTTTTCGGTGGAACACTTTGTGTTATTACAAAAGTCGCTTTTGGTTGTTCGTGTCGAAAGTCAATCGAAACTTCACAGAATGTTATTCTTCCTTTTTATTTTGTGTTCACAAAAAGTTTCGGCAACTTGCTGAATATGTTGGAACTCTTCATGCCAATAAGATAATCTAGTGTTCCTCATGCCTAGCTTTATTCGTGAGCAATTGTGGTCTCGTTTCGATGCTTTGATGTTTGGCGGACAAGTTGTGTCGTTGCAGTAGTAGAAAAAGTTTACTGAAATAAATAACCTCAAAGCCTCTTACTGGACAGAGGCGCTTACTAATGTCACTCTTAGATGTATATTGACTTTAATCCTTGACTAATATAACTCAGCATAACCTAATGTTCGGAAAATAGAACTGTAAGGCTGTATAGTAGTGTAATTTGTTTTAATTGTGGATTTAATATATTAACAAAATGGATATAAATGGATGGAATATATTAATGGATAACGAAACTCAAATTTTACGACACAATCATCAAGGATTTCATGTATTTTGTGACAAAAATGAGAAATTATTTGTTAAGGGCATTTGTGACAACTTGTTCATTTTATGAATCTGTTTTCAGTTATACATTTTCTACTTCTCGTAATGTGAGACCATGTATGGCCGTAGATTCAACATTGTTCCTAATGGCCGAATTATCAGCCATGTTCGTACACGAACTCAAATTTAGTGGACTATTTAGTAATTGGCTGTAATTGCGTGAGAAATGTAAATCTAGTTGTGCCGTTCTCCATGTCATTGTTACCGCAGTCTTGTTTCATTTCTGAGCTTTAACACCACTTCTGCACTGATCACCTCATATTTTTACTTGTCACTTTTTTGTTCTTAATTGATAAATCTTCATGTATTCTTGGTATTTGTTTGTTCATCAGTCTCTATTATTGCTCAGCCGTCCATTTTATGAGCTCATCTCATGTACTGATCATCAAATCTATTCGCAGGATCTGTTCAAAAATACTATAATAGTTATGCATGCGTTGTCAGTGCGGCATCATAGTTATTTCATCATTTTGAATGAAGTAAAAGGTGTAACTGAGTCAGTTGTAAGGAATCAGAACTATTTATGATGTCCAAAGCAATTTTACGAGTATATCTCTTTAGTGTTCCCTCCTCCTCATATTTGTGCCACTATTTTCGTCCTGTTGACCTCGTAGCTTTAAAATTGTTGAAAAGCCCCATTTTATTAAGTCCCTTGGTTGTTCAATGTCAATTTCCAAGTTATTCTCCTTGTTTGAGCGCATATAAATATCCCACGACTGTCTTGGGCTTCTCATTGGCTGTACTTTGTTTTGTAATAGATAGCTTTGGTCACTTTTCATTGGTTTATTAAATGAGCGTCCTGTTCTCTTTTTTTCTCTAGGCGATGGGATCCTTTCTCATATTCGTACCAAATACCACACGATGCGTAAGTAAGGCCTATACTGCCCTAAATCTTGCCTTCTTTTCTTCTATGGTCATCCTTTAATTTTCTAACATTTACATCGCTCAGTAAAACTGTTTGCTTTTTTCGTTTGTAGAGAAGTTTAAAAAATTACTATTCATTCAGGACAGTAGGTGTTGTTGTAATAAAGCCTAAGAAACTACCTCTCAACATTGATTACTTTACACTGCAATGATATTGATTGCATTTTGTATATCATGCTAGGATTTTCTACTGTCAAATTTTGTTCAATTTATGTACATCATAGTAGACTACCGTGTGAGGAATGCTTACCTCTAAATGTTGTCTTATGTATTGGATGTGATGTATTGTTCCTCTCGTCGTAAAGTATCGAATTGCTTGTTGTTTTGTTAAAAGTTTATTACGCTTTTATCAGGTCATTCCATTACTGGGGTTGCTTTTCAACTGGTAAATAACGTCTTTCTGACGCAAGTCTATTTTCTATGCATGTCATCAATATAGCGGTACTGGAAATATTCAAAAAGTTATACATTTAGAGTGATGCGTATGCGGTCAAGTTTGTGTTGGAATGCACTGAAATGCGTTGTTGGTCGTACATTAGAACATGATAGTTCATGCTCGATAGAACGAGGGCATGTTTACTCATATCTCTACGATCGCTAGTGCGTGGTGAAACCATTAGTGGGAATTGAACAGGATCTTTTCTTGTTGGTGCTAGGCTTGTACACAGTGCTGCCGAGCAGGGTACGCACATTTATTGCCTTGTGTGTTGTCACGATATTTCCAGTGTTCCGATGAAAGTTCTTACTGACTGGGTTCTCAGTTTCAAGTTCAATGATTCCGTACCCCCAGAGCCATTTACATTACATTTTGAAGTATTCACTTTTTGTACCTTTTTATTTGAAGAACAGACTCTGGCACTAGTTAATAAAGCGTATGCTAATCACCCGATCTCAACTTGTTCAGCTCAATATTCGTGTCCAGTCCATACAATGAGCTTGTAGAATATTAATTATAGGGAAATTGCAGATATCCAATTTGTTGAAGTTTTTAACAGTTATGCTTGGATTCTTTTAAGAACACCAGCTCACAAACATTGATTACAGTGAGCTCAGAAAATATTTATTATGAATCTCTAGTACGTATGATATTTGGATTGATGAAACCTCTTCGACCGACTTCCTGGAGCGATTAACGCTGGTATGCTCTTATTTAGGGTGGCTCAAGTCACTTCACCATCGTAAACATTTTTATTTTTCATAGTTATTTTTTAAATGTAAAAGATGGAAAGTTTTAGTAAATTGCGATTGAAAGAAGAATATTGAGAGATTTTGGCATGTATTATACAGACTGATTTTTGACTACCCTATTCATTAATGTTGAGGCCAAGTTCCTAGCTACCAGCACAGTTTCAGTAATTTTTTCAAGCATCATAGGTTGTAAAACTGATAATTTCGTACGCAGAAGAGACGCATTATTAAGTGAAAACGGTTCTATCTATGGAATGGCCTGATAAATGAGACTTATAGATTTCTTCTTATTTTGCTGTAGTTCATCAGTGGAGAGGTCTAATATTATGTATCATTTGTGTCCCGAGTTGTGTTCCTTTTTCACTGAATTGTTCACCAGCTTCGTTCAGTTCGCCTTGTTTTGCATTTTTTTGATTTTTCTTTGTCTTCTTTGACGCTGCTCGGAGCTCTGTGTTAGTTTCGATCAGAAATGACTCCATTTGATATCATGATGGACTTCTCCGATTATTTGTTTCCAACAAACAGCGCAACAGTGGGCTTTTATGCTTGAAGTTTCTGTAATGTTGGCTGATCGTTGCCTATACACCGGTATAATATTATTTCTGTGTGTCATGAATAGAATAGGAGGATTTTTACCTCTCCCCCAAGTTTTTTGCCTAATACCACTCAGATAATCTGAAATCCATTATTATTTATCTGCAACTACTGCATGTACTCGTTGCATTATTGGATCAGCGTGTGTCGCGTCATAGAGCGCTTCAAAGACTGCGTACTATGAGAATATGTGCACATTATATTGTAAACAATTTAGTTTCATTGAAGGTGGCTGTTGAGGAGGATAAAACGTGTAAAGAGGTCCAAATCAAAACTGATAGAACTATGAAGTTAACTTTGGTCGGATAAAAGGGCACTTTTTTATGCATGGAAGTCAGCCTGGGTGCACGTTATAGAACGCCACTGGTTTTGTATTGTTTAAATGGGCTCAATTCTTGGGCGGTCTGCTTTGTCTTAGTGTTTTCATCGGCTTGTTTTACCGCATTACTTGTATTACCTTACTTCTGGCATGTGTAGTTTTCTCCACTTTTGCTTCTCCTTTTTTTGGTTACTAAATTTCTATGTCACTCGTATGGAACTAGTTTCGTAAGTCTGTCTCATGATAAGGAAAAAAGGCACCGGTATATTTACTCTACTGTCATGGTGTATTGTGACTTCCATAGTTTACGTTTCTTTTCGTTTCTATTACAGGGAATTCTGCTCCTGAGTTTGTATTTCAAATCAGCTCTAGGCATTCATAGTTGTCAATCTTGTGGTTTGATTTTCTCACTTTTTTTGTGTCAAGGGATTGATTTAGTAAAAACAACCTCTCCTACAAAAGCTCTGCATGAATATTCTTTTTGGCTTTATAGGGATTGTTTGCTGGTTTACTTTTCATCCTTTTTTTCAAAGTTTGTTGAGTATTGTATTAGCTTTCTCTTTTTTGCATCAATCTGCGTTTAGATCTTTTTGTTTTGGTTGTAGAGCGCTGAATGTGTATGTTGTAATGAAGTTCGTGCATGGGCTCATAACATCGTTACGACTCGCACTTAAATGTTTTCACGAAGCGTTTCTCAATCTTTTTCAATGCACCAGAGCCCTACGATATCCACCATCTATGTGGACATTTGTGTAAAATTATTATTTTCAAAATGCCTGTCTTGAATTACGAAACTATATTTTCATAATTTTGTACGTTGTATCACGGAGCCAGTTACATAGTTTTCATTATAAGCTTAAGAAACGCTCCTGTAAAGAATGGCACTTTCCTCCACCTCCTCTACCTTTAGCTCGTTGCTCGACTCCAAAGCGAGTCCATTTCATTTTCTGGCACTGCTAAGCACTGAACAAAATTATTTCAATTATATGAGCATGAGCTTTTTCCCCGTTGAATGGTGCTCGTGAAAGCGCTTTTATCCTCTAGAATATGTTTACCAATTTTCGCCTTCTTGTTACGCTGATATCCCTTTGCGCCATATTAAGTCATCAGTCGACCTCGTGGGTTTTTCGAGCTACTAATGAGAGAGGGATTATCGTCCTATAGCTTGGGTTCTTTGATCTACTCTAGGGTGACTCGAGCTACTTTTTGGAATACCCTGTCTGTGTAATTTTGCACCTGCATAGGTGTTTTTTAACTCGTTATTCTCTTGCGGGAGGAAGGGGGCGACATATCTTTTGAGCCCTGTATGTGCGTGCAATGGAAATTGTCCCTAATCTTCAGTCTTTTGCGTTACTTGATGTAGCGTTTTGTTTACTCTAGGGAGGGATGTAAAACATCGACGACATTTGTTGCATGAGGCAGTTATCATTGTGGTTCCAGAAAAGGACGTGAAGAACAGATATTTGTTACACGAGGCAGTTGTCATTTGGGATTTAGGGAAGAACGTGAAGAACAGATATTTGTTGCATGGAGCAGTCGTCATTTGGGATCTAAGGAAGGACGTTAAGAAGATACTTGTTGCATGAGGCAGTTGTCATTTGGGCTCGGGAAAGGGACGTAAAAAACAGATATTTGTTGCATGTAGGTTCTTGGGAGGGATGTGAAGGACAGACATTTTTACACAAGCCAGGTGTGGGATGAGTTTAGCAATTAGATTTGCCCTATGCTTCCTTTGTCTTTCTTCTCATTAGAAGAAGCATTGTGTTCCGTGCAACAATCTTGTAGACGAGTGTCGTCTACAACTTTGTAACATACGTCATTCGTAAATTCATTGTTAGGTTGAGTTCCTCTCAAAAATAATTAGAATATTCTTAGAGCGAAAACTGTGGTCATTATTCGTACTGTAGATGCACATGTGTAGTTGTGTAGTACGAATAATACTGTACTAGCTATCAAGCGTATATCTATATATTAATTATCAGTTATTTAAATCGCTCGTCTATTACATCGAGCACCGTCTTGAAAGTGTATTTTTTTTTAGTTTTCTCTTGCGTTTATTCAGTTCTTTGGCGTAAATCTTGATCAAGATACATCCTGCTCTGCAAAAGTAAAATTCTATGCACACTGTTTTAATTTTTCACTTGTTTCTTATTTGTTAGCTTCAGCCATTTCAGTTCCTATAGTATTCCGTAGAGAATGCGTTATAATGATAGAGAAGCATTCATTCTCTTCTTAAAAACAACTTCTCTCTTGGAGATGCATTGCATAACAGCTCGACCATGAGCGACATTATGACGTTCATTTTCACCTTACTAAGCTACATATTACTGAAAAAGTAGTCATCTCGGGATCGGTTGAGGCTTCGATCTTCTCTTTAGGGGGCCATCATTTCCTTTTCTGTCTTGTTTCATGTGTGCGCCCGACGTGACTCTGACGAGGTCTGTTCGAGTGTCTACAATGCTGTGCTGTTCTATCGTTTACTCTCCTGGGATTTAGAGGACAGTAAAATCATACAATATTGATGTTAGCTCCCTTTCTTCGTAATTTGAGCCAGTTGGTTCACTGAAAGTTTCTCTACGAAAGGGACCTATTTCATTTCTTGTCATCAAGTCACTTGACTTTACTTTTTATTTTTTTTCGCAATCTTTTGTTCTAAGTTGGAATGAACGTTTTGTATCGGCACGACGATACCGTGCTATTAACCTCTTCGCTGTGAAACGGGATTTTTTGCGATTATCAGGCCATTGTCCGATTCATTTCAAATCCTTTTGTCTTAAATTCAGTATGACTAAACTTGCTCGTTTGGCTGTCCTTCTGGTGTTTATGTACCCCTGTTTTTAAGCATCTCACACGCTGCATTATTTGCTCGTTGGAATTGAGTTTGTTCATGTCACATGAGAATGTAGAGTACTGCGTTGGAGCGGGCTTTATGTCAGGCACTGTGGCTTCTTGAAAGAGGAGAGAGATGCTTGCAATATTTTGTAAAGCATAAGTAGGCGATGTGACATTTTACAGAGTATCCTGAGCGAGCGACCTGGTCAGATTCAGCTGTTGATTGTATAAATTTCTTATAGGTTTAATTTTTGGGTTAAGTATGCCTTTCTTTTTGTCTTCTTTATTTTTGTTCTGCTCTTGTTCAACTCTTTTACGTCGGATGGCTGTAAAATGTAGGGCTCTTAACCACTGATGGCCTTTATATTCACACTTTCCTACTCTGGGATCTTTGGTTCATCCTTGTCTTCTTGGCCATGCATTGAAAATTGTACTATATGAAAAAAACTGTCGTATTGAAGTCCCTGCCTGCCATTTATTGTTTATATTGGCTTGCATATCAGTATTTTGGTCTGTTAGTTCTGTATTTCAAAAAGATATCTTGATCTTTGTACCAAAATTACTTGCAATTAAGGAGTTAGTTTCGATGAAGCGTTGTGGTGATGACCATGGTTCGAACACTTGATTTCTTGTTTCGTGAAGGGACTATGATGCATTTTAACATTAGAAATGTTTTTATGATCCCTCGACGTAGAAAATTTGTGCAACATTGTTTGTTCACTTGAGTTAATAAAATTTTCATTCACCAAAAAAACCACGATTCTGGCTGATCGAACTTTGTTGTCAAAATCAATTTGCGTGAGTGAAATTTAATTTCGGTTTCTTTAACTACGTCTGTTACATCTTTTTAGCTATTCCTCCATTGATGTAGCTAATCCTTGCAGTTGCTGTGCATTTTCCGATGTTTGGACAGTTTAAAAACTTACGGTTGCTGACGTCACACTCAATTTTCTCTATCTGCTGAAACTTATACCGGTGTAATTGTCGTTGTCAGTCGAGGTTCACGTTGTATTGGTTTGAAATTCTGCAATTGATTCATACGTCACCTTGTGTTTTTCAGAGAAATTGCTCATGTATAATATGATAATTGGATTTAATCATTTGAGATAATAATTTGTGGATTATGAGTGCAATAATTACCCAACCAATTGATGCTGGCTACGCCTATTGTGACTGACTGGAGTTCTCTCTTTCTCTCTCCCCACACAACGCACACTCTCATCACACGGCCGACAAACATCAACGATTTTGTTCCCTTTTCCTTTTCGCTGTGCATTTTTCGCTTGTTTCCGAATTTTACTTGCATTCATATTACTATTTTCCTGAATTACATAATATTTTTACATAACGCTTGATTTTTCGTGCTATTTTCTGACTCACCGGTTTTCATTTTGAGTTTGAACTCAATTTGTAAAATATTATTTATTTTTGGTCAATGAATGTGAATATTTCTTTTGAAATGATTGTATCACTGTATTCTTTTTATACTTATTATGCTTATACTTATCCACTTCCTGTGGTGGTGCTTCGGAATATCTTAACTAATATTCCTTTTCATTTCACTCTTTTTTATTTACTGACAACTACCGCATATTTTTGTTCGTGCTGTTTCATGGTTAAAATCGTTCTCTTAATCGGTTGCAACATTTATGATATTCGTTAATACACATTCATTTCTTTCATTTTGTTTCCGTTATTCAATTGCAACGAGTCATCTATGTTTTATATAAACCTGATGCATCATTCACTCTCTAATCTGTTATATCTTTTCGAAGCGATTTTAATTTTTTATAATTTTCATACTTTATACTGCCTTTGTTCAACTGAACTATCGCAAATACATTTAATTCATTTTCTTCATTGATTCCATCCATATATCGTATATTCTTTTTACTGAATTTTAACTGTACTGTTGAGACTTACTTCTACCCTCATTCATCATTGTTGCGCGAAAACCCGCTCGTATATTACTGTTCTTTTGACTTTTCCCATTTGTTATCTTTATTTACATACTACACTCATTCTATCCTCGTCCACCACCCTCACACTCATCTTACTCATCACTGAACTCACGCTCCTCGTTTTTGTCCCATCGTAATTTTCATCTCTTATCCAACCTTTGTGTGTCTCACTCACATGACACCGTTCCTGCTCACTTGTTTCTACTCACTCTCTGTCATGAAATTGTACGCCATACACACACGCTCCCCGCCACTCACGCCCCCAGACGAGTATAACCTAAACCCTGGTCTAGAGTGGGATGACGAGTTCACAGGTAGGTCGGAGCGAGGCTCTACCTTCAAACTAACGTGTTCAATGAAGGAGTCTTGCAATCATATATGATGTGTAAAAACAATTTATTGAAATACACCGCTTCAAATATTTACGTTTCGTATTTTTGGATGACATATTTTTGTAAAAAATTTAATTATTCATGCATTGATAAATTAATGTAAAGGAAGGAAATAATTGCTTTGCCCTAAATATGCTTAGTTATTACTGAAAATGAGTGAAAATTTTATATATGTCAGAATTTGTCTTTACTATTATAGAGAAAACATTTTGCTGCTCTTCAATACATCTATATTGTTAATGCTAATGTTAATTATTTGGGTGTTAAAAAGGTTCATTTTTGTCCCAAGCGTAGATTTATTCCACACTCGGGGAATTAATAAATTTAATTAGCAATTTTTGAAATTATATTTTTTTAAACAAGTTCTGTGTGCCGTTTAGATGAAAGCAACGCGCTTCTTACAAATATTTTTGCCTCTCCTCAGCTCTATGACTAACAATATGGATGGTAGCATAGAAATAGAAAATAACAATTATTTCATTCTTTATTGGGGGGTGAATGTCAAAATGGAAAGAAAGAAAGATTATCCGCACATCACATTTAGGTGATAGAATAAGAAATGTGGCGTGTATTTCATGAATAGAGATGTTACCACAATATTTTCTACAATTAGCGTGAGGAACATGCATAAGTTGTGCGTGAGAATGACAGCAAAGTCAGAGATGATGCGAAGTGAAAAGTAGGAGCGTGGACTTCTTATTAACCGTTTAGTCCTGACTTATGACTCACACCAAGCGGGAGAAGAAGAGGATGCTTCACTGACGATGCTGGACACTCCGTATGGAGGTGGTGGTGGAGGGCCAAACCGGCACCATCTTCCTCCAGGCATTCTTCCTTCCGGTATGCCTCAGGTGTGTGTCCTGGAATTGTCGTGACTTGTTGCCCAGGTATGTGTGTTCAGCTTCTTGACCTTGTCATGATGGAGAACGCATTTCTGGCTCTTATACGTTCATGTGTTTCACTGACGATGTATCTATTCATTGTCACGTGTGCTTGATACACTTGTGATTTCTCTTTTGATTTGTACATCCATGTTTTAGTCTTAAAATACCGTAATGTAAGAGTTTATGGCTTAGATATTAATAGTACACAAGCGATTCAGGCTTCTTGAAACAATTGAACTTCAACTTCCAGTTTAGTGTATCATTTCGTCCAAGTCCGAATCTGACTAGTGATGAGCTATTGTTAATTTGTTTGCCTCTTCATGATGTAGCTCACCGAATTAAGATTTAACTTCGAAATTGGGGCCTTGTCGAAAGCACGGTAGTACAATTAGAATTAGATAGAGAATTAAATTTTAATTCAGCCTAATTTCTTTTCAAGCTCGTTAAACGTAATCCAGGCGCAGAGCTGTGTAGTAACTGAAGTTACTTACTGGTCGCCGAAAAAAGCACATTTCTGATAACGGGTAATTCATCAGAAGACGTCGTGCGTGTGTCTAATTTTTTTTCCTTAAATTGGCTTTGTTCATGACGCGGTTTTATATTGAGCTTCTTGTTCATATTATTTGTATGCTGCCGAGAACCGTTGTAATGATTTCAAAAATTATTCTTTTTTATGCGCGATCAAGCCTTCTTAGGTTGCTTTTGCTGTCATTGCATCAAATAGTGGTGTACAAAAAACTTGTTTTAAGGAGGGGGTATCTTAGTGAAAAGCTTAAATGCAGTGTACGACGAAACTAAGCGCGACATAGAAGATAAAATTGGATTTAGAACACATTTTATTCATGCATTTTTTTCATTTTCGGCAGAGTTTTCGAAATCATGGCGATTCCAGGGGGTAAATAAGGTATTTTTGCATTTTCTATTAAAACCGTCAAATCGACCTTCTCATCAGTTTTCATGCTAGAACAAAAATGAATAGTTTTGGAAAGAGAAAATCAATATCTACAAAGGATCGTGCCCGGTTTTTGCATCTTTACTTTGATTTTTTATTGTATAGTCGAATCTACCATCCATATAAGCTTTTCATTAAGATTTCCTCGGCTCAGGTCCAGAACGTTCGTCCCGCCCTATTATCTGAAGAAGAGCAGCAGCAACTGCAGCAGCAACCACCACCTGAACCACGTAAGTCTCTTATCCTTTGTACTATTTAAATTTTTTATAATGTTACCTTGCTTGAAACTAGTCGCTGAGGTTTTCAAATCATACGTATCTTTTCAAATTTTTGGCGTATAAATTTAAATTGATTTTCATAATTAGTTGTATTAAATCTTGCTTAGAATATTAACTCTGCAGCCTTATCGAGTCCATTTTAAATGAAGTAACTGTTTGTTCTTTCTTTAGAAGTGTATATTGTTGATTTCACCTACGAGTTTCTGAAATAAAGTTTGGGACATTCGGAGACCAATAACCATCGTATCATTATTCACATATGCGAATGGTTACACTATGTGACAAGGAGTGTTTTGCTGTTGGAGCAATATCTATTCATAAATATAATAAATACATACATACTCTAATAATCTCGTATTGTACTGATGAATTAGTTTAGTATCCATGTTAGCTGGTAGTGTCGTTTTCTACTGCGTTCATGGTAGGAATTTCCATTAACATATTTTACTTCTTCAATTTGATAGAAGTCTACTAAAAAATAGTTTCAGAATATTAAAATATTTTTGATCTCTTTAACTAAGTACATGAACTTAGACATAATTCATTATCCATAAGTTTTTGTGGTAGACATGGTTCTACATCCGTGTGGCAAAATCAGTTGGGTTATTTTTTAAACTAATCTTAACTCTCGAAGATAATAAATGTAGAGTTGAATGTTTTCGTCTAATATTTTTTCCAAGTTTGTATTTCAACCACAAGATCAAAATGCCTAAAGAGAAAATTGTTTATCTGCAGTATTATTACTTCAATCGTAATGTCTAGTTTAAAATTTTCAAAGTTACCTCTATACTTCCAAAGTAACTGTCGACGGAGGAAATTATTTTATAGCTGTCTCAACTCACGACACCAAACACTTGTAGCATCATTGATTTTAGTGCTAAAATCCACTGTGTTAGGCCATGCTATCATATGTAAGTAACCTTTACGAGTCCAGTGACATTAACGGGAGGTGTTGTGTACAGCTCGAGACTTGTCAGACGCTGAGAAGCAGGTCATCATGATGACTTCAGAGTTCCATCAGTTCTTTGACCGAGCCACGCGGCTTGTGGAACGCGCTCTTGCCGAGGACGTGGATATCTTCCTCGACTACAGCCATGACCAGGACGAGGAGACGGGAGGGTACGTCAGGCTCACAAAATGCTCTTGTGTTTGTGTGTAGTCTAATTTTAAAGCGATCTATGTGCCACACAAACGTGAAGCCTTGTTTATATTTTTTATGTTCCGTTCGTCAAATCTAGAAAATTTACCTTTTTCACGAATTTTCGGGAAATTTGCTGAAAATTTCTTGCTTGAATACAAGTTTACATTACGATACCTCAGAGGAATCAAAACCTTACTTCAAACATTAAAATAATCAACATAACTACAGGAATGCTAAGTAAAGTATTAAGCAGCAGCATTAAAAGAACACTTATTTGTTTAAAGAATAAGGGAGGTTATCTAAATCATGTTCCAAACCTAAAATGTAAATTAAATTATGACATGTATATTCTATCATTCTTTATCATTCCAGTATTTCTATATTCTACAGATTTCTTGGCATTGTTCTTTTAAAAGGATACGTTACTTATGCGCTCCCGGTAACTTTAAAAAAAACACATTAATTTTTTACCAACAAAGCACATGATTCTTATTTCTATGGGAACTATGCTCTTGCTATGATGGTCCTTGCTGTGCAGTACGGACCTGAGCAGCCACAAGCTGTCATTGTCACGGTGCTTCTACGACGACCGATGGTCCCGCAACCGCTGCATCACTTGCATGGACTGGAGCCCACAGTACCCGGAGCTACTCGTCTGCAGGTCATTGAGGGGGTCTTCATTTTATGTAGAAGTCCAAAACTCTTTGATGTTGATCGTGTCTCAGTTGCCCTGTATCTCTATTAATGATCATACGGAGTAATTTAAAATTGTTTGATTCTGATCATGTGTGAGCAGCCCTCTATCTCCATTAATGATCATACAGAGAAGTTCAAAATTGTTTGATTCTGATCATGCATGACGATCATGAGGAAAAGTCCAGAACTTAGATACTGATGATGCCTGAGCTGTGCTTTGTGAGCATCAATGACCATTATGAAGTTCAAATTGTTTGGTGAATGTTAGTGATTGCAATTTCATTATCACTTGAAATTTTTTTTTGTGTCTCGGAGCTTCACTGAAGACGGGTTAGTTGGTTTATTAGGGACCACGGGGGGCATGTTTTCTAGCGCATAGTTGGTATGATATTGTATATTTTATTGCTTCAGTTCACGGCAACGAACCCAACATGTCATCTTTATTAAACTGCTGCAAATCTTTTTACAGCTACAATAACAACGAGGAGTTCCCTCACGACCCAGACGGAGTGGCCCTCGTTTGGAACACCAAGTTCAAGAAATCAACACCCGAGTATATCTTCCACTGCCAGAGTCCTGTCATGTCAGCCACTTTTGCTAGGTAAATATTTGTGTCTCCATTTATTTAACTTCCCTGTGTGTTATGTTTTATGCCTATTCTTCACTGTTCAACATTGATTTTTATTGCTGGGTTGGCATCAGTGTTACCATCAATATTTTAACCCATTCATCCATATCATTCTTGTTGTTATATCAATTATAATGATTGCGTTTGACGTGCAGGTTCCACCCTAACCTGATAATTGGTGGCACATACAGCGGCCAGATCGTCGTCTGGGATAACAGGAGTCAGAAGCGCACGCCAGTGCAGCGTAGTCCTTTGTCCTCAGTCGCTCACACGGTCAGACACATTTACATGTAATGTATTTTCTGCACTATTAGGCGCACCCTCAATTGAAGGGTGGACAGCACTAGTGGACTACTTACATTTTTTCCCACGGGAAAAAATGCAAGTAGTCCACTAGTGCTGTCCACCCTTCATATAGTAAACTACTGGATCGTAATCGCCTCTGTCAGCGCTGTGTTAGCGACAGCACGGGAGTGGACTACTTGCATTTTTTTCCCGTGGAAAATATATTATATTTACCACGGGAAAAAATGCAAGTAGTCCACTAGTGCTGTCCACCCTTCAATTATGGGGTACATTTTTGTACTTAACATGTTTAAACAAAAATGGTGGTATCCGTGACAGATTTTAAAATTTGGTGCACGCATATGGCGCTCGGCCGATTATTGTGGAAATTTAAGACCTTTAGGTGCGCCTAATGGTGCGGAAAATACGGTAGTTCTCTTTCTCATACTGTATAAAGTAAGGCAACATATTTGTCATTACCTAATGTTTCACATTTTTGCTGGCTAGTGAAAAACTCCGTTTGTAATGCAAAATCTAAGCTTGCCTTTGAAAAGGTCACACTGGACCTTCTACATTGTGGCAGAATCATTTCAGTTATTGTGGGTTTAAAACATTTTATTAATAATCAAGTGCGTTCAATCATTTGTGACATAACTCACATTCTCATTAGTCATTCTCACGATTAGTTTTATTGTAAACTATTTAAAGGTCTTTTTTAATTTTCTTCTCTCTCATGGTGGATTTTTTTGGTCAGTTGCCATTAAAGAGGGACCATTTTATGTATCCCTACCGGTTAGATTCGCTCCAGCAAATGGTGATTCAGTTCCATGTTTCATTGAAGTGTTTAATTTCTTCTATTTTTTAGGCGTTTACATTTTTTGATGACCATAAAGTTGTTTTCCTATTGCATGAAACACTAGCGGTTGATGATTGTTCAGTGCATTCAAATTCTGTAAAGTTGATGTTCACTACCCCCCACACTGGATGTGTTTTTATACAATTACTGATAATGTTCTTCGAGTTAGCGATAAATAGAACTTTACGTTGCAGCATCCAGTGTACTGCATGAAGGTGGTGGGCACTCAGAATGCTCACAACCTGATCAGCATCAGCACGGACGGCAAGATGTGCTCTTGGTCTCTGGACATGCTCTCTCAGCCACAGGTAAGAAACATTTTATTTCTATCATTTTTTACGCTAAAGCTTATGCCTGTTTTGATAGATAACACTCGGCTCTTGCAATGTACGTGAACTGCTTTTTAATTGATTTGTAGAGTTGATTGACATTTCTTACAGAAAATTATTTGCTTCTTCCTTTCCTATCTGTTACTGATATTTTCATTAGAATCTTCTCTTTGTACAGCTTTAGAAAATTAATAGCATAACTATAAAAAATTCATTCAGAATCATGTAGCTCAGCTTGCAAACCTTTTGGTGGGACTTAGAAGACGGCATTTCTAAACATTTAGTTTTGAAAAAAGTTTTATTACGTTCACTAACAAATCTTGAACCACGAGCGCTGACTATCGGAAGATATTATCAATATCCTTGTTCTCTCTTTGCCTCTTTCTTCTGAAGTTCTTTTTAAGACTGGGACTTGTGTTCTGTTGACTTCATAAACTAGTTTTGGAAAATTTAGAAACCAACGACGCGCAATGAAAAGAAAGTGGTCGTGTTAAATTTAACTGACTTAAAAAAATACTCGCGTAATCCTCTTGAAATTACTAAATGCAACTAGGTATCACGATTCAGATTGTAAACACCGCTCCAACTTTGTACTTGTTACGCTGTATAAGTTAACGAGGGTTATCAGGTATAATTGAGTTGTTGAATTACCATTTCGAACCTACTCTCGTTGTTTTAATGCTTACGCTGTTTGAATTAAATTTTGATCTTCACGAGGATGCTACACTGTCATATGGTTTTATTCTATGCAGAGCATCTTAAGAAAAATTCTGGTACAGTATACCCTCACCCATTCGCGGTTCACCGTTCGCGGCCCGCATACTCGCGGATTTTGCATTCAACGTTTTTTTCATAATTTCGGCAATTTCGTGAATTTCTTAGGCCATTTTTTAATAGAAATCGATCACATTCATCTAAACTGTAAATAATTTTAAGATAACAATGTCGGTTAATATAAAATAAAAAATTAGAAAAGAGAGATGATACAGTATAACTGATAAATAATTTTAAAATAACGATGTCAGTTACGAGCTTTCGTTTCTCCTTACTGTTGATTGGGCAGACGACGTGATGTCACAAGCATCTTCATGCGCGAGAGGCTAAACAGCTCTCTCTCTCTCTCAGTTGCATGCGGGTTTTCAAAGTGATTGTTTGAATTCAAGGTTTTAGTGTGTTATATAGTAATTGCTGTACCCCTGTATTATTTACGCCCTATAATGCCACCAAAACGCCCTTCCCTGTGTTGGGAAGCACATTTTAGAGTATATAATATACATGGGCCTTTTAAAACTGCATCAATAATTCACGGATTTTCGGGATTCGCAGTAGAGGAAGGAACGTAACCCCCGCGAATAGCGGGGGACACTGTATACCAAAAGCGGGGTATGGGCTGTGTGACGTCAAGAATAAGAATGCGACATTGTGTTATATATAATATATTCTTGGGTGCCAATTTCGTTACCCTTTTTTAAGTCTAGTGGTACACATTTCATACCTCATAAGAGGTAATATTTAAGGCTTGGTGGTACAAAAAGCAAACCACTTCATAAGATTAAGTTCCTGCGCTCCTCAGCAACTCAAAATTTGTACCATGATAATAAATAAAAGGGAATATCGCTATGAATCTATGGATTCTTGAGTATGTTACACATCTTTTTCTATCAAATGTATGAACCTGAAAGGGTTAATATTGCACTTCATTGAATTAGTTTTACCATTGTGCTTTTACTTATCAGGAGAGCATGGAGCTTCAGCACAAGCAGTCGAGAGCAGTGGCTGTAACCTGTATGGCCTTCCCTAATGCTGACGTCAACAACTACATTGTCGGCTCGGAAGAGGGAGCTGTGTTTACTGGTGAGGTGCTCTCTTGGCAGTCACTCTTCTCACTTTGTCGACACTGATTATAATAAACATCACTCACCGGTCTTGAATTGATCTATCTCGCGCGGTACTCTAATAACACTATCTTGTATAAATGTCATGAGGAATGTGTTCTACTAGTCAATGTACCGCTTGCGCTCCTGCCGCAGTTAGTTCACTTGATTATATAGAGGTAATAAAAGCGCTGAATTTGAAGTAACGAGAGTGAAATTAGCATGTGCTGTAGCTATTACGTGCGTGCAGTAGTACTCGTGGTTCGGTGATTGACCCTGTTTAGTCTAATAACATGTCTAAGTATGCCTTTAATTACTATTCACGGATCGTAAAGGTTCTAAAGCATGTTTATCTTTGACTTTGTGAGATATCCGTTGATATTAAACCCCACCCTAGAGCATTTATATTCAAGGTGAGCTTTCAAGAGCAAATGAAATTTACGACGAAATGAATTTTCGATTTCAAAAGTGTATTGCTATGAAATTAGTTACTCGGTTAGGATTTATATTTAAGAGGAATTTCAAGTCTCTGAAGGGAGTCGGGGAACAAAACTTGAGTGATTTATATCTGAGGGAAACTCGGAGTTTCTGAAAAGGGGTGAAGGAACAGAACTTCAGCCTGCAGGCTCTAATGACGTAACGCATGGATGTTGTGCACAGCGTGTCGTCACGGCAGCAAGGCTGGCATCGTGGATGTGTATGAGGGCCATCAAGCACCGGTGACTGGAGTAAGCGCACACGCTACCCCAGGCCAGATCGACTTCTCACATCTCTTCCTCACCTCGTCTATTGACTGGACCATCAAACTGTGGAGCATGAAGGTCTGCTTTAAATTGTGGCTCCTCCGTTCATAGCGGGTAGTAGTGAGCTGCAACGTGGGAAGTTATGGGAGTGTAGTTGGTGCTCGGTGCCACATTAACAAAAAATAAAGCCGATATGTCATAAAGACGAGGGCAGCTTTAATCGAACTCTGGATAATTGTGAGACCAGAAAATCGGGATCATTAAGGTCAATTGTCTTAGTTTACTCTTAGTTCTAGTCTTAGTCCATGTCCATGTCCATGTCCATGCACTTACGCTGCTCAATAATTCTTGAAAATTTTTGCATGGAAGTCTCTCTTAGTCTGCTTGCAAATTCCCAGGTTTTTACTTTGAATTTGTCTGGGCGTAGTATACTCTGACTGTAATGTATTTACTTTTTTAGATTTTCATTTCGAAGTTTACCGTTATTTAAATTTCTTTCCCCACATAGGTGTAAATGAAAGGTTTCAATGTGTGAAATAAGAAAGCCGTAGAATTTGTCTTACTTTGTCGTGCTGGCAATAGTCGTACTCTCTTCTATGCTTGAAAAAATGATTGTGGTTCTATATTTTTTGTCAATTTTAGTTCTTATTCCATTGTAATAGTTTACTCGAAATCTCAGTAAAAAATTTTTTCTCATTTTTCCCTATGCTGCAGCATTGGTCTCTGAAGGTAAGAAATCTCCAGCTGCAGTCTTAGTTTGGTTTACATCACCAGAGCCCAGGCCTAGAGTGTTGTTTTTGCGTGTTCTGCAGTTTTCCTTGTTTCTATCGTTCAAATTTCTTCTTCTTAAACCTGCAACGTTGTTTACGTACCATTATTTCTTATTTTAAAGTGCGACCAGTAAAGTTATTTCTTGCTAGTTTAGATGGCACTAATCCGGTGTTGTTTTTTTTAAGCCAGTAACGCTGTGAATTGATTTCTTAGTGTAATATATAGCTGCTGTGAATTCCCCTGCCTTATTTCTTCGCAGTCTCTTCTGAAGAGAGGTGTCGCACAAAATTCTTGGTTTTAAAATACTTATTCATTATTCCATATACGCGAATGGTCAATATGATATTTCCATTTTCACTAATTTGCGTTGCTAGCTTTTGAATATATCTATCTCATCTGTCGTATTTTGCTTATTGCTGACTTGTTCATGACATTTACAGGAAACGAAGCCTCTGTACAGCTTCGAGAACAGTTCTGACTACGTGTATGACGTGGCCTGGTCTCCCACTCACCCTGCTCTCTTTACTGCTGTCGATGGTGCTGGTAGAATCGACCTGTGGAATCTCAACCAAGATACTGAGGTACATTTGGATCCTAATGACTTGCAAAAACTTCACAAAATACATGTGGGCCAGTATATCTAATGTAATATTTATGGTCTTGGATGTTTTTTTGTGAGGAATTTAGGGGCGCGAGAATGTAACTGCCACCGTAATGGTTCAAATGTGCTTTGAAGAGCCAGCGTAAGATATTGTGTGAATGGTGTTTTAGTCAGTCCTACATATGTACTCCCCTCACCCCCAGTATTGGGAGACACTGACATTGCATATCATTTGACCCACACTTTGGTATAATAGTCTCCGTACGTATTGCGTAGACTGAACGCGTTTTTCAGAGTTCCTTTTCTTGGAGAGTGACACGCTTTCAGTCTGTCCTCCCCTACCTACTATAAGGACTTCGCATTGCTACTCTTCTTCAGCTATTAAATTCGAGTGGCACTAGTAATTTTAATGCCCTTATGTTTTCCAAATTGTTATGAAACCAGTCACCGAGAATGTTCTTCGTCAAATTAATATTCAAAGCTCGCGTTTCAAATAAATAATTAGAAACAAAATGATTCCATTTCCAACCGAGTGACTGAGAAAGTAGTGCGTCGTGGTCTTTCATGGGGATATTTCTTATTGTTCCTTGTCGTGTTTTTTCATAACATGCGTCATTTTAGGCACCTGCTGCAAGCACGGTCGTGGACGGTGCTCCCGCCCTGAACCGCGTCTCGTGGACGCACTCCGGTAATCAGATCACGGTGGGCGATGACAGCGGTAGAGTGCACATCTACGATGTGGGCGAGGTATGTTTTGTGCATTTCTCTCTTCAATCCGTCTTCTTTTCGGTTAATTGCTTTAGAAATTATAGTAAGTTGAGTTGATACACGTATTCATGAAGTTTTCCGAGTTTTTAATCTTACGAAAATTTGTTCCATTTCTTGCTCCGGTGCACGAACTTGTTTCTAACTGATGTTATTCAATTATCTATTTATGGAGTAGAACCTAGCTGCTTGAGACCTTGTAAGCGCTGCTTATATCTGAAGGAGATGTGTCCTCTATTAGAAGTGGCTATGGAACTCGTCATTTAGAAGCGGAGACCTATGTGAGTATCTGTCCTGTCGACGGTATTGGTTGTGCCTTGCATCGGCCCTATGATTGAAAATAAAATTGACTTCTAGCGCCAAGTTCAAAATTGATCATCTTCTTACCATATAGTAATGTCACTGTAGTATTGTATTCACGATAGACAGTTGCATACGTCTCCGTTATAATATATACTTGTATGATCGTTGCTGTTCCATTATCTAATCGGATTTTGTTGAATTCAGGAAGAATTTGAAGTTCAGTGATAATTTCAATGTTAGGGCTAGTTGCATGTGCTGAGAACTTTTAAATACAGCACTCATTGTGTTACGAAATAAGCTCGAGAGAATTTATGGTAAAATAGACCTGAGAAAGAAAAATTTAAAAAGAATTACAGTACGTTGTGGAATGAAATATTGAAGGTAAAAAATGTTGACGAAAGAGTGACCCAACTCTTAAAATTACAGTGTGCGTCTACAGACTCAGTCTCGGTTGTTTTCAGCACGCGGTATTAGCATTGTTCAGTTGAGTGTTGTGTATTTCGTGCTTTTCAAGGGTACGATTTTATCCCTCATCTGAAGTAGGAAATTCTAGCTAAACATGATAATATTATTCGTATTTCTGAGTTTCCGAAGCGTTATAACTTTACAAAACTGACTGTCTACATAATTTTAAAGAACAAAAAAAAATATTAGTGGCTGATATAGCTAAACTGTGACACCGACGCATATCGTGATAGAGGAAGTTGAAAAAATGTTACTCGTGTGAGTATATGAAAAGCAGTTAGCTTTTCTACATAACTCAACAGAAAACACTTGAAATCACAAATATAAGAAATTACTAAAAATATTGGACATTGGTAGTTGCACGAATAATTTTGTCGCCAATTGTAGGAACCACGGTCTATGTACCCTTCAAAGTTAGCAGGTGTCCTGACCCGAAATAAACTTCAGTACCAGTAGTTTGAACTGGAGCGTGAATGCGTTGACCTATAAAGTGGAGTTACAATTGTTACTTTTAGGGCTGTCTATTAGTATTACTTCTGGGAATCTGCTGAACGATACAGTCGCTTTAATTTTTTGATTGTTGGGCAGCATCTCTATCAGCCGCGCCAGGACGACTGGAGCCAGCTGGTGCACACTCTCAGTGAGCTTAAAAACAACAGAAATGAGGACGACTCACTGGCTCACCGCGCTTACGACAGCCCAATGTCTTCCCTTACTTCGCTGTCGTCTTCTCCTTTACGATAAGCTGAGTACCTTCGATAATCGCAATTTATTTTAAATGTATAATTTCACCGCATCAATGGTCTTTCTTGTCAGACGGTGCCCTACCGCCTGATTACGAGCTAATTTGGTCGTTAACATATTCTATGCATAAAACGATTTTGCAGTTTAGATTGCTTGAAATTTGTATACTTCGGTTTTTGTTTGGAAAATTAATCTGCTTTCTCGTACTTGGCTGCAGCTATAATAACTAATCTTTCGCTAAGAAATGGCGTTGGTGACCTTCGATGTGAAAATTAGTGCATAGAATGTGTTTATGTATATGTTACTAAACGTTTATATGTATTTTCATTATTCAAGAAATTTTTGCATAACATATAATCCGATTTATCATAAAACATCGAGTTTATATAATTTGTAAATAAGTAGAAGAGCACGGAAATCTATTTTAGGTTGATCATATTGTTTCATTAGTGAAAGGAGTCTAGTTGTATAAAAATGAAGACGGTAAAACATGGGCCATTCTGAATGCATTTCGAAACGTTAATTAATATAAATGCATATACATTACCATTTAAATGAACACGCTGGGAAAGTAGGCTTTGTCATTTGAAGCTGGTTTGTTTTTCAGCATAAACAATGACTCAAAAATATTGAGTAACCATTACTTAAACTGAGGCTTACAGAATACCAATGAAATTCGTTTTTAAATTGGCTAAAAGTATCGGGAGGTTTAATTTGCTGTATGAGAACAAATCACTGTCCCTCTTTTTCATACTACTTGTTTCACAAGGTATGGGGTCGGCCTTTAGTTTATCATTAATTAGTATACAGGGTACACTTCAAGCGGCTGCTTCCTTTTTTTTTCTTCGCTTCCAATCTTTCAGTAAGTTCATTTTTTCATCGCGTTTAGGTAATGGCCAAAATGGCTTACATGGTCGAACATTCATTGGGTGACTAGAAACTCTAATTTTCTTTCCTCCCTAACTACACATGGTCTACCCAGAAGACTTTCCCCTTACTCTTTAAATTTATTATTAGTGTGTTAAGTTTCAGAGCGTTAACATTTCAACTTTCAGTTTAAAACTTCCGACGAGTGAAGTAATTGGAAATTACTGTTGTGTTGCCGGTTCGACTACTATATGGAATCTACTCTCATCTTAAACCATTAATATCAAGCTATGAAATTATCTTGCCCAGACGTAATGATAAATAAATTACTTTCACAAGATGGAAAAATAGTTTTTTCTCCTTCTGTCTTAATATGAATGATGATAGGTGCATAACGTTTGATACTTACTCTTCAGGCACTTACAACGAAATCAAAAAGAACGGTATACAAATTCACAATAGTTGGCCTCCTAATATATATAAAAAAGGTTTCAAGAAAACCATGTTTAAGATTACTTACACAAGTAGTCTACAATTTGTTATCTATTGCACGATTTACAGCATTAAAAAAACTAAATCGTAAACTGCAACAATCAATCGTTGAAACTAATACTCTAAGAATTCTTCATTCACAGAAAGACATTTTTAGGTAAACATCAAAACATTTTTAACAAGCTGTAATGATGTCCCTAATAACACTTTAAAAGAAAATATTGAAGAAAACTAAGGAACAATTTTCAAATCAGTACTCCCTCGAATCCTTTTAATAGATAACATTGTTTTGGTAAGCTACGTTAATTCTGTGAATGAACACAGGTATGGCCGTATGTCCGTGAGAAAGGCGGAAATTTGAAATCGTGCGCAACAAGCTCGCTTTGATACTAGGCAAAACACATTCCAAAATAAAAATTATGACAGTAGGGATATTTTTTACTACTACCTTCAGCCGCTGGTTGGGAAAGATATTCTAATACCCTACGTCTGAAAATCCAGGCAGGGTGCAAGGTTACCTACTGTTTTTAGGCGAGTTTACGTATGTAGTGAAGCTTGAGCCAGAACCGGGAATAAAAAGAGCGATCATTCCCAGCATTAGCAGAAATGAATCAATAGTTATTCTATTATTCAATAGAATGCAGAAACGATTACTCGGGAGACATGAATACTCGAGTTTTTTTGTAAAAATGTTGACGAGCATTTATCAATAAACAACTCTACTTCTGATATAGCACTAGAAGCTGCTTCAGAGGAGAAATTACGCGTTACTGAATGTAAGAACGAACAAAAACAATTTACCATAAAAATTATGTCAAGTAGAAATAACAGACTGATGAAAGAAATATATAAACCTACACACGGTGATGAAATGGTGCATACCACTACATAGGGTGTGCACTACAAGCACTGCTCGCTTCAGAAAATGTTAAGAGGTGTAACTGTTAAGCACTGGTATTACGGTTTGTGTGAAAGATTTGACTTGCTTCAATTCACCTCCTCCCTAAAAAAATACACGTAACAATATAATTATTAGTATAATTACGTGCTTGTAAAAATTCTACTTTTCATAATAAAGTAATTGAATTATAAAGAAAAATCAATAAATTGATATACACGAAAAAAATATATGGAATATAATTCATTCAATAACCAGAGTATCGAAAAGAATAACACATTCATATATAAGGATGATTTTCTTTATCATACCCTAAATATAAAATAATTCCCCCC
>VCRD01000577.1:0-19066 GCA_006783055.1 Trinorchestia longiramus
CCACTGGTTGACTTGAATGGTGGGGGTGTGCATTTGGACCAAACTGGCATGACGGCTATGGACGTCGTCGAGCGTCAATGTGTTACGGCCGTTGAGATACTTGTAGGTCGGATTAGGTTATCCTCGCAGTCTTCTTTGTTCTAGGGAGATAAGTTCAAGGTGTTGAAGATGTCTTTCGTAGCTGAAATTGCTGTTCTGGAATCATTTTCGTTGCTTCACGCTGAATTTTTTTAATTTTATTAATATCTTTTCGTAGGGTAGGAGACGAGAGTAGCACTGCATGTTCCAAATGTTGCCGTACTAGAGCTTTACAGAGAGGTAATATTGTTATTTGACTTAAATTCAAAGTTTCGTGCAATGGAACCAAGAATCCTGCTAGCATTTCTGACGCTTTTTTCAACTTGTTTGTCGTGTTCGAGATTTTCAGTGACAATGACACCTAGATTTCTTTGTTGCTGGACTGCTTCAATGGGTATGTCATTCATCGTGTGTTGGAAATGCTGGTTATTTGCACTAACGTGCGTTACTGAACATTGATCAATGTTGAAGCTCATTTACCAGGTTTCGATCCATTGTAGAAGACGGTTGAGGTCGGATTGGGTAGTTACTCTGTTGCTTTCGGTGAATGCTTTGTGACAGAGTTTCGTGTCATCGACGAATTTATTGATTTTACTGATGATTCCGACATCAAGGTCGTTGTGTAGATGATGAAGAGGAGCGGGCCTAAGACACTCCCTTGAGAGACTCCTGATGTTACATGCGTCGAATCACTGGCTTGAACGTGAATCTTCACTCGTTGAGTGCGACTAGTGAGCCAGTTTCGTATCCATCGGGAGTAGATGCCTTGTATTCCATGCGCTTCCACTTTGGCCATGAGTCTTTCGTGAGCAACCCTGTCGAAGGCTTTTTGAAAGTCTAGGTATAGAAGGTCTACGGCTTTTGTACGGTCATAAATGCGGCTGACTTCAAAAAAGTCGAGGTTTGTGAGGCAGCTACGCTTTTCCCTGAATCCGTGATGGGTGTCAGTAATAAGATTTTGATCATTAAGATGCTTCGTTATACCGACTTGGAGTAGTCTTTCTATTGTTTTACTTATGACAGATGTTCGACTGATTGGGCAATAGTTATTAGGAGTTTGTTTGTTCCCCATTTTGAAAATAGGAGGGGCATTTGCCTGCTCCAATCCTCTAGAACTATCCTAGTTTCAAACGATCGAGTTAAGATGTTTGCTAATTACTTCGGCTGTTTCTTTGAGTTTCCGGGAAGAAAAGCCGTCAGTTTCGGTTGACTTATATGGATTTAGAATCCTGAGCGGTTTTTCTACCTCTTCTACTGTAAATACGCCATCTGGAGGATTTCCCGAGGATTTAACCTGTTAAGCGTTATTTACATCATATGATATTTGTACGAGTTGAATTCTACCGGCAACTTACATCATATGATGTAGATGCACGACGGTACCACAACGGCGTTAACATCATATGATGTTATTATGTTTATTAGTTCAGTTAGCGTTGTTATTACTCTCATATTACAATTGTAATATGACAATATTATTATTATTGTCGAGTGAGCGGTGACCGTTAACAGGTTAAAGCAGGCATGTCAAACTCAGTTTGGCTCTGGGGCCGGATCCAGACTTTCTGTTCTCAGGTGGGCCGGATCAGTAAAAGAATGTCAACTACAACTATTTAGCTTTGTTTTTCAGTACTATGCTTATCATTCAGCCTACATTTGTAGCCTACCCTACGTATTATAATCAAGTGAACATACGGCCCGCGGGCCGTATGTTTGACATGCCTGGGTTAAAGCATGGGGTTGTGGGATTTCAGTTTAGTCTTCGCAAGTAAGCAACACAGAGGTAAAGTATGTATTAAGAATTCTGGCTTTGGTTTTGTCACCCGTTTCAGTTGAGCCCTCGGGATCCATCACTGGTCCGATAGTGTCTTTTGAATCGCTTTTCGCTTACATATTAGGTCTCCAACTAAGTTTCCGAACTTGATATATAACGACAAAGTAAAATTTTCCCCATGAGAAACTTGGTTTTTTGGTCCATCTTCCGCACCATATATTGTTTACACTTACTTGTCCTACAATGGAGCTGTCCCGAGAGGTTACTCACAACTAGCTGCTTTACGAGTTGCAATTGGGGTACAATTTTCAAACTCCATTATGAACGCGGAATTGATTTGTTACCGGAACGATGACAAAAATGTGTTCAGGCCAATGGAGAATATTTTAATTAATGTTAGTTGATAGTTTTGGACACTTGAAATAATAAATTTTGCAGTTTTTGACTAAAGTTCGGACCTACAATTCAGACCTAATATTTTTAGAAGCTCTTCAGGTTAGTCTTGGCTTGTGCTCTAACCACAATTTCTTTATTTCGCCGTGTAGATTTTATCGTTCTTTTAACAGCCCTGCAGGTGCGGATATGTTTTTGACGATAGGGTTGTATGGTATCGTTTACGTCTTCTGTATGACTTGTCTTGCATTAATGAGGTGTTCAATTTCTTGTGAAAACCATGGCGGGTTATTGGTTGGCCTCATTCGCTTCATTGGGATATGGTGCTCTGTCGCAGTTGCAAGTTTCTCTTTGAGTATCATGTAACGTTCTTCGACGTTTTTGTTCCTCATGATTATTTCGTAGTTAATCCTGCCAAGCTCTTCTTTCATTAGTTCGAAGTTTGCCCGTTTGTAGTTGAGGACACTTGTTTGTGTTGAGAATTATTTTATTATTGTCTTAGTAATTATTTGGTTCCAAAGTGAAGATATTTATCAAATTCATTTCAATATTTGTTCAGTCGAAAGTTTTTGTTTATTATAGACCTTTGGAGATTAGCAAAATGGCTATATTGACCCTTAACGTTTCTACGGTTATAATGAACTTCGATTATTGACTTGTCTTCCTTATATCAACCTACGTTTGTGTATTTTCTTTTTCTTGGTAGGTGTGCCATTATGTCCGAAATTTTGTTTAAATCGAATGCTCTTTTCTCGTTTAAACACTAATGTAGTCCAGTAGTCACAGATTCTAGTTTTTTATCGAGTTATAAATTTAAAAGTTGCATTGACAACAAAAATGTTAGATGGTCGCATCTTGGTGCTGTGTAACGCTAGAATTCTGTGCAGGGCTAGCGGCGGGAAGCTGGTGGATGCCACACCTCAGCTAGAGAAGCAGCTGCAGCAGGAACTCGATAAGGTGGCCAAGCAGTACGGAGGTGGCGCCGGCATCGACATGACCAAATTTCCTTCTTTCAAGTTTGAAGGTATGTTGAGATGGACTGAGGGCTCAGTACTCAGGTGGGCAATAGGTGACAGGCATGTGTATGGCGTTTGCAACAATCTGCACTGATTACTGAGTCCAGAATAATAGGCCAGCGTGTGTTCAATGTAACCGTAAAAAAGCCTTGTTAGGCTGTGAGCGTGCGAGTTTGAATTACTAGTTTAGGCAGAGGGTTAAGTCATGCGGTTGGTGTGCTACTGGGAGAACTAGAAGCAAAAAAACGTGTGGGCGAGAGCCCTCAAGCGTGTCGGGAAGGCTATGAAAATTATCCATTTATTTTTTATTTATCGGCCTCATGGAAACTGTAAATATGTCGCCCAAGTTTTAATTCTCGGAAACTAGAAAGTTGAAAGTTGAAGAGTATCTCTATACAGAACTTGCGGTACGAAGGCTCCGTGCTCAAACATAGTGTACAGGAGTTGAAAGATCGCAATGGGAATGCTAACGCTAATGCTTTGAAATATATCGAGTAATAGCATCATCGTAATTATGTTACAGAAGGAAAAAACTGAGATTCAGTGTAGCAAGGTCAATTAAGAGAACGACACGGACACCATCCGTTTATTAAGTATTAAAGTTGCAAATTAATGGAATAATTGTAGACTGCCCAATTATTGAAAACCATTACATGAATTCATCGTAGAGATGCATTCGAACAAACATTTCTAGCGCAAATGTTGCATACGCGCCGGAAGAAATTAGTCTCCATGTCTCGCGTAAGTGTTAGATGAGGTATCCAATGTTAAGTTTCACATTTGGTTATAAGTTTGATAAGTAATTTACCTCCATGCTGCTTTTTGAACGCGTGCTTTTGTTCTTCAAGTGCTGGAAACGTTCAATTTAAGTGGGAACTATTACACAGTGAAATGAACTGTCTTGAATTAAGAAGGTAGCAGATTTTTGAATGTTATCGAACGAGAGCTTTATCTTAGCTACCGAAGATCATTACTTCTCAAACTGTGCAATTGCGAATGTCGAGAAATAGCCTAGTTGAGAACGTAAACTCCGCAATACAATCGTTTTTTAACACCAAGGAGAATAATTGAATTGAAATTAAAGTTTACCTTTACTTTCGACAGAACCCACGATCGATGGTCAGATCAGTCAGGCTTGAACCAAGGACCCACGGTACGTGTAAATACTGGTATTCAATGTTAAATTACAATAAAGCAATTTTACATTACAAGATATTTACCTTCCTTTCAGCATGCGTGATTCAAATAGCATATTAAAGACGATTTACTTTTCTTTGAACTGTGAGATAATTTTAATAAGATCCCTTATTCTTGATACATTAGGAACCAAACAATTTAGTACTTGAACACTCCGTATAACGCGACTTCAACACAATAAAATTGAAGCGTGTAAATACAAACCATATACTTGAATCAAGCTACTGGATGAACTGTTCGTTTCTAGTATCATATATATTCTAAATAAAATTTGAGTATACGTTTATAGAGGAACAGTATGTGTGTATATGTGTAGGTGCTATTTCTCTACGAAAACTTTAACGTATACGTGCAAAAATTACCATTAATATTACTTAAAAACGGATGCATACGTACGCCATAGCTACTGAATAAATGCCTTCTATTGGCTCAAAAGTACTAAATATTCTTCCTCCTTATTTTGAAACCACTAAGAGTAGTATAGTTTGGTCATCAATGTTAAGAGAAAAAGCTATTTGACTTACATTATCACTCAAAGAGTCGAGCTGAAACTCGCAGGGAATGTCCGCGTGTTCTTTTAGTTCGTTGCACATCAAGTTAAGAGTCGAAGACAAACTTCAACTGCATAAGATACTTGACGTTAACTTGAGCAACATCGTAGACGATGTATTCGTTATACAACAACGAAGATTTCACTGACGGATCTTCCTTGGGCTTGGCAAGCGGCACTTCAATTCCATCGAGGAATTTGCTACCGTCTGGGTCTGGGTAGGTGCGTCCACATCCCATTGTACTGTGTTTGCCACCTGTCAGTTTCGTGACGAATTCCGCCCGAGTTTTCTTTTCCCTGAACGACAAATATAACATTCAGTTTTGAAAAAGATGTACAGACAGGGATTAAAAACTAGTTTGAGCCATTCTGGGAATGCTACGTTTCCCCAACCAAGTATATATTTAACATCTGATGCAATGATGCAGCAGAATAGAATATTGTACCAGGAACAAGCCATTTGTGTTTCTAAACAAGTTTCATGACGTCTAATGTTAATACGACAGTCACGCATATGCACAATCATCACGCACAGGCTTTTTAGTCACACACACACTCGCTACAATCATGTATCACATCACAGTACACTGCATTAATGCGTACTTGAATTAGCATACAGAATTTTATAAATTTAACTTCCGTGAATGCCAATGGATTAGGGTAAACAGTCCGAAAACGCTAGAACATTGACCGGTACCTATTCGTTTACGTATCTCATCTAATTTTTCAAACTGTCGAACTACACAAATTCATTTAAAAGAACGCTAATTCTTCCTCAGTTACTTGCAGCTCCAGAGCTTTACACGTTGACTCCGAAGTGGTACGTATGTGTACCACTTAGGTTAGGTTCTGTAATTTTTTCAGATCCTTCTAGTGACTATGCGTACAAAGGCAAGTTTTACACCAATCAGGCAATCTGAGTCAACGTGTTAAACGATGACACTCTTCTATCGAGTTAGATATTCTTAACTTGAAATATATATATATGATAAACTGCAGCTGTTTCTCTCTACAATTACCAAAAAACCTGCACGAAATGTAGGAGGCTCCTCTCTCTTTCGTTTCTTCATCCTTCGAAAATGGTGTGACCTGGCTATATCAACACCAACAATTGTTGGCTGACACGCATTATTGAATCCTTACTGTACCTTGAGTGAACTTTCATGCTCTCTGAAATCTTAAAAAGTCAGTCAAAAGGAGCAAGAATAAAAATATATAAATCTCACAACGCAATAAATTCTACTCAACCCTTCGAACACCAGTATCCGGTATGCAGGCTGCTTGTGATAAGGATAAAGAGTTCAGCACGTTTTTCCTTAGCTCGTAACTTGCGCTAATAACAGAATCACATGAAAGTGAAATATGTCAAACTACACGGCTAAGTTACAGGATTGTTGCAAATAGTACAGGGTGTCCCCAAAAATTGTATAAATTTTTAAAAGGCTGTAGTTTGAATACTAGTATTCATAAGGTATACATCAGGCGGGTAAGAAGTATTTTGGATACAAAATAAAATTGTAGATCTTGCTCTTTCGAGTGAAACATAGATCACGCCTTGCACCAGTAGTATTCAAACTACAGCCTTTTAAATGTTTACATGTTTTGAGGCACCCTGTAGATTAGAGTGTGGTCAGTGGAAGTAATTTAAAGCGAGAGAAATATAGAAACCCAGCGCGTCAATTTGGAAGAGTACTCACATGTTACCGAGAGCGACGTCGCAAAGAAGTAGCAGCCCTGTAGAATTGACGCCTGATACTCCACAATAGTTAGCAGACTTGGAAACCATGTCAGCGAAGTAAACGCCCTTGCCAAACATGTAGCCAGTCGACGGTGCCTCTGGAGGAGCGATCCGTAAGCCCTGACAACAAAACACTTGCATAAGAAACAAATTCATCATAACGAACACAATACATAGAAACATTCAATAAAACTTACGCATACCATGTGCACTGCGAATTTGTATTTAGGCTATAGTTATTTTGTCAAGAACTCATTAATGAATGTTTTGCAGCCTTCATGTTTCAGTTGTTATTGTCGAACATTAGAATTATACTTGACATTCGCTCGTATAACTTGTACGTTACATTTCAAGGTCAGGTTCTGTATCAACCTTGTATTTCTTGACCCATTCATTTAGGTGCACACTGAAAAAAATAGTACTGTCAGTTATTTCTAGGCTTTATCCACCCATTAAAAGAAATTTAGATGCAGTTAGAAAAACGCTAGCAACAAACAGTGTGTAAACCATGTATCAGTTGTGGTCGAAAATTCTAGCTCGAAATATCATTGCCTTGGCTGACAAAGTTGATTCATGAATAAATGGTAGCGATCAGTGGGCGAATTTAGCACGGTGTATAATGGCAAAAAATTTGAAAGCCTATGCGAGTAGAGACGTTCAGGGGCAAAGCTGTTGAAGGCATCAACACGAGACTAAAAGGAGAGACCAGCCTCCTCCCCACACTCAGTGACCTGCATTCATGCTGAGGACTGGGGTGCTTCGGGGGCGAATAACGATTTTGATATCACAGGTTCTGCAGTGACTCCTTCTCATCGTTGGATTTAAGTCTTAGCATATCTTAAAAAGAAAAACTATTTCATAGCATAGGCAGCTTATTTTCTTTCTACTGGTATAGAGGTAGATATGTTTTAAGTATTTTTCCTATTTCTCTAACTTCTAGTAGTGACGGATGTTTTTACAGGACTGATGGGACTGGACTTTGTATCGTTTTAACTTAAAGATTACTGAAATTTATTCATATTTTACTTCTTTTAATGCTTTGATTAAACTTCTTATCCAAGGTAAAAAAATAAAATGAATGAAACAGGTGAGACGTACTGCATTACTACTGCACATCGCGGCCAATAGAAAAACAAAGAACTTTGGTAAGAGATTCTAGTGATGAGAAATTTTGAAAGTGATATAAAAGTGTAGGGGACTCTCCTTTGGTGCCTTAATGAATTGGGAATGAATGTGGCGACAGTCTCCGGTGCCACAAGAGAATCGAGAATCTAGAGACAACACCCGTTAGAGATGAGAAGTGAAAATGAGATGAGGTCGAGGATATGTGAGAAACCAAATTGTCGAAAGCTTTCGAGACAGTATAGCGTACAGAGAAAATAAAGAAGTAGGGTCCTAATAAGCCCAAGGAACATCATTACCGACCATCAATAAGGTTCTGTTACAAAAGTCTGCCAGTTTCTGTAGAGTCCTACATGACGACCGCTCACTTGAGACAAGATGCCTGCATAGTTTGTGATGCGCGAGCCGTGCCACAAGAGCTTGTGGTTGTGTAACTTCTTAAAGGGTTTGAATCGCTTGGCTTCTCCTTGCCGTTCCACACGAAATATCTGAAAAGGTGAAACATCTTAACTCCATTCAAGTTCCTAATATATATCATTACTTTTCTTACTTATAGGAGTAAAAATAAACGACAATTTTGACGTCTGCGAATCAACACAAAATTATTTTAACCTACATAGAGCTTTGAATCAATTAATAAAGACTTATTTTAATTTTCAAAACATAGTAAGATACTACAAAGTACAGATTCTTGTATCAGTCAAACGTAAAATGTTACCAATACAGATTCGGGAAAATAACATTTAAAATTGTAATTTATTATTCTTAAATGACAAAGAAATAAATGTGGCACAGGCAGGTCTTAACGAAACTCAGTTGAACACAATCGTTGAGGTTTCTTAGTAGAATAATCGTCGCTTAAACCAGAATGCGTGAAAATATAAAGAATTCAAGTTAACAAAAAACTAATTGCAGCAGTGTGAAGATTCGTTTTTCATAGGAACTGAGACACGGATTATTAATAATCGCTTACTGACCCCAAAGTGAAGAAATTTTGAAGAAAAATGTTGAAAAACTAGACTTACGGTTTGAATTTGAAGTTTATAGTGAGAGTGCGTGGCTGCATGCGTATTGACGACGTATTGCTGCAGGATTTTAAACTCTTCCGAATCTTCAGGCAAAACTTCCAATTTAGTCTTGAGCTTCTCATAATGCAAGTCAATAGCTGGAGTCTCTTCGCTACTGGCGCCACCCTCAGTCTTCAGCAAGCGATATGCCACTTCAATCTCCCGCAAACTCTCCACCATTTCCACTTTGCTCTGTGGAAAACGAATTTAGAATAGTAAATTACTGCTTCACAAACTAAGAGCATCCAAGCTTCAAGGGCTTAAACGCTATCGATCTGGCTTTTGCTCTCGGTTGGAACATATATGTCCCAACAGGATCGAAAGGGATAAAAGGACAAAAAAGTATTTCTATTAGTATTAATATTTTGGACACAGTTTATATCCAATTCTCAGAACTTTGCATTTGCGCTGATTTTCTATAATAAATAAAAAATAGTGATGTAGAACCCTCTCACCCGTCATGGGATATACATCCCAAACAAAAGGCAGATCATTCATCAAGCACTACGACACTGATTCCTAGTTTCGGTCCCTTGCAAATGTGAGATATTGAAGAAAGGAGCCTTCCGTGGTTCATCCATGTCGCGTCAGTGCGGTGGTCTCTTTCTCACACATCCAAACTCTTCGACTAAAAACTAAGGTAAAATATTAGTTACGCAGATGTGATTACGAGTGTTAAGCATCTCCTAAAGAGCATTCAGCAGCTGAAACTTATTATGAATGCCTGTTTTACAATGAAGCTCTGCTGACAATTCAGCTAGAGGAGCAGGCAAGTTTTTAAGTAAAATTCTGTAGAAGGTTTACTGACATTCTCAGGAAGTCGGGCTTCGATAACTAATCAAATACAGTGTGGGCCAGAAAGGATGCCCCATTAAAGAACTTTTACAACTCAAAAACTATTTGGGATTAGAACATAAAACTTTGTCAAAATATTTATTAGATTTATGAATGTTACTTAAAAATAACATTTCATTGTGGAAAACAGTCTCTTAAGTGACGCCCGTTTTTGCGACAGCACATTTCTAACCTTTTTTTAAATTTTCTATAACCTTCGTTAATGTGTTGCTGTTATTTGCTTGATTTCCACATGGATGTTTCTCAGTATGGCGATGCTAACTGGCCGCCTAGATCCCCAAACCTAACAATACCTGACTTTTATCTATGGGAATAGCTTAAGGGAAAGTTTGCATTAACACGTTTGTTGCGATGCGACCCACCGGTGGGTCACTTAGGTTAGGTTCTGTAATTTTTTCAGATCCTTCTAGTGACTATGCGTACAAAGTGAAGTTTTACACCAATCAGGCAATCGCAACAAACGTGTTAATAAACCTACCACAATCGCTCAATTAAAAAGAAAAATCCAAGAGGAAATCAGGAAAATTAACGGCAACACATTAACGAAAGTTACAGAAAATTTTAAAAACGGTTAGAAATGTGCTGTCGTGAAAACGGGCGTCACTTAACAGAGATTGTTTTCCACAATTAAATATTTTTTTAGTAAAATTCATAAATCTAATGAATGTTTTGACACAGTTTGATGTTCTATCCCAAATAGTTTTTAAGTTATACAAGTTCTTTAATGGGGCATCCTTTCTGGTCTACCCTGTAGAATAGACATTTACAGCGTGTCCTTTATAATTTGAGAACACAAACGCTAACACAAAAATATTCAAGAAACTGAAAAACAACTGACTTTAAAAAAGTGACGAGTTTCAAACAAAACTAACTCGAAACAATTAACGCATCTTTCTAGAGGATGAATTACCTTAATTAGATCGAGGTTGTCCAGTAAAGGAGCCTTGTTCATTCCAAAGTCATGCGGTATGAGTGTGTAGAACCTGTTGGAGCAGTCGAGGATGCGGGGGCCGCAGGACTTGATGTCTTCAGAGAGTAGCTGCTGCACCTCCGTCAGCACCGAGTACGCGGACAGCAGCTGGCGCTCGCTCAACTTGCCTAAGGGCAACTTCTTCAGATCGATCTGGAAAATGAAGCAATAACGGCGTACTGTAAAATTTTCCTTAATGTCAGCGTACCTGAGTATCCACAAAACGAAACCTTACGGAGCAGAAACCCGAAGTTATCACTAGTTTGTCCTTGCCAAGTCCGAGTGTGAATCCCTCTCACACGCCTGTATACATTTTCCGCGAACTCTGACTTCGGAGGCAGACCTAATCGAGGATGCATTCATCAAATAAATATGGAAATATTGTCTACTGATGGTCTTCAGCGCGCACTCATGTATTTCTATTGTTCAATCTCACTAGCCCAACACTCCCCTTTATCTGTGTATCTATGCAGCAGCATACTTTCAACCCACCCTTCTCACTGCTGATTTTACACTTTCTTGACAAAACGTAACGTTCATTCTGTTTAATATTAATACTCAGCTCTTGGTTCCATTCTACAACTCGCCTACCACACACATGTTCTCCCGCACTTCATCATTGCTGCTCCTATTAAACGGTGCAGCGTTTGCAACACTTTGCAAGCATTTCACCTACAACATGTCTAATTCGTTCTTTGTTACTCAGTCTCAAATACTTCATCATAAAAAACGATTGAAAATTATCACTCTCTCACACAAAATCATTTGGAACTCATGCCAAGACTTTTACACTTTACCGTACCTTGAATGGCACCAGAGGCCTTGGATTCCCTCCCTGCTCTACGCCCCATATCTTCTGGCACTTGCATAGACAGCCAAGCGTCAATATTCAGAATATTATGTACAAAGAACTTCTTCCAGCCGCTCCATTAAATTTTACATCAAACCATTGCGCATTTTCATTCCTTAAACGCATTATTTAATCTATTTCTTAATTTCCTTGCTCTGCACACCTTTACGAATCCAGACACCAATCCATGCAACTTATCCTCTGAGCCCCGCTACACGCGAGATATCATCACTGACTTGCCCTACACCAAACACTGTACAATCCAATATCTGCAGATCTTCACCACAAACTCCAAGGCTTTAGAACGAGGTATATCCAAATTAAATCAACATGTCTGATGTAATCAGTGCCTTGACAAGTAGAATCCTATTGTGACATATATCTACCATAACTTGAAAATCGTCAATCCACTCATACTGATACATAAGACTTGGCACAAGTTGTACTATTCAGTAGCAATTTTTTACAACAAACCACCTAGCTTATTATTAAAGTGGTACCTAAATTCTAAATCATCATATTAAATATGAATTTTAAATAATTCTTTTAATCTTGAAACCAATGGTTTACTTCATTAAACAGGGCATTATGTGCGCAGAAAGTTTCGGATAAGAATAGAATAAAATAGAATGAGGCTATAGGAACAAACCTTCTGGCCCATTCTTGAGTCGGATAATTACTTCGATAATTATTCGGTTGTTTTACCCAAGTCCCATGCCGTATTTCCAGCTGCGTCAACCATGTCGGCAGAGGGATTACACAGGTTAGGTTTAACCCACAGGCACAAGTTAGGTTTAACCCACAGGCACAAGTTAGGTTTAACCCACAGGCACAAGTTAGGTTTAACCCACAGGCACAAGTTAGGTTTAACCCACAGGCACAAGTTAGGTTTAACCCACAGGCACAAGTTAGGTTTAACCCACAGGCACAAGTTCGGTTTAACTTACAGGCACAAGTTAGGTTTAACCCACAGGCACAAGTTAGGTTTAACCCACAGGCACAAGTTAGGTTTAACCTACAGGATTTCGGTTAAACTTTAACGGTAGACACTTTAAATCACTTCGGTAATTATTCGGTCAGTAGTTAAAGTATTCACGTTATTCGGCGTGATTGGTACGTTTCGTAAGATAGAACTCTTACACTTCACGCACTTGAGCACCTATCCCGCACGACCATTCGCGGCTGTGTCGTGAGGGTTACTGCACTACATATCCGGATAAGGATATGAGGACTTCAATGCACGGAGCTAGACATCCAAACATCACCAGAACCTCAATGAACAGTACGAAGTTACTAACCTCAAACTCCAACATTTGATACTTCATTGCGTCCACATCAAAGATGAGTTTAACAAGCTCTTGCACAGGAACAGGCAATTTGCTGTCCGACGTCGATACCGTTAGAGATTTTGTTTCTTCATCCTGCTCATGATAAAATAGAGTAGAGAGCTAGCACAATAAAAACCGCAAACAAAAGCCTCTGATACAAAATGTCTTAACTGTTAAGATATAACATTGCACCATTTCCAGATCGGCTAACACCAAGTAACTGATTTTATCACAATTCTTGACTTAGATGAAACTGCTACTCACGACGTCATATTCAATGTCCAATAAATTCCACTTGTGAGCCAATTTAGTAAACTTGTCGTTGGTGAAGCAGTTGCCAGTTTTTTCTTCAAAGAGTTGCTTGTAGTGTCGCATTGCAGAGGAGCGTTCACTGAAGTGCTCTAGCTTCGTGTTGCCAAGGTTCGTTCCAATGCGCCCCCACGACCGGAACACCCACCACCTGCATCGGGTATATTATTCATATTAATGCAAACGGTGCGCGACACAGTACAACGAATTTAAAGTAGTGTCATGCGAGAAATTTGCCCCACTGACGTGAAAAGCCGTGATATTTTAGTGACGTAACACAGAAGGCATCCAATCATAGCACACAAGAGACATTCTTTAATCCTGATGTCGCGAGAACGATTACACATGTGCACTGTTTTTTTATTTTGTTAGAATAGAATAGCATAGAATAAGGCAATAGGAACGAGCCGTTTGGCCCATTCTTGGTTCAATACCGAAGTCCCATGCCGTCTAAAGTAAATCCATCAGTCATGCACGTACACCTAAACCACGTAAGTCAATTTAGTCATGTGCACACATATCACTCACGCACAGGCGTTTATGTCACGAGCATTTATCTCAATCATACATTAGCCTTAAGGAGTTAGGGAGATAGAGTTAGTAGGATGTAATACTGGGGGGGGTTCGTAATCCAAAATTTATCGAGACGATTTTTGAATGTGTTCACAGTGCCAGCAGAAACTATGTTTTCTGGCAGCTGGTTCCAAGTTGCGGCAATTTTAACGGGAAAAAAGTTCATAGCTTGAGATGTCTTGAAGTTTCTCAGTAATAGTTTTTGACCGTTATTTCTGGTTCGTACATTACCGTCTCTTTCGAAAAGCCCTTCCAGGGTAACATTGTCAAGGCCATTGAGATACTTAAAGGTCTCTATAGGTTGTCCTCGCAGTCTTCTTTGTTCTAGGGATATAAGTTCAAGGCGTTGAAGACGTCTTTCGTAGCTGAGATTGCGGAGTTCTGGAATCATCTATGTTGCTTTCCGTTGTATTTTTACCATTTTATTAATATCTTTTCGTAAGGTAGGACCACCTACCTTACAAAAGCTTAAAGTTAAAGTGTTAAAGCTTAGATTGTCCCATTTTGCGGCAAAATGAATTTCAGAATGGATTCGAATAATAATAATCGAATACAAAGTTATCTTATAATCTGTATACTGAAGATAAGTGCATATTAGATGAACCAATCTCAGCTAAAAACATTTTTTCATCATAATACTGATAATAAAAAGTTGTCATTCAGTTTGTAAATAATTATTTATGATAGTTCAATTTTGCCTGCATACAGATAAATTCATCTCACCCTTCTGAATTTTCTTAATTGTTGGTTTTCTCAATGTATGTCACTCAATAGTAAAATTTACACACTCTTTTCTAGGACCTAGCATAAGAAGAAAATCACAATACAAATGCTTGTTTCTTCTAGGTATGTACATGACATACTCAGGAGCATTGATGTAGTTATTTAGCTTTAACAAAACCAACTTACAAGAATACAGGTACGCTCTATGGCTTAAATTGGTTTCACTACTGCTATGAATTTTAGGAAAACATTATCGGAACTACTTACGAATTTATCTTGTCATCCTCGAGCAGCTGGAGCTTATAATAGGAGTTGGTTCCTTTCATAACGTCAACGTAGCTGAGCACGCTGCTGTACAGCTTACCATCATGCTGCACACCATACAATCACTTAGCTCAAGAACAGCAGAAATGTGCCCGCGAGTAACACTACCTCACTTCTATACTCAATTCATATAAAGCTGTACTACCGAGTTCTGGATTCTGGACCTGCATATGCATGAACGCAATCTCTTTTTAGTACGAATAGCCAAAAACCATTTACAATGGACGTTTGCCATCCGTCCGGTTTAAATAAACAATCTGTACGTGTGAAACCGATCAATCCAATTTACATTTTTTCTTGAGAGAAAAAATGTATCGCCATGTGCTGAAATCGCAATCCGAACAGCCTATTGGAAAGGATTCTGTAAAAATGGCGAGGCCACACTGAAGTTCGCGCAAGCTGGAACAAATTTACGAACTTGCAGTAGTCAATAGTTAGACATTTGGTTTAATGTTAGTACAACTGAACTAGTGTAAGCGTTAAAATAATATTAGTATGCTGGAATTATTGGGATGCTTCACAATATTATCAAACTCAGTGGTTGTTAATATCTCTGAGATAGTAAATGGTCAGGTCGATACTAGACCTCTTAAATGACGCTAGTAAATGAAAGCAAGTTGATATTATAATTATTCAGTAAGGGAAAAGGGTTTGTGGTCTGCAATGCGAGCTGCTCCGTTGTCATCAGGTGAAGTATTTTGACCTCATTAATGATTGTAGGAACCTTTCTAATGTAGTATTTTTAACTTCATAAATGATTAAAGCCACTTCAGGTGTAATACTTCGACTTCATGAATGATTGCAAGGACACTTCAGGTGTAGTATTTTGACTTCATAATGTAGGAGCACTTCAGATCTAGTATTTCAATCTTATAAATCATTACACATGCAGGTTGAAAGAGCAAGATCTTGACATATACGGACTTAAATACTTCTAATTCACCCTTTCACCTAAAAAGAAACTACTTTATACAAAAAATGCCCATGGGAATAAAAATATTAAGTTGTATGAATAATATCTTCTTTGTTATTCATTTTAGATCAAATGCAAGTTGAGAAACTTTGAATTTCTTGTACCCTCGATGCATTTTCAAAAATGCTACTCACACCGAGATCAAATATAAAGCCACTTGAATCTGATCTTGCGCACTACACTGACAGTGTCATTGAGATCCAGAAAGTTTTAGACTATGTTAAACTTGGGAAATTTGATTTAAGCTGAATTTTAATAATTTCAACTGAAATATCATGAAAAATAAATTTTACTAAAAATTCAACGCCAAAAATGCCTAAAATTAGTTCAAAAATGGTTTCTAAGCTTAACAAACAATTCTGATGTAGAATAAATTCTATCCCCTTATCAATTCCGTACTTTCTCTTTCCTACATGTCTAATCCCGTGATCTCTATGATCTAGTGTTGCCTTGCTCTTCTTACCTTCAGTACATGCGTTGATAAGTGGAGGCCGGACTGTGTGTCCACTGCTCCTCCGTCCTTCAGTTGTAACTTCACCTTGTCAGGCACGTCTTGGGTGTACCGCGAGCCTGCAACACGTATACCATCAATATCCCATTCACACGTACACCATAACTATCCTATACCAGTATTCTGCTATATGTTCTCGTCACTTCTGTGTAACCTTCAGCTTTCAACTGTTCTGTTTTCATCAGTAAGCACAAAATGCATTCTAAACTACATGCATCATCATCATCATGATAATTTAGTCAGGCAATTTCCCACAGGAAACAAGCGAAAACTGGAATCATTCACAAATTTCATTGCACAATACCCGTCATCATGGTCGTTTTTTTTCCTGACAAGTTTTGGTCGCTCATCATCCATCTAAGAGCCACACAGGTGTACCAATTGTGCAGCTATTACCTCCCCACTCTTGCTCTTGAACTTTCTCTTGATGGAAAAATTTAGTGTGAGATCCTTGTTGTAAGAGCTCCATTGAACATTCAATTTTTTGTAAGCAAGCAACTAGAATTCATCCAAATTGTAGCCCTGCAAATATCGGTCTACCCCAACACACTTCTTTTCTCTATCTGTCAAAATCACTGTTGTATACCGGTGATATTCATAAGTCCAATGTCAAAATATCCTGAGCCCACGTGTCCACTAGCATGCGTCATATGTTCCCCTATTAAGCAGAGAATTTGTTTTTTAAAGGCTCTTATCTACAATATATTTATTTTTCCTGTATGCCACTTCAGGCCCCATAGAGGAGAATTACTGATCAAGTGTTTACCTGCTGATGACACAGACTTGTTCACTGAGGAGTACAGCTTCGACTTCGTCACCCGCTGTTCCGGCTGCAAGGAAGATTTCAGTTTTTTCAATATAAGAGTATTAGTAATTGCTCATCCAATGGTTGTAGATGAGAAGGAACATGAAACTTCAGTACTGATCATACAAAGTGAATATTTTGACAAGTGAGAGTTCACGATGTTCGCCAGTAAATATGAGACTGATAATTAACTCCTGACATATACATTTTCAACATGAGTAGATGAAAAATGAGCCCTTCCGGCAGGTCTTTTTTTTCGACGAAGAGCTGAAAACACGAAGATTTCCACACTGAATTTTATACCAGCGTCAGTTTAATTAAGACGAGTCAAACTCGAAACAAGTGTGACGCGCAGGAAAGCAACTCCAAAAATTTTCCAACACCATACTAATACAAAAATAACAAAAGAAGCTTCCAACCGACTAATTATACTTCTTCATATTTTACTAGAAGTTGCACAACTACACATACTACTACTTGACGAAACCTCTCTCCACATCATACTTTCACAAAATCGTCACAGATACCAACCATTCTCTCCATCACCAACTTATTCCCGAATAGAGACAGGATGGTATACCTTAAAATATTTTAGGATGTTCGTAATGATACACAGAGGTGTAGGCCGTCTTCCCTCTTGCAACCACACCACATCTAGACACACAAAAAGACATACGAGCACATACACACTTTCGTTCACACGCACGCAACTAACACACACGAGTGACATAAGCCGATGGAAAAAAATTCACATAGCACGACTTCTGTAAAATTCTTATCTCATGCAAGGTGCAGCACGCAGAGCTTACACAATGACTGCACATAAGAACGCACGAACATGAAGTGGTTGGATCGTAAGAAAAAGAGCAGACTCACATCATCACCCCAGCCAGAGATGGCGAGCTTCTTGATGAGCACAATCGCGCTGTCAGGGCTGGTTTTGATCTCCTCGAGATAGTTCTCAGCCACACACTGCACGCCCAGCTTCTTGGCCTTAGTTATATACTTGTCTTCACTCAGCACACCCTCTGCAGAACCATGAAAATGATATATTTTTTTGCAATACCAGCTAAGTCAACAAGGCTTACACTAGAATAAATTCATTATCTAGTCCTTTTCTTTTTTAAACAATTTTCCTTACTGAGCAAGCTCCGTAGTTACGGAGTAAACCTTTTTCAAGCTGATTATCCAAGCGCAACTGGACAGCATACTTTACTTTAATGCCCCTCACGGCTCTCCTGAAAGCATGAAGCAAGTGCTGCACTGCTCAGTTTACGAGCATAACATCACGAGTGTTGGCATTGTGTAGACTGACTCACTTAATGCCTCTGTGAATGCTCACCATCGGACAGATTTCAAGAAATCAGAGTAATTGCAGGAGCTCACATTATAGACAAGCGTATACACGAATGCCGTGTGCAATTGATGAAGAGGGCGCTACAACATTCATGGTTAGTATGACCAGACATGCGAAGAGCACAACGTAGAAGCAGTGCAATTCAGGTGGGACACAAAACAAGATAAAAATATTAAAATTCGTGGAGATAATTAAGACTTGTCATCAACAATTTCAATGTGAATAGTACATGGAATGAAGGCTTTCTTGAAGATGCCACCCTAATCAAAGTTGTACGATATTAAACAGCTGTTTAAGAAATATACGTGGATGGTGTGGGAGATGAGTTAGTGAGGGTCTCAGACTCACTGGTGTGGATGGCATTATATTTGGGCTTGATTAATTACTTGTTTCTGATAACACATATACAAATTTAGGCGAGGAACTTTTTTCCCCTTTAAAATTGCCGCAACTTGGAACCAGCTGCCAGAAAACATAGTTTCTGCTGGCACTGTGAACACATTCAAAAATCGTCTCGATAAATTTTGGATTACAAACCCCCCCCCCCAGTACT
>VCRD01000577.1:19534-226346 GCA_006783055.1 Trinorchestia longiramus
GAGCGGGAAGACCCGGGTTCGAATCCCGCTGCCGACATGGTTGACGCGGCTAGAAATACGGCATGGGACTTGGGTAAAACAACCGAATAATTATCGAAGTAATTATCCGACCCAAGAATGGGCCAGAAGGTTCGTTCCTATAGCCTCATTCTATTCTATTCTAAATTGTGGAAATTTAAAGAATACATATTTGGATAAACAACAAGAAGAAATTGATGTCACTACTCTAATTTTAGCGATCGTGTCTAATACCAAACAATGAAAAAATGGGCTTCATGTTGATAAATTGTGTGTACATGCGTTTGTATGAGCACCATCAATGGTTTTCAATTGTGAAATTGTTCGATTTCACCGCAACATGTGTAAAAATATTTACACATAAAAATCAAATATTTAAAAAGTTAAAAATCTAAAATGATAAACCTCCCATTGTTATCATTATGCGGTGTCCACACAGTAAAAAAGCTCTCAAAGTGTAAGATTATGTTCGTCAATTTATCAAATTTTATACTTCACCATAATACATGAACATAGCTGACCTGCTGTTGAGAAGAGAGCAGCAGTGTTCTTAGTAACCGTGGCAGTGAGGGTCGCTCCCAGACCTTCCAATACTTTCTTCAGTTCACTGGATGAGCCCACAGAAGTGAACACTGCCTCCGGATGCACGACAAAGCTCAGGCCACGGAGAGGCTTCCCAGGTCTCTTAATTGGAGCACACAACCTGTCGAGGGTTAAACGCTGATCGTCAAGCTAGCATTACAGGCTTGAGGTCTGTGTACAATACACACAACCACGTAATAGGGGAGGTGGCGTATTGCTGAATCACGCCTGAAGAGGCGCAAGACACGCACGGCACGCGAGGAAATGCAAGACACACGCCTGAGGAAACGCAAGACACACACGCCTGAGGAGGCGCAAGACACACACGCCTGAGGAGGCGCAAAACCCACACGCCTGAGGAGGCGCAAAACACACACGCCTGAGGAGGCGCAAGACACACACACGCCTGAGGAGGCGCAAGACGCACACGCCTGAGGAGGCGCAAGACGCACACGCCTGACTTAACACCAGGCCTCACTAAGAAAGCAACTCACGGTTTGTCACTCTGCTGCCGAGAAGTCGAAGTTCTGTCGCCGAGATCGACGAAAAGACGATCACCCAATTTTGGATCTTTGTACTTGGACCTAAAAACAAAAATTATGGTCATATTGGTTGCTAATACAAGTCCAAAATACAAGTCAAATACAGTATGAAATTGGGAAATTTTTAACTTAGATGCACTGAAGTTATGAAGGTCTTGGCTAGGCTTTCATCAAAGGCATGGCGGAATGTCATAGATGAAATAATAGTTCATTACTATGTTTACTATGCTCCTTTTAATACACATCTAAGAAAAATACTGATGCCTTAAAATCCAGGACATGCAGTACATAAAGAGCCATTGCTTGGCCTTGATTACGAGCCTAGATACAGCATTTTTATATTAAATGCTCTTGCATCTTGGTGAGGATCTCCTTGTGAAAGAAGATGCAAAAGCTTTGGGTAATTACCACGAACTTGCAGCAGCCCACAAAGCTGAACACGGATTGCATGCTAAATGTATGATCATTTTCACACGCTAAAATTCCACATTTTCTGGATTTTTGGAGTGTGCGTCAAGGGTGTCACTTCTACTACAATGCAAAAGCACTGGTTTTGGGTGTGTTACTTCATACTGAGAGATGGTCCAGCTACTGAGTATGCACTTGGGGTTAGTGGTGAACTGAATGTACACTTGGTGTTGGAAGTGCAGCATACAGAAGTGAAAATTCCCTCATACGCACGTCTAGCAGTTGAAAATGCTTTGTGTTTCTAAACATTCTGAAATCACATTTGTCAAAAAATGGAATTTGCAGCAACTTAGCTAACAAAAACTTTTTAACAAATGTTAAGGGCACAGAGGTGTTTAACTAGGTCTTCAATTTCAAAATAAAACAACAGAAGCCAGAGATCTATAATAACTTTCCTCCTGCTTTTTATACTCAACATAAAAAATGGCAACTCCCACTCTGATGCTATAGAAGGAAAATATCAGAGTACATTATACAGTACTTTGTACACGAGGTGCACAGGCAGGAAGGACTGCACAACACACACATGACCAGCAGCCACGCAAACTGTGACTGTAGCAATGCAGTTCTGGATTACAGGGACTCACAAGAACGAAAACTTGAGCGCCAGTTCTGCAGGGACACTGAAGGGAGTGCGCTGTGGCACCTTCACAACATTCACACAACTTGTGAACTCTGTGATGTTGCCCGTGCACGCGTAACCAACGCCAGATCTGCACATAAAAGCAAAGATGTACACATTTGTCATGCTAGAGCATGGCCGTCATGCTAGATTTCGAATATCACAAAGAATTTTCCTCAAAATTGCTAAAAAACGGACAATAGAAGTTCATGAGGGTAGCGAGAGAGTGAAAAGTGTACAAATGCGTCTTAGTATTTCAAGTGTTTTGGATGATGTCGAGATGTAGGATGAAAGCAGCCTAGAGAAGATTCTATGAGTAGGACACCAGCTATTTGAAGGTGTGGTAAGAGCATTTGTTCTATAGGGATGTGTGGTAAGACCATTAGCTATTTAGAAAGAAGTAATAAGAGCATTAGCTATTTAGAGAAGTGTGGTAAGAGGAAGCAGTTGCATTAGAGGAAAATAAGGTGCAATCACGCGCAGATGTAAAGCTCAAGTTTACAAATATGATTATTTGTTTAGTGTTGAAAAAACAGGGAAAAAATAAATTCTTTAGGAAGTCGTGAAACTGGTAGTAAAACGGCGTGTGTTAGGAGGGAAAACTGAGGCAAGGAAGGTCAGATGAATGCAGGGAGGGGACAGCCGAGTAAACGCAATTTGGCATTTCCAGATTGCAGGAGCAAAAGCTAGACCAAAGGAATGGGAGAATGAGTGTATGACATCAATTACTTAATGTAGTCTGGATCGAGCATGGTTCCATACTTGACTCTGTGCAAGGAAGTACATATGCCTGACATGCAATCACTACCACCTAGTATGAATAAGCGCCAGAGCTGCCCAAATGGAAAATTTGCTAAAGAGATGGTCCTTTGCATCAATGTTCAAACAGTCACCCAAGTTAACTTACTTGCAATTACATCACTTTTTCTTTACCCTCCTCCCTCCCAATCTCCCTAGAAAGGGCAGATGGTGTTGAGGTATTTAATATTATCTGTAAACGTATCTATCTTTAATGTACTCCAAATTTGGCTATATCAGTGATCTAGACACAACCACACTCTACACAATGTACACAGCAAACCTAGACGCACACCACACTCGGCACAATGTAGGCAGCAGACCACTAGTACCTGTAGACCAAAAAGCCTTGACACACAGAACAGGCCTCAGGAACCCCAAACGAGAGGTAGTCAGCAGCACGGTCCAGCAACTGCTCAAAGAGAGAAGACAAGCAGGTAAATAGAACTGAGGTGATGACACAAGACATGTGGGCTGCCAGAGTTTGGGCTGAACTGATATGAGACAACACAAGACAAGAAGACTGCGTGGAAATGGTGTTGGGGAGGAACTAAATTCTCTTAATTTAGTTTAGGCAAAAATGACATAGGAGTACAGTACCCACTACTCTTAGCACTGTAGACCGCAAGCAAATTGATAAACATCAATATAGCAATCCTACATACCACACTGTAGAACTAATATTTAAAAATATTCTATTGAAAGTTTCTGAAACAATATTTTTCAGTTAGCAGACATGTGAGGCATCTTACCTCACTTTCTCCAAGTCCATGTGAATTAAATGAGGGAATATTGTGCTCCAACAGTTCCACAAGCTCAAGCTTGGCTAATGCCTTTAGTTGGTCACGGAACTTGAAAAGGACATCATTTTGTTTTTTCATTATTTTTTCATCTTCCTTCTTGACTTTCTTCACAACTGGTTTGGAGTCGACCTCATCTTCAGCTTTGCGCTTGCTGGATGTACACACAAATGAAAATGGAGAGAACCCTTCAAACAATAAAGTGACAGCAAATAAGTGTAACACACATCATTTTGTTCTCACAAAGTTCCACTTCTAACTAATCGTTACTTGGATTGATATACAAACCATTTTAGATAAAAATGAGTTACACAGGTCAATTGTAAATGAATATATTTCAGTTGGGTGGTCAACTCAGGCATGTAGTTAAAATATCAACATATCCTTCGGTTTTGTTGGTAAAACATGGATCAAAAGTACTGCATGCCCAGTGCATCTTCACTGAATGCCTAAGAACTTTTCAGGTTTTTGGCAAATACTAAAAGAAGGCGTGAGCACCATCACTGTGCTCGACGCTTGCGATACAAACTTAATATTTGGGCAAACACTAAAAGGAGGTGCAAACACCATCACAGTGCTTGACACAAGCAGGCCAGATACTGTGGAGCCTCGGATGGGCCTCTTTTCTTAACTCCTCCACCTACATGAGAAACACGCTCATGGAACACTGCACAGCAACTACCCAGCATGTCACGAAACAGACATTTCCACAATCACAGCACAACTTTACTACTATTCAGTATATATGCTGGTATCTTGCCACTACTATAACTGCATACAGTAAAAAATAAAAAACATGTAGCTTCATTATTATAGCACATTTTAAACATATGACATTACGAGCAAAGGGATAGAACAAGACGTTAAGACTGAATTCTTCATACATATTACGTGACGTATTGAGCACACCAGTGATTTCAGTCTGAAATGATCTAGGCAATAAATAGCACCGCCAAAATAGGTCATAATGTTACATCAACGCCAAATTAATTGATATCAAAAATAGAAACGTACCCACTCACACAATGCACTCATGATTTACCTAAAAAACAACTATCAATATGAATGACCACAAAATCTTGTCCGATTGAAGTGAATAAGAGATGAAGAAAGAATGCTGTCTGAAGGCAAGTCTTACATGGCAGTAATGGCGGTGCTGAGCTGCTGCTGCACGTCAATAGGCAGAGCATAGAAACCTGGCAGCTCCTTGGCCGAGTCGTACCAGCCTAGTTCTGAGCGCAGCTGCGTGAAGCACTCGAGGTGGTGCCAGCGCTGCATCGGACCGTACCGGCGGGCGCTCTCACTAGTGTAATCCATCTTGCTGATCCTAATCTCACCCTGAAAAATATTTGTCAAATTTAAACATAGCATAATGTACACAATAATAATTACGACAGAGCATGGCTAAGAATGAGAAGGTAGGTCGTAGGGACAGACTCCATGAGCTTCATTCTTAAAATTTGGGTAAAGTTGTAGTTACAGCTTGTGCACTAATCTTTTTATAGTATGGCATTCAGAAGTGCATGTACAGTAAATACAAGTTTCTTAGCTGTGAAAATTTCTGAACACTTATGCAAACTCAAGACTTGCTCTTTCTACTGGCAAGTTTGAAGTAAATCTGTTAAAACGGCAGAGAGTGAACACCTTCAACATTCATTCTGCCTTGTCAATTTCTAAAGTTAACTTGGAAGAGCAGTTAGTTGTACATACTCACTGAATCATTCTTGTAGCCATCATGATTACTCTCAGTAAGGAACACGTCCTTTGCTTTGGATTAACTTGACACAGCTCTCCATTACCTTTAGCACAGCTCTCTATTATAGTCATTTCTGAACTAACACTATATAATATGTGAATGAAACATCCTCAATTATATATACACAAATTAAATACTCTTTCACTTTGAAATAATGAAAGTATATTGGTTATATTTGTTCCATTAGAATTATTCACAAGAATAACTTACAAATACAACAAACAAAATAGGTAAATTTACCGTGCACAAGTTTCCCTCTTGAGAGGCATAGAAAAGAAAAAAGATAAGCACCTCCCTAACTGAACCCACAACAGTTTTCCACAGAAACCCTTACAGAGACTGCAATTAATAGTAAGAATCACCACTGATGTGAGTTTACTCTTCCAATTCTCTATATCACACTGACAAGAACAAGGCCTGTCAGCTACCTTCACCTCCCCTCCTTCCCCTATTGAGCTCTCAAGCAAAATTCAAAAAGGCAATCTATTTACTACAGTATTGGTATCCATGGTAATTTCTTTCTTAAACATTCAATAGTAGATTCCATAAATGATTTTTATCTTAAATCTTAGCATACTGAACTCTTTCTAGCCCTACAATGAATGATGTAAAAACTTTAATTGATACTAGTTTATAAATTCAATTTAGAAGAACACAAAGTTTAACCAAATCTATTCAAACTCAGCCAATGGAATATGTGTAAAAGTATAAGCCTTAAACTGTTCATGGTATAGGAATCTTTTTTCCTGACACATTTCCCCTGCAATAAGGAATATTTCCTTCACAATCATACCAATCAAGATACACACAGTACTTTCAGTACTGCAATGCAGTTATCTTGTTGTCTGTAATGCAGATTATTTAGCCAGGTACAAGAGTACAAGTAAGAGAACACACAAGAAATACTCTACAAAAGAAAGGAACCACTACAAGTACTCTCATACCTAGCAAAACTATATGCATTGCCGACGACAAGATAACGCATATTCAGCAGTGAACACATTAAATATTTTTAAAATGAAAAAATTAATCCTTTTTGTAACTCAATGATGCAGTAGCACTAGTAAAATGATCAGTATTATACAATTAACTTCTGCACAGCAATGCTCAAATTGAGGAGAAGTTTAATGTGTGAAGATTAGATTTTATGATGAAGTTCACACCCAACTAACATGACAGCATCAAAATCAAGAAATCAACCTTAGATTTACAGTGTACACCTACAACTACACAGAAACAAGACCAACCTTTAAAATCTTGAGGTCACAGCCCTTACATCCAGCTCTCCCTGCCTGAGCAATCTCCACAGAAAATTCTTTTTGCTCAGGAGTGCTAGTGGAAGCAGCAAATAATGCTTTGGATTTGCCCCGCCCCTTGAGAGGAACTGCACTGACTGCCTTCTCTGTGATGGGATGCACAGAAATGTGAGTATAGGGCAGGGAGCTTCAGCCAGTATTCACATTAAAAAAACCTGTGTTTTTAATGCTAATTTTGATCATTTAAGCAGAATAATACATTTAAGAGAATTAAGAAATGCATTACATAGTTTTTCATTTATTTATTTCTTCAACAACATAACTGCAGAGACATGATAGACTACAGAAAACATCCAAATCTATAACTTTCATTAAGAATCCTACTAATAAAATGAATAAAATAAGGTATAAACAACTTAAACTATAAAGTTGCATACATGTAAACTAGCTAGTTGCTAAGTATTGATAACTTTTATGGGAGAAGTAAGGAATTTGGAAACTTTTTCCTAACCTGAGATGGCTGTAAATTGGTAAAAGCTTTTGGGCTTCATTTGCCCTATGTCTATATCATGCATTGCTCCTCACAAAACTCAATACCTCAACATGTGATGCTTGTCCATGAATATGCAAAACTTCTGTACAGAAAGAAACTTCTTGTTTTTGTTCAATTAGCTTACACCATTTTCCTAGTGTTATGGAGGATATCACCGAATCAATAAACATGTGAGTGAGACTGATGATTTACCAAACTTGAAATACACAAGACCTGAAGTATGATGGGTTCCTTTTGTGAAGCTACTCTTCTGCTGTATTTACATCATCAGCATTCAAATTTTTTCATTCATAATGTTTATCACTCAGAACTCATAGCCTACTATATGCAAAAATATTTTACATTTCTTTGAAATTTACAAATAAGTAGAATAACAATTAACTAGGTATGCACACCATGGTGATGAAATAATAAGTAATTTTTCTTTTTAAGTATGGATATTTGCTACATGTGCTGCAAACATTGAAATGCATTGCTATTCAAGTTCAAACATAGGAATGAATAATATGTGCATAGGTTACATCAAAGACAAGAAAATCTAAAACAATACACAAAAGCTTAAAAAGTAAAACAAAACTCTCTAAAGACAAAGAAAAATATGGGTTGATTTTAAAAAACATTTTCCCAACCCTGGCTTTAATGATCATATCATGGGACTTGCAATGCATAGTAACAATGATATATTATACCTCAATATTCCCTAATGAGAGGATAGTCAAAGATCATTCCTCACACCTCATTATCATTAGACATCACTAAAGGATACATTTTACATGAATAAGCAATAAATGCTGTATTTTTTATCCCAAATACATTGAATCAGCTCATGCATATCACGTTATAAGCTAATGACATTGAGACTATTCATAAATTTAAAAGACAAACTCTTGCATTGTAACATCACACATGATTCAACCCTGTATAAACTCCAAGCATCAATTTACCCTATTTAAACCTAACCTGTCCTAAAAAGCAATTCTTTGGATTCCATATTCTCAAACATGCTTTATTGATATCTAAGGTCAAGACAATTCAATCAAGAATAGACAATTATAATTCATTAAACTTACCCAGGGCATCCTTAACTTTTTGTTGGTCTGAATACCGCAGCAAGTCAAAGTGGGCAATATCTGCCACTGATACTGGCCGCTGCTTCAAGAAGAAGCACTTCTGATGGTACCAATTAGGAACCTTGCCATCAAACATTGGTGACTGGAAAAAATGACAAATTTTGCAGAATAAGTTATAGAAAACACAATACAGAATGCTATAACATTTGAGCATAATTATCCATCATAATTGATAACATTACCACAAGAACATGGGTTCAATAGTTATATATAATTATTAAATAAAACCTTAGAACTCTAGGTGAGATTTAAGTTTCTTTGGTGATTCTAAATTCCATGTATATTTGTGATTCAGCCATAATAAAAGAAAAATGCAGTACCTTCACTAGGAAATCATAATTCAGTAACATATTTATTCAGCTGAAGATTTTTCACAAGGACTCATTTTTAAGACTAACTGGAAAAAATTCACCATAAAATTGAAACACTAATTTTCATTTTCCAAAAATCATTAGAAGGCTTAATTCCAAGAACTTCAGTATTTCATAGCAGGAATGATGGTATTAGCAAAAAAGACAAGTGTGAAACAATGAACTTACCTGTACCATTGCAGCTAATCTCAAAGCATCTTTTGATATTACATCCTTGCAAGCCTTGCATTTGGCTCGACTGCTCTTGGCATACTCAGCACGATACGGCAGATCTGAACCATCCATTATGAAATTACCTGAATTATCTTTATAAAATTGAGAAAAGAAAACAAATTTCATCAGTATACATAAAAAATGCCAATTTCTCAAACAATTAACAAGCCAAGTTATTTAGAAAATATGTGAATAACACCTAAATGCTCATATCATCTTTCAGTCAGATAATAAATTTTCTGTCTCAGGACGAAGAATAACATAGCAGTTGCAGGAATAGATATCATGAAGTTTTGGAACAAAAAATACCATATATTAATGTTAAACTCCAGAATAAGCAATACGTGCTTATTCCTGCTGCCATATTCGATTGATCACTTGTGAGTAAGCATTATTTGGTACCAGTTGCTCCTTTTGCATCTACTTGCTGTATACTTTCAAATACTAACACTTGTAGTCAGTGTTGTTAAAAATATTAAAATCTGTTGGCTATATTGTAAAATTTTCACTATGACCTTTACTTCAATACACATTAATATATCATGACAAACTGCTACTAAACAGTTTCAGAATGTTGCACTACTATGCACATGTACATAAAAATAGTAGCACCAGAGCATCAAAAGTTTACACAAATAACTAGAAATGTTAATATTACAAGCTAAAACACAAACATAAGCATGTTGATCCTACAGAAATAGAAATTAGTACCTTCACTAGGTCATGCTGAAAATTTCCATGCCATTTTTTAATAGGTAAAATAACTATAGTTCCCAACTTAACAATCTGTAACCCAAAACTCTATGGTAGCCTGTGAATATTGGTATTATTGAGATTTAGGTCCCACAATCCACGATATTTTAAGCAACATATAATAAATTACCATCCATATTACTACTACGTTCCCTAGTTTAAAACAAATTCACCCCAAATTTGCGCAAAATAGTTAGTGATAAATTCGAACGCTTATTACGAGTTTTAGAGCTTCTTAAGACCCAAAAATTGTCAAAAATAAGTATCATTTCCCATGAGTGACGATACAATCAGCATCGATAGTTTCTCACGATATTGGATTTAAGTGTTATCTTTGGAAATGGAATAAAAATCGAACATTACTAAGATATAACTGATTCCACTTTGTAAAGTAGTGTAAACAAAATATGGTGATAACTTCTTCTTCTTGTTTCACTTTTATTGGAGCTTCGGAGATGGGTCCATGCAGCTCCACGCCTTCAGGGATGTTTTATTGTTTTCTGAAAATTAGCCCCCAGGCTGAAAACGGATACAGGAGGTTTTTCTGGGTAGTTCCACTCGGAGATTCCGTTCACTTCTCTGAAATGTTGCAATTTTTAAGAAATTTCAGATGGTTTTAATTTTCCTTATGGATGTTAAATAGGTATGGTGATAACTGACAAATGTCATACCTGAAAAGCTCGTTTGCATGTAGAAATCCCGCCGGTACATGGCACGAACATTTTCACGTTTGAACGAGAACACATAACATAGATTATAAATGCAGTGAATTCATACAACTGTGAAATTAATTACCCCAAACAGTCAATTGCAAAAAGTACCAAATGATTATTCCAGCGTCGAAATTTAAATTCTGCGTGAAAATTTTATGAGTAAGAATTTTTAGCAGTATGAACATAATATATGTTATAACAACTTTCACAGGTGGCTTGATATAAGAACACAAAATAGATCATATCGATCAGCAAAAAGTATGTTTCTTTAGCAACATTACAAATACTTTTTTAGATGTGAACCAAGGACTACTATAAACAGGACGTGCACCGCCATATAGCTGACTACGCTAGCGGAGGCCATTGCATTCTTAGTAACACAACATTTTTAATCGGACAAATTGATCAACAATTACTTCTTTCAAACAATAGAAGGGATAATAAGGTTTTACAGTGAATTTTAAATGGTTTAAAGCACTGTAATGCTTTGAAATACCAATTTTAACCCGACTTAACATGTATTATTGTATGAGCTTAGTGGCCACTTTATAGAAAGCCGAGTTGCTGCAGTTTTAGACTTTACAAATTGATTATAGTTTAATCTTTTCCAATGCAAACAACCAAACATCCAAACATTCACGCATATAAACAAACAGACATAAAAGCAAAAACCTACCACGCTGCAGCGATTTGTCAGCCAACCGGGCTTTCTTTACAGAGGTCTGAAGAAGGACTGCCTTCTTCTGCTGGTCTTTCTCTAGGTTGTAGAGTCCATTCAATAGAACATTTGCCAAACGATGGAACATCTTGGGACAGTCAATGTCAATTCCACTGAAATCATCAGACTAGGTCCTTTGTGCAATGACTTCATCATGACACACAACATAGAAGTGGCCTTTCAGTCTCGGTTGTTCTCGGCTATGTCACTCAGCACCCCACCAAAAAATTAAACAGTTGGGCGAATCTGTACTTCATCCACCAAGAGAAACACATTCTTCTGCAGCAGTGTCTGGACTTTGCCAAATGTTTCTCTCAGCACCTGGTCCTTGTTAATAGATGAAGTGATGTACTGCAGCTTGCGTTTGCATGGCAGCATCAAAGAGTCTCTGAGCTGTTCATAATTACACTTTGGGTATGATTGAAGAGCAAAACAATAATCATTCATGGAAAACTGCTTCTGTAATAAAAGTTCCAACTGACGTGTCAAAAATACCGACTTTTTCACCTTCTCGGTGTCAACACATGCTGATGTGTGAGCTTGGAGAAGAGTGACAACATTTTGAATCGTTTTGTCCAACGGGATGTCATAGTGCATTGCCAAGCGCACAGTTTCGTCGAACTGAGTATACGATCTCAAACCATTGTTGGGATGAAGTGTCTTGAACAGTGGTACTAATGCCGTTCTTGAACGCACTGAGCGTTAGTGGGGAACACAAAGTGGGCTTGTTTTCGACAATCACAGACAGGCTGCATTCACTGAAGTTGTCGGTCATGAACAAACACACAAGCCTTTCTTTCGATCTTGAAATAATCAAGTTCTTGTACTGCTTCTGCAGGTTACGTTCAGGTTTGAAAGCATCAAATGAAGTAATCTTATCCTTCTGAAGAAAATACCTCAGTTGTTGGTCTTCAACTTTCGCCGGGCGAGGTGTGAGTTTTGGAGAGGGCAGACATGAAGCAGGCGCATTGAAGATACTGTGCGGCGCCTGTTCTCCTTATTGTAATTACCCCGACAGTTCACAACCCCTCACTTTTTCGGCATTTTTAATACATAAAATTAGCAATAAACTTTGTAAACAAACAGTATCCACTTAGAAATGCAGCAATGTGCCTCGAAACAAACAACAATCTCCGATTCAAACCGAGCAACAGACTACGACAATGTTCGCACTATGACAGATGAGGAATAACTGAACTCGGTGAACTGGCCTCCGCAACAGCAGTCAGCTAGGTACATGGCGGTGCACGTCCTGTTTATAGTAGTCCTTGATGTGAACACATTTCGATATTATTTCCTATGTGATTATTTAGTAACACTTTCTTCATAAAATGGTGACATTTATTTTCAATTCATATACAATTAAATTTCCATATTGAATTAAAAGTTTCTTGTAAACAATGATGACTTTACACACTTGAATTAAATTCATCTTGCTGCAAAAATTGGCATCCAGGAAGTCTGGTGCAGAGGCCTATGCTTTTGTTACGAGTGGGAAAGCGGTCGGTAAAGGTTAATGTCTTCATCGGTATACTTTTTTTATATGTTGTATCTATAATTCCATCAAGTTAAATTGCAGCTAATTACACTCGAAAAATATAAAAAATAACATTTCTTCACACAATACCGTATTATTCTACAGTACATAGGATCAGGTTCTCAATTTTTAATACCGGCTGTGATCGAGTGACGATCATCTCCACTAGCAATGCGCGAAAGCCCCGTTCAAATTCCACAGCCGCCTTAGTCTGTCTGCGTGATCATATGTTGACGAGATACAGGATTTTTTTTAAATGTGACAACCTACAGAGCATTGCGTGGGTGTGTTGAAGGGAATTGGAGGCCGTTACGAAGGCCCCAGCCAAACGCCGACTAAAAAATCTAAATCTAAATCTAAGGTCCTGCCTGCTGTAACGAAGAACGCTCGGAGTTCGATCATCAGGCTCATCGGAGTGTTCCTACTTCAACTTGCATCAGACAGCGGGAATAGCAGCTGGGAGCATCATCACTAGTCTTGACATGTTAACGTTAAGTAGCCTTATTTCCAGTCGTGTATGCGACACATATGCATTGAATTTTCAATTTTTAATGCTGTTTTCAGAGTAGTGATGATTTTTCTAGTGACTGGTCCTGTCTTCTATGTTTCGACTTGAAGTAGAAGCGCGTGATGCAAGTCCTAAACCTGGGTGTTCTGCGCTGCAGGCAGGGAGAACGAGCAACTCGTCTAAAACAGAACACGGGATTTAAACCCAGATCGCACGTGATGTTTGCCACTTGACTAATATGACGGCTCAATAATTAACCAATTAAGTTCCAATAAACCCGTTCGCTAACGCCTGTGGACGTTTACAGATGTAATCTTGATAGTACTTTCAATATTTAAATAGCTACTTTTTATCTCATATTCCTTAAGAATACCACCGGCCAAATTTTTTTTTTAGAAAAAGGAGACAGCAATCCTATAATAAGCCAGCTTGTCAGAATTAGCAACAGAATGGCACACACGCCTTTAAAAAAACAACTAGTGTCGACAAATCTAGCGTTACAAAGCTGCAATGTTAATATTGGCACAACGCTTTCGAGCTAACAACAATACGTAAGTAGAGAGTCAACCAGAATTACAATTAGCAATCGCCTTCACAGGTAACTCGGAAGTTTCGCAAAATTTCGGTTACAATGTACCAATTGAATGAAGGTTGGAGGATCTCTGGAAAAAGGGATTCGGACAGAGATCATCACTCTCCTGAATAAAAATGATGAGTTTTGTTAACCTTGACAGAGAAACCTAACCTGCAAGACAAGACAAAAACCTAATTTGCAGTGCAGTTGCTCTGGGAGGCTGAGTGTCACTACACTTGCCAGAAGCATATTTGAAGCCTTTTGGAGAGTTCCAGGTCTACCAAACCACCAACCAATGAAGTGTGCCTAGTAGTCAGAGCATAGACTAGATGCCATCGCTTGGAAGTTGTTTGGTCCAACGACGGTACAAAATTGTATACATTGAAAAATAAAAGGGCAAACAAACGTTAACTCTGATACAATCATATACAGGGCACGTTAAAAATCTGATTGTTTCAAGAATTGTTAATATCTGGACAATATTGATGCGAAATTAAATAACACTGAAATCACAGATTTACGTCTTTTACAATTCGCTAACACAAAAAATAAAAATAAACATGAATGGATAAGCTTTAATAACAAAATGTTCACATAACCTAAACATTAAACGCATCTCTGAATATTATTTGAATCTCATGGCGTTAAATAACGTACGACAGGAAGTTTTACACCACATGAAACAAGCGTCAACAAAACATCTAGAGAAAGAGTCATGAAGGCTTTGAAGTGTGATGCGAGTCACTAACAATGAGCAAAAATGATATACGTAAAACGTTTGTCTAACATAAACAGCGTACTCACATGTGCAGCTCTGAGGCAATATTCATTACGTATAGTGACGCTATTGCATCTACTTCAATAAAATTTGCTGGTAAACAGCAACGGAATAACTCGGATGAACCTTTTTCACCCTGGTTCCAACTCCCAGAGATTATTTAATTTTGAACCCCGAAACTAATTGGGCATACGCACAGTCCAGTACCACATACAATATCAAAACCGCAAAATCTGAATTCTGAAAGGAAAACAAAATGAAAAAGGAACATTTTTTTCCAATCGATGTCATTTTTTCTCAATTTTATTTTTGTTAAAATATAACTTTAAAAATAATTTTTTTAAGATTTTAAAATTAGAGGAATTTCTTTTATGAGTTTGAAACTTAATGTTACGATACATTATCTAATTTAATTTAAATTTATTTGGTTATTTCGAGTAAAATAAAATGAAAACTTGGTCCACGGCAGAACTGAAGTACTTTCATTCACAGAGTGCAGACGACACACAACAGTCAGTCGACCAGCCTAGAGGTTGAGGTTCGGCCACCACCTCAAGGCAGATAATACACTAAGCACCGTCTTGCGCTCGCTGCACCCATTTCCGACATCAGGATTACCTCGACGACAATGTTCATGCAACAGCATTAGCAGTGCACAAACACGACGAACATAGTCACGCAAAAATTACATGAATTACGTGACTCACAGAATATTTGCATGGAAATTTAACACGAAGATTTCGCCACACAACTATTTCTAAATATGAATAGATTTCTTAATCATGGAGATAAACTGATGACAAAAATTGTAATGCCTCAGAAAAAGAAAAAATGACCGCCACGTCGCCTTATGTTGATAGCAAACAGCTACCTTAGCTTAAGACAGCAACGGAATAACTCAGACAGCAACGCGTTATACTCTGTAATTACTTGACCCATGAAACTGAACGATTTCGAAGCATACATAATTTTCTCTTCACTTCATGTTTCTTGTGCGTAACAAGCTTATGAGATACTCTAATCTTAGTTTACAACATTTTTAAACACACCGATTTCACTATACACAAATTTGGACGGCTTAAACAGATGTTATCTAGTGTCATAGAAAAGGATTTTCTTACATGACCTAAATGTTTCCGGTAGCACGTATTTCGAAGTTACGCCTAGTATTTTTCGTAGTTCGAATTTCTATAGCATGATTCATGAATTCATAAGGTAATACCTGATAATACTCAGTTTCTCTTATTATTAAGATTTAACTCGAATGATATTCATCAATTACAAAACCCACATAAGTGAATTTTATAAAATACTAACGTTATAATAACTAGCATAGTTACAGGTTTCACATTGTATCGTTGCCTACCAATGTCTCCTAGTGTCCATTATTTTGGTCGTAATAATCGCTTCCAGTTTTCCGACTCGAGCCGGATGTGTCGTTTTGTTAATCGGTGAGTACAGAGCCAACATTACAACAGCATCCCGCCATCAACTCGCCACTGCTATCCGGTCTTAAGAGCCGTATTTGAATGTAGTGGTCTACACATAAGTTGACGTTAGTTTATGCAGTGTGGCATGACGAGCACGACCAAACAATCATTGACCACCAAGCAGTGAAGTGAACATTGAAAGCATGGCAGGCACAAATTTCTCTGTTGTCGAAATTCTGAGACTCGAAAATAAGTAATTAAACCAGAAATCAACGTAAACGTTTCAATAATTAAGTAATAATATATATATATATATTCAGCCAAGTCCCCAAGCTACACTGAAGTACGAATCCTGCAGTGCACGACTCCAGAAGTATCTTCATCCTTTAGAAATGTGATCCCAGTATTCCGTTCAGATTCACTTGATTTCCAGCTCACACATATAGGTCTCAATTCAAAAGTTGGGAATTAAATCTTCATGTCTGAAGCAGTAATAACTAATAAATACACTATAACATTTCCCGTACATGCATTAGAAGTGTAACAGTTACNTATATATATATATATATATTCAGCCAAGTCCCCAAGCTACACTGAAGTACGAATCCTGCAGTGCACGACTCCAGAAGTATCTTCATCCTTTAGAAATGTGATCCCAGTATTCCGTTCAGATTCACTTGATTTCCAGCTCACACATATAGGTCTCAATTCAAAAGTTGGAAATTAAATCTTCATGTCTGAAGCAGTAATAACTAATAAATACACTATAACATTTCCCGTACATGCATTAGAAGTGTAACAGTTACATGAAAGAAAATAGTGGTAGATTATAGAGAATTTCATTCGATATCTTTAGTAAAATTAGGCTAAGTAACTTGGATATTAAACATGAACGGTGCCTCGCACTTCCTTGACTAGCCCTGAGACGCCAGATGTCAGCCAACACCGTCAAGATTCCAAAGCTTTTCGAACTTCCGCCAAAAACTTCTCAGAAGAAGGGCTAAGGGGAGTACTGGTACGAGTCGCTCTCCGGCGGACGGTAGTGTCGTTAGAATTGCCTTCGTTCTGTGCTTCTAAGCCTTCTTCTACGACCTGATTTTTTGAAAATGATTCGTTAACAACAGTCATGACCTTCTTCACAAAGTCACTCTCAGACGCTGGCAACGCTGAATTACTGCCTTCAGTCACTGATGAGTGAACTCCGTCAGTGTGATCAGCAGCAGACATACAAGTGCTCTCTTTCTGTGGTACCCGGACACGCAGAGCAGCACTGTTGCGGTCGCACTGCTGCAGAGGAGTGGAGTCTGAAGGCGCCTCATGTTCAGTCAGAGCTTGGAAGCGAGCAGTAATCAAGGCTCCAAGCTGTTGCTCAATGCGGCGACACGAAGAGTCAAACAGTGGCTGCACGAACAAGCGTATGAATAGAGGAGGCAGGAGTGCTGCAATCTCATTACTGATGATAGGATCGAATTGCATACAATTACATTGCATGACCTAACAACAATCAGAGTACATAAATAAGAACAATGATAAAGAGAAAATGAGCGCCATGTGGTGACTTCATCAAGACGAGCTCGTAAATACAGCAGGCGAGAAAAGAGGGTCTGCAAAGTTTCCTCTTCCAGCAGACGGCCCTGCAGCGAGTTACTTGCACATGTCATCTAAACAACGCATAGGTCCTCCGCCGGCGTATAAACATGTTCATAGCATTGACTTCTCCGAGGTAAAATATAAAACTAAAATTACAAGTAACTCTGCTTTCAGCATGGCTAAGTAAACCCCGTTGCAATCAATAAGGACTTCCAAGAAATACATGTTACAACGCTTGTATTACTTTTCTACATTTCAACAGACGAAACCTTGCACTTCAATGAGCGATGTGCACACACATGAACATTACTCAAAAACTCATCAATAACCTTTGTATGCTGACTACAGGGACCAATAATTTTGACAACCATTTCTTCAGCTAAATATATGAATTTTTTAACTAACATAATACAGCAAACCACAGACTGAAAGGTTAACACTGACGCAGATTGAACAAAAATGGAGGACACTGTGAAGCAGACCTTCAAAGTCGATACGAAATACTGAAACACCCAATACATGTAGGCGGCAACAAACACAATAAAATATAATGTACCTAGGCGTTTCTTCTCTACATCGGGAGGCTACAAGAAAAGATAGTTAGACTTTAAAATAAATACTCGTGTAAACTTGGAATGAAAACAAAACAAAACAAATTGCTGCAAGAGGCTGATTACTTGGGTATGATGAGCAGACGCCTGTAGAGCGACGCCAATGTCGTTCATCATTGCCCTGCTCTCCAGCATCAGCTTCTGGTTCTCCCTCCGCATCTGTGGGGCGCATGTCAGAGTGGTGAGAGCAGCACAATTTCCAGTTCATACATCAAACATACAAGCACTATAACAGCCAGCCTGGCACGCTACTAATAGCACAACAAAGTGTACATAACTATAATAGTACCAGCATAGTGAAGGTGGTGCGCGTCCAGTAGTACAACATTCCATCTTGTTACACGCACTTCAAAGCACTAATGATGACGTTCTTTACCATGTCTCCACCATACATCTGTTACACTATTACAAACTTCAACGCTCGCTCACCATTCATTAAACTCAGTGACAGACTTCGTACATTATATCGGTAAGGTAAATCAAAACAAAAAAAGAAATGCACAAAGTATATTCAACTCATATTTTAATTTTGCACCGGACGTCACACTTTCAAGCTATATTTACATAATGTATAAATAACTTGAAAATATTCACCTACCCAGATGCAAAGAGGCTCTGCATAACATGAACATACCGTTAATAATAACTTGCGTAAACATTCTTCATCTTAATACTTAGCGACAGAAAAGCTGTTTTTTCCTTCCAACGACGGGCATTTTATCACATAGAGCATCAGCGCTGAACACGTCACTCCCTTGCTTTTTTTGTGAAGCTCCAGCGTATGCAGACATTGTTGAACCCCGTCCTGAGGTGCCACTGTCTTTATGTACAAGGTGGCGAATACGTAACACTCCCTCATAGAAAATTATTAATTAATCAATTAATTATTAGGTAATTAATTCCATACTTAATCATTAATTCATCTTTAAGATTTTCTCAATCGTTTACAACTATCCTGATCTCTTTACCTTCCATTGATTTTTTGTTAATAATCTTCTAAAAGGGAATGTTACTTATCCTCCATCCTGCATAACATATGCATTTGTAATAGCCTTTCCCTTCTCATTCTTATCCAAGATATTCCTTCAAATTTGATAAATAACTAGTCCGTAAAGCAAGCTCGTAAGTCCTACAGAACATTATTCTGTGATTGTCCCTGTTTGTAAATGAGAGAAAACACTTGTGTGCACCTCACAGCGGAGACACACAAGGCACAGCAGGCTACGAGGAAGGGAAGAGAACTGACCTGGTAGACAAGGGAGTCCATCGCTGCGTCTGAGTGCTCACACCTTCTGGTATAGCCGCCTCCACTGTAACCAGGATACCAGCTTTAGTTCATCCGTCACGAGGATATCGCTTAACTCGACATTCACTCTTTAGAAACTTTCACCTTTCTCCTTCTTTCCATGCTGAAAAAGCTTCATAGTTAAACACCAATGCAAGGGCAATAGTTGAAAATGTTCATTTACATCTCTTTTCCTAAACGTCTCCGGCGGTGAGTTTTTTTTCTACGTATGGAGGCCCGTTTCACTTCCATGTGCTTAAATTCTTTGCAAGATTTGATGAATTAATAATCTGGCTGTTTTGTATAGTTAATTCAAGTTCGACCGTATTCAAAGTGATATCTTCATTGTTAGGACCTCAAGCTCTTCAAATAAACTATGAACTCGTATGTATATATGTAAAATTATACAAACCTGAACGCAGTTCGGACATGCTTAGCAGCTTTTGATCATGAGGCCAAGCTAGGGTAGTGAGTTGATTAATTTCAAGCTTTGCAAAAAGCCATGAAATCAGCGTTAGCGAGTAATTCCATGGAGGAATTAGAAATTAGAAGGCCAGGATGTTTTGGTCCTTTTAAAGCGCGGTTCAAATCAACTAGGAAATGAAGATATTAAATACATACACTTCAATGCACAACCACACTGCACCTCACCAGTCACACTGCATGCAGCAAGACTACAGGGTCACACCAGCCACACTGCATGCAGCAAAACTCACCTGCAACAGAAGAAAAGCAGCAGTGCTAGGACCAGGACAAGCATGATTGATGCAGGAATAACGTACAGCACCGACATGCTGCCTGCTCAGTGTAATGGAAAAGATCAGTCTAGAATACCACCATTAACATCTGTACTCACTTTATATTAAATAAATAACACGTTGGAAGGAAAATAATTTTGATGTGCTACTGATACAACAGAAGTAAGAATTGTTGAGACTAGCATGAAGCTAATGCTGTATGCATAGTACTCCTTTACAGCTCAATGAGCATGAGTGATATCACCATTATTTCAATTTTCAAGTCATGTCAAACGAAATGTGTGATTTTAATTGTTTCCCAATTATAATAACATTGCTTAATATCTAATGGCACGAAGCAATATTGATGTGCTTTTCGACAAAAACAAATAAAATTTAATAAATTCTATGGAATTTTACTACTTGAAGTTAAACATCAAGATGATCATACAATTATAATTTCTCTCACGCTACCATTGTAAACATCCCACAAGCAGCTGATGCGTTTAATGTAAGTAAGATTAAAAGAGGTACTATAGTTCTGTAGCTGAAGCGAATAGATAGTTTGTAATAGTAAAATAAGCGGAGATTTCGACCTTGAAGATTTAGACGGAACAAGAAGTTCAATTGAGTTTGATGGCAAACTTCTTGAGGAGTTACTTGAAAATTCTGCAGTATCAGTTGAAGAATACCCCACCTTCCTCATTCTGACTACCATTTGTTCTGTAATTTACAAAATCACTTGAATGATTTAACGCCGAACAACCATATGTTGAAACTGACATTTCTGAATTCTTCTCTTAGAAACAGAATTTCGCACTAATGAGATTAAAAAGACCGTAAGTTGATGAAAAAAAGACTTGTATAATCATGGAGACTATACTGATGATTAAATTTAATTTAAATATTAAGTTTGATCACTTTTTTCCTCATTCAAAATTTAAATTTTACTTCTGGGAGGACCTGATATTAAAATGGTACCGAACATAACTCACTGACTTCAGGAAAAGGATATATTGACACTCAAGCCAAACCAAAAAGACTGGGAAAACAGTAAAATAAAAGCACAGCCTGCTTAGCTTAAAAAATCGACATAGCCTTTTAGACGGAAGGAGGCTGAACTGAATGAGCTGTGTCTTTCTCTGAACATGGGAGGAATTTCACACTGTCGCGGAAACTGGGGCAATTACGACCACCACATTCCTGCAGACGCTGGGGCAATAACGACAATCATGTGACCAAATGGAATTTCAGTAATTCAACTTTAACTCAAGGTATGGGACATCAGCAAATGAGCGGGAAGCCCCATCAGGCAACGTCTGGACACATCACTCACTGTTCACTACATACAGAATGCATCTGCTACTGTACACTAGACACATCACTCACTGTGCACAAGACATGAATTACTCACTGTAAAACTCGTTGAAAAAATGTCCGATCTCTCTGCCCAGTGCACGCAGGGGCGACAGCAGCAGCGAGGTCAAGGTGCGCACCACCACCTGCTCCAGTGTGATTTTTTCCGTGGCTGGTATGAAAACTTCAGCGTAGTACCTGCAGCACATATGGTACATCAATGCAGTACTTGCAGCACACATGGAAAATCGGTGTAGTATCTGCAGCACATATGGTGCATCAAAGCTGAAGTCAACCATAAGCAAGGAAGTAATGAGAACTAACCACTACAGCTGACCGATGAACAAAACAACAAGCCTGGTTTACACAAACAAACCGAAAGCGAATACACCGATTTAAATTATGGATACTTGAAGAAATTACTCGGCAACGCCAAAGCATCGCACCAAAAATATATAGAATGCAAGCCTTTACCTAAACACTATCACACGATATCGTAGCTCTCAACGAAACTTGTTAAGATCAAAACAGAAAATATTTCCCAAAGGAAAATTCACTAAAAAGACACGTGTACAACATAATTGACGCACCTTCGCACAGTGAAAAAGGTGGAGTTCCATAAATTAAGTCAAGGGAAAGCAGTAACTATAACTTCAAACCAACAGAAAAAAAAGCTACTACACCTCACAATGCACCCACAACAAACAACTATAAGATTTTCATTCCTTACAAGGACCTGACCAGTACAGCAAGCAATGATGCCAAATGTTACGATTTACTTGAAAGTATTAGTGCTACCAAGAAACAAATTGTGGGCAACTCCAATTTTCCTGACATAGCCTGGGCTTGTCGGTAAATCTGAACATGTGGAAATGAGCGTTATGTAACCCCTAAACGCAAACTCTAACAGCGCCTCACCTAGCAATTATGACAGCATAATCTAGACCTTCATTTTTCTTAGTGAACTGAAACTTTCGTCAAGTGTTGTGAAGACGACTGCACACCTCGAGACTCACTTGGTACACTTGTTGTGGGCGCCTGTGAACCACGCCCACAGGCCCACAGCTCGGCACTCGTCTGGAGAACCACCCAGCCCCTCACGCTCCAGGTCCGCAGCTCTCTGAGCCTCCTCTTCCTGTTAATCGCACACAGAAATCATTGACAAGTCTCATAGGCGTGATCTGATCCCCGCACATAAAACTAAGTTCTCATTTGAAGAGATAAAAATGATATGATTGAAGCTGTTGCAACTCCCAAGTTTCTGGAAGCATATGCTGTACAAAAGGACAACGATCTCACCAAACAAAATTCAAACAAGTTGTGTTTGTGTTCTGCAAGGTGAAGACACTCTTCTAAAGCTGCATCAGATTACGTTTAAGGAGGAGTATGTCAGGTCCAATATTATTATGTGAAATACTTGTGTTAAAAGTGTCAAGTAAAAGGGATAGATTGAGAAAATTTTGTATAACTTAACTCTTATATATAGATAATTATACTAGGATTACAAATGTCGAGAGATTAGCTGTTCAATATTCTGAGCGTCGCAGCTCACAGAAGTATACACTAGTTAGCTGGGTGTTGAAATGCTTCGTAAATTTTGTCTAGTCGGTAATAAGGACTTTCTTCTATGTGACATGCATAAAGCTCAAGGATTTTAATATGTGGTAGGTATTTCTTGTTTGCTAGGGATTGAGGAATAAGTTGAATAACGTAGACAGAAACAAGAGTTGATGTATGTGTAACAGTTGTAAAAGGAAAAGGGTCCCTTGCGTGCGTCGGCACTGTCGCTGTAGGAACGCCCATATAGAAAAATGTTGTTCGGGTCATTTGACCGTCTGACATGCAATTCAAAAGCATCATTGTAAAAATTAGCATGCAATAGATCTTCATCCATGGTTGCACCTCCTTGAAGTAGCTCATAACAGCTCCGTAGAAAATTAAACATAGCACAACCACATTTGGAAGAGCTCAGAAATTTTTCTAATCTCAAAAAACCACATCACGCAATACACAGAAGGCCAATCTTTTTCGGCACACATTGCTTGGAAAACAACCTCACAAACCTTGATCATGTTGCGCCAGTTCCACAAGCAACAAAACACGACGATGATCGAAAACAGCAGCAGCAAAAACGGCGTCCAGCGGCGGTTGCGCGAGAAATCCCGCAGCAGCAGCATGGACCCCCACACAACCAGGGCTATGAGCACCAGGCCCAGCAACTTCAGTAGTGCCTGCAAAACAAATTTATCACATAGGCACTTTTTTTCCCGTGATCTAGTGAGATAAGGGAAGCTGCATTTTACTGGTTAGTAAACGTTATCTAGTGAGAATCATCAAGCTTAGACTCTTCAAAGGCTTCGACTGCATGCACAGCACCAACGCACAGGTTATAGAAAAACCTTGACAACATGACAGGGCAAGTGTATGATAACACTCGCAGCACATAGTGTAGAGGCCTACAAACACAAAGTGAACGAGTGAGGTAAAATTTAGTCTAATGATATGGTCACACATGGTATACAAGTGTGGTAAGTCACGATGTACCAGTGTAGATACACTATCAACACAAGCACAGGAGTATGACAGCATTAAACGAACACATGACGGAACTGTTGTCACACAATCAACACATGGTACCCATCCTACGATGTAAAAGTGGTGGAAGCATCATATGCCCCGTGTGATGAAGAAGCGGTAGAAGCAACATATGCTCCCTCTGGCGTACAAGAGGTGGAAGTAACATATGCCACGTGTGGTGTAGAAGGGAGAGTGGGGATCATGGGACCAAAATTTCCAGATACCAAATATTAGAAGGCAAAATTTTCATTCAGAAAATAATGCTAAATTCAAGCTCAAAATAAGAAAACTAACCCCAAGACTCTGGATGAAATTCAGAGGCCACTCTCGAGACCAGCCAAGCGAGATGACAGAACCGTCCTCGTCGCGGACCTCTACAGCTTGAAACAGCACCGTGAGCAGCTCATCACACTGTACACAAAGATAACATGTTTACGCGTAGGCAGACACAGCATTTAACTTGTATTCATACATTAATATACATACATATGCGTGATGTGCTCTGATAAAAGACAATTTATAAACACATATTTTCATAAGATAAAAATACTAAAATTCATTCAGAATGATTCCCAACACACATTGAAAATCCCACACAACTGGCACTAAAGTTCAGGAAAGTATCTGGTATAAGCACTTGGCTTTTGGCTTACAATGAAGACAAAAGGTTGTGCTTGAGCTTCAAATGATCAAATCAAACAATAGATGACACATCGCCTAGAGAGCTAAAAAAAAGTCACTGCTCTACACGAACAGTATTCTTGACATTGCCCTGCAGTAACTACGATCACCATGAGAACCACGCTGTCAAGGAGGAGTCCTGTAGTCTCCTATCCGTTTTTTCTTTTGCTATACTGCACTGGTGATGCAGAACAGTTTGATAATCTAGTAATAACGCGCGAAGAATGCACGACGTGGTAATCATTGTTGCATCCTTGTGCTTGAGCAGGTAATTCTAGCTGACACAGCCAAATTATTGTTACATCAAGCAATCAAATAATTCATAATTATCACCTCTTTATTTTGTCAATTTATTGACATAGTATAAAAAGACATGATCTGAAAAAGTAGATCTGCTTAAATCAGATCTAAAACATGCATCTTCTTATTTGAGTAGGGAAAGAGATTAATAGAGTATATTACATGAATTTTATTATTTTGAGAGCATTCACAATATTTTTACATGTATAATGAATATTTCATGGACATTTAAAGCAAATATTTTCTGATGTAAGGGAGTTCCGGCAGAAATATTTGAGAACTTAATTCTGTTACTAAGAAAAATCTAAAGAAATGTAAATAATTGTCAAATTAAAACTTTGAATTCTATTTGTATTATTTCCAAAAGAACCTCTACGTTTGAATGAATTAAATTACACTAGGTTCATTTCGTCATCGTTTTCACAGAGCTCCAGTCTTTGGTTGTGTCCACCCTCCTATTAGCTGTGCAACCTATGTTTATAGTTCATTCTAAAATTTGACAAAATATGTTGAAAAAGTAATATATATCCAAAAATACACAGTCTTAATGTCTGAGTATTGTGTTAAATAAACAGTCTTTTTGTCCGGCTATTGAGTTGTATTAACGCAGTCTAATTAACGCAGTCTTTTCGTCTAATGCCTAAGGCTACTCTTCAGGCAGTAAAAAAAGTGATTCATTCACAAGATCGTAACAAGAAGCTACATTGAAATGCTGTGCACCTTCATTCCTTGGTCGACTGGTGATCACCAGCTTGGTCGACTGGTGAGCGAATCTGCTTGCGAGCGGAAAGACCCGGGTTCGAATCCCGCTGCCGACATGGTTGACGCGGCTAGAAATACGGCATGCGACTTGGGTAAACAACCGAATAATTATCGAAGCAATTATCCGACCCAAGAATGGGCCCGAAGGTTCGTTCCAATAGCCTCATTCTATTCTATTCCGGCAATGAAGCTGGTGAAATAATGCATAATCCTCTTATGAGCTCTTCAAATGATTCTGAAGATACTAATATGAATGTAGCTAGAAGATAATATAAGACATAAGACTGACCCATTTGATATGTTCTCCAGAAAGAGCCTTATTTTCTACCAATACATATTACACAGTGAAAGACAAGATTTAGACTGACATCACATGCTTCTAAGTGGGAGCTCAATCTCTCACACGTACTGCGTAACCTAGACACGACTGACCTGCCTCACATGCTCTCCAGAATGAGTACCGCCTTGCACGCAGCGGTCCAGGCCTGTCAAGACGTCCTCTGCTAACACAAACGTAAGTGGGCGCCGCAAGCTTCCATCTTCCTCTATCGCACCGCTCTGGAATTGCTTTTCTTTGAGATCACAAGAAAGTTATCAACATGTGTTAAACAATAATTAATCATGTAATACTTTCCAAATATTTTTTCTATCTAAATTACATAAACTGAAGATAAATCGATCATATGTACGAATGTTACACCACTGACTGTTGGGAATAAAGATGCCTATATTCTTTACCCAAGAAAATGAAAAGAATTTAATGCATCTCAATTTTCCAGAAACTAATTTCAGAAATACTAACGACTGGTAAACCATATCTAATATTTTAAGCCTACGTTTTCTTACTTATTCTTCTTCTAAATCGATAAAAATAACGATTCTTGACACATAAAGGGTGTCACTACTTTATATACTTAAGAAGTATTTACAGTGATTGTGAGTAGCTCAACAAATAAAAATTTAAAAACGAATTAGGAAGATACAGTATCAACATAAGCGGTTGAGGTAAAATTTCGAAATCAGTATATGTATTTAAATATCCACCACCCAATTTATAGGTAACACCGTGGTAACTACTTGTTATCCAATCACAGCTTTTAGTTCTGGAAAACGGTAATGTAACTTTTCAAGAAAAGCAGGAAATAAAGTTAAAGTGAAGGAACTATTTGAAGACTGTACATGCACATAAAAGATAAATGTATGCCTTCCACGCAAGTACAGCACGTAGTCGTACCTCACTGCGCACAGCATGCAGCAGCAGACTCAGAAAACGCCTGTAGTGAAGTTCATAATCCACAGTTCCTTGGGTGGCCAACTGCTGCAGGATCTTCACGTTTGTGGCATCTTTAGACTGTACAACACGAAAAGTAATGAATTTTACTTCCTAGAACTGCAACATGAGTAGCACCAGTCACATCTTACTTTCAGTATTAAGGTATAACTTACACATCTCTTTCTATGACTGCTGACACAACACAAACAACACCTTATAATAAGCACGCAGCCTACAATTCAACGGACGAAAAACGGCCCTCGGTCCGTTATTGCCGATTTTACGTAATGGCTAAAGCAACAGTAATGTGGCTAATAACAATCACACCAAAAAACGTGAGGAACAATAGTCTTGTACTTTCAATCAGGCCCACTATCCTGCCAGACAATGCAAAATAACTCTAGTTTAAGTACTACAATACCTCTGTCGGTGCTACAGACAGTCATCCTGGACCTCCTTCTGGCTGTAGATTTCGTCCGTTGTTTTCAAAGACAGTTGAAGTTACGTTCGTTGAACCAAGGCATCAGTGTACATATATTGATTTTTATAGCCGTGCTAACATCTATTTGATCTTGTAACCAAATGCTAGACAAACATCTGTACAATCACATTGTCTAGAGACCCACTGGCAAGAGCAGCACTCAATACACACATTAGTTTATTCTCACCTCTGAGTCTCGTGGTACCAATAAATACCAGTTTTGGCTGACCATTTACATTGAGGTACAATGTAAACAACAAATTGTATTAACTACTGTGCAATATTAACATTGGTTAATTCATTAACTCTTTAAGACACTAAGTTGCAAAAATAAACCATGATTAACCGAGTCATGTTGAATTTTAGAACAGACACCAGCAGTTAGAACCACAAACATTTTCACAAATAAATAATGGAAGTGAGAAGAGGTGAAGCAGGTCACTGATCATTATCTACTAAAAGAAAACCAAAAGCTGGTCAATGAAGGAGCAATCAATGTATGCAGAATGAAAATAATCTGAGAAAGCAAGGAAATTATCATACATACAAGATGATGATGTTATTCTAGTCCAGTGAGACAGTGGAATAGTAAGTATTGTAATGGAACATGAGTAATTTAGAGAGCCAGTGTGTAGAAGCAATGGTGAGAAAAGATCAGTTAATAAGTGAGATGAGAACACACCCGCAGCTCCTGCTGAAGCACTTCTTGTCGGGCAGTGCAGGCGCTCAGCTCTGCTTGTACAGCCTTGCATTCCCAAGCGTCCAAACGAAGCTCTGTCAACAGAGGCATAAGTTCAATTCCTGACATCAATTAGAAGACTTCTGTAAACAGGTCTTACATTACCAGGGGATATATGTGGAATAAAATAAAGTCCATCAAATTAAAAACACTTCAAATATCCATTTCCTCTTTCAATGCAGAATTGGCCTGCTCAATTCTGAAACACGATTAACAAGTCATACAATTCTTGCTGATTTGTTAGTAGATAGTTAGAGGTACCTATTTTCTTCAAATAAATTTAAGCAAATATATTTTGTTACATTTTTTCTGGATAGAAAAACTATTCAGTACATTTTAAGTAGAGACCCTCTGACACTCATCAAATCATTTTCTGGAATTGCCACACATACTGAACAGTTCCTGCTGACTACAGTACTACAGTTGGATCAGTAGCCACTGCTTACAGACATTGTTTTAGTGGGTGCTGAGCCTACTACTGTAAGCATTTCACTGCAATTTCAGGTAACCAATCAATTAATTTGTTTTTATTATAAAGAGTTACAGTACAACAAAGCCATCTTGGAGAAGTGTTCCTATCCATTTCAACTACAAGTACTATAATGTACATATGTCAAACAATGAATGGACAATGAACATTGAAACACAGCACATTGAAAACATTGCACCAGATAAGCAACTCAATGAAGAAGTGAGCACTTACTATTAAAAGTTTTTATAAAGTGGTAACTTACCTTCCTTGCTTTTCAATACATCTGAAGATTTTTTCTTGAATGCCTCTCTGTGCACAGATAAGTCTGCTAGCATATCATTAGGGTCAATGTAGTGCCCTGTCTCCTCATACAACTGCTGATCCCCAGGAATGTGTAAGTTTTCTTCAGCTCCATTCTTCAAAGCCTGTGAGACAAAGCAGCCATTCATTATCAAACAACAAACAAGTCTCACAAATGCACACTATACCTGCTATTACAATGAGTGGCAAAGAAGAAGGCCAACACACATCATCATCAAAACATTAATGATGTCATTTTACAACTAATCTACCTTACATAAGAAAAAATTGGTTTTTCATTTTCCATAACAATCATTATATCCCCTAAAAAAAATATTCCCAATAGACTACAATTTCATGAACCCAATACAGTAACATACTCATTGTCATTTCTCTCAATTCATCTTTATAACAATGATCCTAATCCATCACAAAAGTGAGATTCACTTGCTTAAAAGCAACAGAAGAAACAAGAATTTTCAGAAACCTACACCATTTATCAAAGCAGAAGCATTTTACATGGAACAGCAGGAGAGCAAATAGGTATTGGGAACAGAGAGTAAAATAGCTGTAAATGTGTAAGATAATGCTGGTCATACCAGGGTAATAGAAATGCAGGCTTGGTGGAGTAAATGGGCTATTACAAATGAAAGAAAGACAGCTGTATGTGGCCACAGAGGACATCTATGTGACTTTTGCTTCAAACAGCAAAGTAACTTGTAGGTACAGACAAGGTTAGAAATTTAGTCTACTATAATGATCATAATTTGTTTCCTTGTGTTACTACTTGATAAAATTACACTTTTAATGGAGTAAGAAGAAAGACAGGCTAGAAAAATATCTCTATGAAGGAGGAATTATATGATAAAAAATAAAATATGTATGGAAAGATCATATATGTTATGTTGCTCTGATGGTCAGTAGTCAACCACGTAAGCATCACCAGGAACAATTTGAAGGTAAGAGAGGGAGGAAGAATTGCTTATTGATAATAGTCAAGAAATGGATTTCACCATACAAAATAGGGAGAATTTATGAGTAGTTCCATACTTGTTTAAAAAAGTATCATACCTTTGTGATTGAGCTACAAAAAGATGTTTAAGTTATGTTATTTCATTACTTAAAAAAATTCAACATTCAGTAAGACTTATGAACAAACCAACATTAATCAAACTTCTACACTTACTATTCAAAAATTCTTACCATGCAAGAGAGGTTAAGAGCAAGTCCCAGTAACCATACCAGGAGTACAGTAGTAAACTTCATTGTATATAAGCACTTTTCATGCTTCACACGCGAATAAGTTTTAGTCTTCCTTGAGTTGCATGTTTTTCTTGTTGCAAAGGATGTGTAAGTCCTATAAAGTTAACAGACATCTGAAAAACAGACCTGTTGAGAAAACATGTATACGATGTATTTATACTTTTAATTTTTTTTACTTTCATGATTTATAAGCGTGTACATAACTTCACAAAAATGTACACAACATAAATATTAATGACACCAATTTTTCCATGTCATAAGACAAGAAAACAAAAAGTATTGTAACAAAACATAAGATTATTGGAAGCAGAAAGAAATGTATTTAACTTGCGATATTTGTTAGTAGTTGGCACAGAACTACAGTCCACAGAATCCGTGAGTGGACCGTGACCTGCCGGCCGCCAGAACGAACACGTTTACTATGTTGAACAGAACCGTAACATGTTTGATCCACCATCTTGTAGCATGACCTGCTACCCCTTTAAAGCTTATAAAATTACAAATATTAAAATAACCTTTATTTTTAGTAATAAAAATAAGACTAAAATTCGAGTGATTTTTACGAACTCTTTACAATTAAAACGTGCATATTTAGTGCACATTATAATAATAATATTAATATTAAGAGCATTAGCCAGAAAGTATTTCACAATCACTATAGTCTGGCAACATTCTCACGCTCATTGTCTGGACGTAGCTCTCTCCAGCCACGCCATTACTGAACTTCAACATGTGACGTTAGGTTAGAATTCCCTGAAATTGGGGGACCGTCTGCCACCCACTCACGGTGCACCGACTGTGCATCACACTCACTGTGCATCACACTCACTGTGCATCACACTCACTGTGCATCACACTCACTGTGCATCACACTCACTGTGCATCACATTCACTGTGAACTCACTTTGGAACTTACTGTGCACCGACTGTGCATCACTGCCAATATTCAGCCACAGTTGCTGTAGCTCCAGACTGGCCACTCTTACCTGAAGCTGAACTGGCCAAACTTTCATCTGGACGCTCTGGACTGGCTCAAGAATCAAAAGAAGTTCCAAGCTATTTCTCGCGCCAATTTCATGGAAATACAAGCTGAGTTCCTTGTTGACGAGTTCCTTTATTTTCTTGAGTAAGGTCACACGGGCAGTTAGTTAAGACTTTTGTAAAGTGTTGGTAACTTAAAAATTACACCAAACCCAACAAAAAAACTTTACAATCTACCAAAAAACTTCTGTTTGCAATTATATAATTTTTTAATACCTATGAAGTGTACTAAAATTTATATGAAATATATTATGACTCAGTTATTACCAATAATACCAAATATTTTTAGTTCCAGTGGAAGTAGTATCAGACGTACTAAAACATTAATTGGAAAGATATGCAAACAGAATAGCCAGATACTCAGTGCTCTTTATGATCAAATTTGAACTAGAAAAAATATACGTCTCTACCTAGGACTACTATAAACAGGACGTGCACGGCCATATACCTGACTACGCTAGCGGAGGCCAGTTCACTGAGCTGAGTGAGCTCAGTTAGTCATCAACTGTCACAGTGCGAGCTTTGTCGTAGTCTGTCACTCGGTTTGAATCGGACATTGTTGTTTATTTCGAGGCACATGGCTGCATTTCTAAGTGGATACTGTTTGTTTACCAATTTTATTGCTAATTATATGTATTAAAAATGCCGAACAAGTGTGGGGTTGTGAACTGTCGGGGTAATTACAATAAGGAGAACAGGCGCCGTGTGTTTCGCCTCCCGAAAGAGCAGTCTGAGAGACAGAAGTGACTAAATGTTATTCCACCTCGTGAAAACTTTGTGGTTGATCCAGACAAGTTTTTCATTTGTGACATACACTGGGGTGCTGACCCACCTTTGATTAAATTGCGTGGTGGTTCTATGCGACCTAAAATTCCTCCCAGTATCTTCAATGTGCCTGCTTCATATCTGCCATCACCAAAACCTGCACCTCGCCCAGCGAAAGTTGAAGACCAACAACTGAGGTATTTTCTTCAGAAGGATAAGATTACTTCATTTGATGCTTACAAACTTGAACGTAACCTGCAGAAGCAGTATAAGAACTTGATTGTTTCAAGATCGAAAGAAAGGCTTGTGTGTTTGTTCATGACCGACTACTTCAGTGAGTCCAGCCTGTCTGTGATTGTCGAAAACAAGCCCACTTTGTGTTTCCCACTGATGTATTTTCAATCAATCAATTTTTATCAATTTGCTGTCAACCCCTCAAATTTGTTGTCAACCCCTCAGAGAAAGACTAGCAGAAGAATGCAGTCCTTCTTCAGACCTCTGTCAATAAGGCCCGGTTGGCTGACTAATCGCTGCAGGTTGATAGGTTTATGCTTCTAAGACTGTTTGTTTATTTACCTGAATGTTTGTTTATTTGTATTGGAAAATTTTAACTATAATTCATTTTGTAGTAAAGTCTAAAACTGCAGCAACTCAGATTTCTATGAAGTGATCGCTAAGCTCATACAATAATGGAATAGAATGAGGCTATAGGAACGAACCTTCTGGCCCATTCTTGGGTCGGATAATTACTTCGATAATTATTCGGTTGTTTTACCCAAGTCCCATGCCGTATTTCTAGCCGCGTCAACCATGTCGGCAGCGGGATTCGAACCCGGGTCTTTCTGCTCGCAAGCAGATTCGCTCACCAGTCGACCAAGCTGGTGAATACATGTTAAGTCCGGCTAAAATTGATATTTCAAAGCATTACAATGCTTTAAACGATTTAAAATTCACTGTAAAACAATATTATCCCTTTTATTGATTTTAAGAAGTAATTTTTGATCAATTTGTCCAATAGAAAATGTAATGTTACTAAGAATGCAATGGTTTCCGCTAGCGTAGTCAGGTATATGGCCGCGCACGTCCTGTTTATAGTAGTCCTTGGTCTCTACAAATAATATAACAACCTGGCTAAAAATAACGTAATCTATAAATGAAAACAAAAATATTCACTTCTCCTAATATTAACTTGAATAAACATAAAAATATTCGCAATATTTATTTTCTTTTAATTCTTCTGGTGTAGTAGAACGGATTTTCTTTGTAGTATATGATTTTGACGTTTCTGGGACCAAGTTCATTGTAATTGGTTAGTAGAACTGGAGCTCTCCAAAAAGGCTCCAAATAGGCTTTTGGCAAGTGTAGTGACACTCAGCCCACCAGCCTGTACTCAAGCAACTGCACTGCAACTTAGCTCCTTGTCAAAGTTTTTAGTTTCTCTGTAAAGGTTCACAAAACTCATATCAGTATTAGTTCAGGAGAGTGAGAGTCTCTGTAGAAATCCCTTTTTTTAGAGATGCTCCAACCTTCCCACAGTAGATAGGAACTGTGCCAGGACTCTTATGATGTGGAGCTGCACTCTAGACGAGTAGTGATCACCACCGAAAATATTCTTTAAATTGAATTGCACGCCAAGACATTAAACTAATCTTTTCAGTAGGTGACACGGTGCTAAATAGTGGTTACAGTTCAGAAGTGTTCCACTGTTTCAACCTGTCCACATCGGCAGAGAGATGACTCCAGTAGCTGAAAACGATGCAAATGAGCTGCTGCACCCGCATGCCCCCGTCGAAGACGTTGATGACGCAATCAACCCAGCGGTACGGGTGTTGTCTTCTCACTGGGGTAACTGGGAATTCAGTGTGTATGGCCAGAAACCGGCTATTACCCGAAGACTCTATTGATTGGGACCAGTTCTGTCTCTAGCACTCCAAAAAATTGTCGTAGAGCTGTTTGATTTCCTCATAGCACAGGTAAGTCCAAACTGTCTCGCTATTTGCGGTACTTAGGGCAACTGCTCAATCCGCGGCCTCATTTTCCCTTATGCCGCAGTGCTCCCTTACCCATTGAAAGCATACTTTGGAAACTTATTGTCTTTGAGATGCTAACTTCTGGATATCATGTACAATGTGATGGTAGTTAGAATTCCAGATATTTTTCAAGTAAAACGCTGACTGAGAGTAACAGAATAACAATGTCTTTGTTGTGTAGAGCAGGGTATTTGTTGGCAAAAGTCAATGTTTGGTGAATTCCAAACAGTTCTGCTCCCAATTCTGTTTGAGCGGCATTCAGTTTCCATCCCACTGTTTGTGCCAACGAAGGCACAAACAGTGCTGCTGCTGTAAAACCGGATGCCTGCTTTGAGTCATCAGTAAAAAATATGAATGAAACCACTATATCTTGCATTTAAGTCCTCCTGCATAATAGCTTCATTTACTGCCTCTTGCCCATGGTATGTAGTTTGGCATGGAGCATCGACTGAGATAAAATCCAGAAAGTTGCTCCACGCTAGCACTGGAGACAGGGCTTCCGTTTGGACTCTACGTGGGATAGGTGTTTTCATTAAGACTAAGACTTGTCTTGCTTGAGTCTCAAATACTGTTTGTTGCCCTCTTCTTGCAAGTCCCAATTGCTTCAGCGTGGAGTCGTGGTTCCTACTGTTGTTCATCAGGCGGACATACCAGCGAGCTGTCAGCAATTGGAGTCGCAGCTCTAGTGGGGGTATCCTTGACTCCCCCTCCAGGGACAGAACTGGGCTGGTTTTTCTCACACCTGATAAGCTGCGTAACACCGTATTTTGGATGACGATAAGTTTTTTGAATCTTCTTACCCGGAGCATTCCCCAAGCTGGTATTCCATATTCTAATTTGCTGCTGATGAATGCTATATACACTCGTCGAAAGAGGAAGCGAGATGCACCCCTGAGTACCGCTGACAGGGATCGCAGCACTTGTATCCTCTTGCAAAGGTCCCCCGCTTGGTTTCCAATATGAACTGCAAAGGTGAGTCTTGGGGCGTCAAAAACAATCCTCAACACCCTCTGGTAGGTTACATTTCACACCACTGAATTGTTCAGTCGCAGTATTGCATCAGGTATGCTGTATTTCTTGGTAAAGATTTGTTGTGAACATTTTACTGGGTTCACCGTCAGTTTCTATTTTTTAAACCAGGCTGCTAGAATGTCCAAGTACCGTTAGAGGCGATATCTCACTTCTGTTAGGGAGTCACCTTTTGATAGTATGGTGATATCATCTGCATATATTAGTTGCACCCCATCAACAACTGGGAGGTCTGACATGTTCATTGCCGTAGATCATGCATGATTTAAAGTCATTTTGTTTATAACGTTTTTCGATGTAAAAGTCTTCTTACAATTTTTACACACATTTTTATATTCCGTTTTAAATGTAAAAACATAACCACCATATGTGGTATTAATTAGTGTAGTACTACCACTAAAAGATCGTAACGATAGAGCAGTTAAAGACCCAATGGTGAATGTTTTTATTTTTCCACGATTTTGGAATAAACTCTTTCCTTGTAACCTTTCTTTCTAGCGTCGTTTGAAGTAAGATAATTCTGACTGAATAAGCTCACAGAATACACAACAGTGTTTGTCTACAGTTTCTTATATGCAATTACAGAATAACTTTGTAATGAAATGAAAAAGTTTTCTATGTGTCCACAATACCTTTCCAATGGAAGGGTATTGTGTGAATGATACAAATAGTTGAATAAATTGTACAGAGGAATATTTTTTCGATATTTAATGTTCCTTTTACCATTGAAAACACATACAACGTAGTCTGATATTAATACTTTTTGAGGATAGATCACCGATTATGTTTTAGAGATGTTTCAAGATAAATCAGGAAATTACCTTCACGTGAGTTGAATACGTAACATTCAGAGTTAATAATTCGACTTACCCAAAGTAATAACTCTTTAGCATAGCCGAGGAAAATCTACTGTGGCATTTTATAGCAAAAGCACCTGCATGTTTGAAAAACTTTTTAAAATTTTAAAATGCTTCTAAATGCTAATGGAGTAGAGCAGGGTAATAAAAGGATGATAAATCTACATTAAAATCGACCGGAGAATGTTCACAATAATTCATACTTTGAAGAGCTGTCCTATGAATTAAGCAATATTGCACTAGAAACTGAACATCATGTGATGTGTAGAGTGCAGTTCAATTATCCGCAATGTAGGTTGACATTCACGCGTGTCAAGTTTTTATCGTGGCATGTTAGCCCTAGTCAGGTACATGAGTATGACCTCATGAGCGCAGCAGACACAGCAGTTGTGAATGGTGCTGCACTTGGCAGTACTTTCTTGTCTGAGCAAAAACTCTAAGATCACCAGCTCGGTCACTGCCTTTTGAGGCAGTAATAAGACTGCCCCTCTCTCCGCATTAGTACATGTATTGCCTCATGGACCATCATATCAAAGTTGACTGCCGGGCACGCGCGTGTGGCCCAAGTCTAACTTCAGGTTCCAATACAGTCGGTCAGACCCTCAGCTCACTTATTTAATAAAATGAAAGTTATTTAATAGAAATAACTAATGTTAGTAAACATTATATAGTCAGTAGTACACTCAGGTTGGAGGTGACCACTATAGGTCACCGGAAACCAGGTGATAGAGAAGCGAACTTGCTCCAGGTATTCAAGTCACATTGCGAGCCATTCTGTAGTAGTTGAGATCTGCTCCACTCACTTGTGTATAGTGAGCAACACCCATCAGATTAAAAGAATAAAGCAACCTCTGAAGCTTTTATTATCACGCAGCACATGAGAGAGAATATATTGAATCGCTGTCACGGACAATATTATTTAATCAGTGCTCACTTCACGCCATTTAAAGATTACATTTTTAAATATAAGAATCTGTGCATAAATTCATTCAATGTAATACACGCAGGAAAATTTTCAACAATTACAAAATTGCGCCTGCTCTAAGAAATGACTATTGAGCTTTAAATAAGTTATTTTTGGAAATAGAGTTTAAATAAATGTCCACTCTCAAGTTTTCCAATATAATAAAAATTGGGCACATATTTTAGTTATGAAAATTAACGATTATGTTAGCCAGAAAAGAAAATAGGAAAAAAATCTGTTCATTCTAATAGCATCGTTGTGTAAGACATTCACGATTGGTGTTTGAAATGCAATATCGTTAAGAACTCTAAGAGACATAAATGTATACATTGGCTCATAATACCACGAACGATGGGTTTCTTCTCAAAATTGAAGTAAACTCAAAAATAAAATTGTTCAAAAAATTTAAAAAGAGGGTTCATCTCGGAAAAAGATGCACTCAATAAAACATGGCCGCTGAATTATAAAACAGTTACGCATTGTTAGAGCCGACACAGCTAACGTAAATAACAATAAATTATATTGCTTTATAATTGCTCACATGATTGCGTTGGATTTCTTATACTCTGAGGCTTTGTTTCAAGTAGGAAAGCGTAAGGTTGTATCATTTAATCGTAAGATGTACCTGTAAGAATAATATGAATGACATTGATATTGTGAATTGTTTGGGGGGTTTTGAGCTTTACAATTTTTTACCTAGTGTATGAAATTTAGTCATGAGTTGTCGATAATCAAAAATTCATTACAAATTTGAATTTTTATATCCAGTCATTGTTTTTCATGATCTAACTTACTCCATGGCCTAGAAATTAAGAACTATGGCCTCCCTAATTTATGACATTACCAGTTCGTTCCTCACATTTGAATCTGAATACTTCAATTTTTAAATCGTCGTTAACGTTCCTTGTCGAAAGATTTGAAAACCGATGCAGTACATGCTTTGTATGCCCTACATACAATTAATTATACTTTTCAACCTTTAACAATCTGAAGTGAGATTGTTTGCAGGTTAATATATCATTAATCGGAAGTACTCAATACGATTTTTACGTATACTAAGTGGTTTCAACTTGTGACTCATCCAGTCGATTCTATTTTCAACTAGCATTCGTTACCTAGTAGAACATTCGTTATATAGTCACACTATGTGGCTCATTTCTTGTCGCTATTAAAATTTCCTCGGCATACGAAGAAGCCGCAGAGCGTTATTTCCTGCGTCCCGGCAGTTTCCAAAGACTTCCATGCACATTTCGTTTATGAACAGCATGAAAGAAAATTTTTTATTTGCTGTACTGAAAAATTATTTTTAAAAACTGACATTTTTTTACACCTGAAACACATAAGCAGTCAAATGAATCCTGAGTATTAATTTGACTTCATATTTGAATATGGCGTCCTAGACCAGGCGCGGCTCAATAACCGTTGCTGAAAGGAGGGTGAGGAGGGAGGGCACGACCGCCGCATGGACGCGCTTGGTCGACGTCGGAGCATCGAGGCGCTCACAGCTCATTCCTGCTTCGTCTCTTGGCCAGTGCTGTGATATCCTCTTTTGCAACAAGTCAACATGAGGGAAATTGTCCACCTCCAGACCGGCCAGTGCGGCAATCAAATTGGAACGAAGGTGTGTATTTGTGAACATGTATTCACCGAAGATTGTGTAGATTAATAGTTTGCATTGAAAGTACAAGCTACCAAGTAATTTCGATAGGAGATAGCTATCGCCTCCATTTCCGTTATGGGGCAACATTCACAACACGTCAGGCTTGGTGGTGCTCCTCATCGCTAATTTAGAGGAAACAAAACAAGGTGCTAGTGATCAATTTTTAAGGTTGGGTACGCTATTATAATGGAGAGTCAGTTTCATTATGCTTAGTATCTTAGCTCTATTGTTAAGGTAGCGTGTCATGTAGATTTTTATCTTGAGATTTATGTAGTGGATTTAATCTATCAATAGGAGAAATTTAATAAACGAATGTATTTGGTATCCTATTATTAGATAGTTTGAAGTGCTTTCGATACAGCAATGGTATTCGAATGGAATGTTTCTTGATTATAAGTAGACAGTTAATATTAATGGTTAGTAGATGAAAAAATCACGAACTAAAGTCTATTATAGTAACGTCATCCCATGAAAAGCATTAATTCATGAGGCTTCGAGCGTTTTCAACTCTGATTTTAACCCGCAACCAAAGTTGGAAGAGTGAGCGGTGCTGTCTGGGAGCGGGAGCAGCGGGGCAGTGTGTCGCCAGCTGCTCTGCCAACTGCTCGAGATCCTTTTATTTTCATCTCTTATTGAATGGCGAATTTAATGCAATGATGGTGTGACTAATCAATAGTTTATTGATTAATTATGAACTTCTGATGTATGAAGTATAGAATGCATAATTTATGCCCCAATTCTTACGTATTTCTTAGTTCATCTGAGTGTAACACGTTGCTTTAGCTCCAGCATACTAAACATGTTCTGCATTTGAGAATTGTAAGCCGTTGACTAAACTTTATAAAAGCTCGAGAATAATTTTTTTCCTGCTCGTTGATTTTTCATTCATATAACGTCAAGGTATATGAATGTTATATGTTAATGTTATTAACAATGTGCAGTTTTGGGAGATCATCAGTGACGAACATGGCATCACTCCGAGCGGAGAGTACACCGCGGGTGTGGAACAAGACCTCATGGACCTGCAGCTGGAGCGCATCAATGTTTACTACAACGAGGGCAACCAGGGCAAGTACGTGCCCAGGGCCGTGCTGGTGGACCTAGAGCCCGGCACCATGGACAGCGTCAGGGCGGGGCCGCACGGGCAGCTCTTCAAGCCAGACAGCTTCGTTTTCGGTTAGTTTTTCAAATCGTTATTAAAATGAAATTTATCTACTTTAAACGAATCGTACTTTCAAATGAATGGTTTTCAGCCGTATAGATAAAGGAAAGTTAGTTCTTCGTACTTCCATTCCATATCGGTTGAGCGAGCCAGGAGGTACTTAGAAAGATATTACAACAGCAACAACTTGATGAAACATTCTTTGGTTACAGATGAAACATTCTTTGGTTTGTCCCCAAGTCCCATGCAATCATATACCAACCACGCCCAGACATGAGAGTCGAAATCAAGATGGAGCTAGGCAGATCAATGAATTCTTAGAATTCCTATCACAAGTGTCCGCTGACTAATATTGTTGCTATTTCTACTACCATCCCATACTTCATTGCAGGAGAGAACAGAAAAGATAGATTAGGAGTTACAGGTGTGCATTTTTGTTTTACAAGTTTAGATTTCCGTAATTTTGTAGTCTTCTCGCATTATCATTAATATTAGGATCATTGCTTTTGCCAACTTTTAAACCCTTAATGTTCTATTCATTAGCTAATTTTTATCCTGTCCATAATATTGATAGCTTTCGACATCAACAAGTTTTAGTTTTGATAACACTAACTGCTTGCTGAATAAATGTTTATTTTGTCATCTAATTGCACCTAGAGTTTCTCGTTCCTCAAATATGTGCCACCGAACACAACGTCTATTTAGATGATCTTAGTTATATTAAATTGATACAAATATGTCTTGTGCATGTGATAGTGCTGCTCTGAATCAGCCGTGTAGAATATTTCTTAATGTACTTGAATTCATTCACAGGTCAAAGCGGCGCAGGAAATAACTGGGCCAAGGGTCACTACACGGAGGGTGCGGAGCTTGTGGACTCCGTGCTTGATGTCGTGAGGAAAGAAGCAGAAAAGTGCGACTGCTTGCAAGGCTTCCAGCTAACTCACTCCCTGGGCGGCGGTACGGGTTCCGGAATGGGCACCCTCGTCGTGTCGAAAATCAGGGAGGAATTTCCTGACCGGATAATGAACACGTTCTCCGTTGTTCCTTCGCCTAAAGTATCAGATACCGTCGTCGAACCTTACAATGCCACTCTATCTATTCATCAGCTTGTCGAAAATACTGATGAAACTTTTTGTATTGATAACGAAGCTTTGTATGATATTTGCTTTAGGACTCTTAAATTGCAAAATCCAACTTACGGAGATCTTAATCATTTAGTTTCATTGACTATGTCTGGAGTCACAACTTGCTTAAGGTTTCCTGGTCAACTTAATGCTGATCTTCGGAAGCTAGCTGTAAATATGGTACCCTTCCCTCGACTTCACTTTTTCATGCCCGGCTTCGCTCCTCTAACGGCCCGCGGCTCTCAACAGTACCGCGCCCTCACCGTGCCTGAGCTCACGCAGCAAATGTTCGACGCGAAGAACATGATGGCTGCCTGTGATCCCCGCCATGGTCGTTACCTGACAGTCGCAGCTATATTCAGAGGCCGTATGTCTATGAGAGAAGTTGACGACCAGATGTATAACATTCAGAACAAAAACTCGTCTTTCTTTGTTGAATGGATCCCAAACAATGTTAAGACTGCCGTGTGTGATATTCCTCCCCGTGGATTGAAGATGTCCTCCACTTTCATTGGCAACTCGACGGCCATCCAGGAGCTGTTCAAGCGCGTGTCAGAGCAGTTCACTGCTATGTTCCGGCGCAAGGCATTTTTACATTGGTACACCGGTGAGGGTATGGATGAGATGGAGTTCACTGAGGCAGAATCCAACATGAACGACTTGGTATCTGAATACCAACAATACCAAGAAGCTACAGTGGATGATGACGGAGAATTTGAAGAAGAACCTGAAGCTGAGGGTGAATTTGCATAAGCATCACAATGGATATGCCATAGATTATTTTGAAATTTCTAGCCAGTGTTTTTTCTTTTTATCTATTTCTTGAACGCCAAAATCTGTCAGTAAATATTTCTGCGCCACTAATTGTTTGCTGAACCTGTGAGAGATGTCCTGTATGAAAATTTTCATAGAGTATATTTCAAGCTTTTAAGACGGGAGAGACGTGTAGTGTGGTGGTATTGGAAGCTAGCCGAGTTCAAGACACTGAAGACAGCTAACACCTCACTAGTACACACGCCTACACACGGACATGAAGCTTATTTGGATTTCTTTGAACACGCTCAAATCTTTACGAACTGGGAATCTTTCCGATATCAATGTAGAGCCAAAACGATCAGCCACATAAACACAGTCTAACAAATCGATTATAAATTAAAATAATAAAAAGAATATCTAAAACGGTAAAAAATGTCTACGAAAAACAGGCCAGCTGGAAAAAAAGAAATTGAGAATGCAAGCATACTAGTAATAAACAATGCCCTAGTCGAGAATTTCCGTCTGTGAAAAAGTGAAACTCCCATTTACGAGTAGAATAAAATTGAGAGAGAGAGACTTGGTGATCATTCAAAGGGTGGTTGAGACTTGAGCCCGTAAATTACGGGTAGCGGTTGAGACTTGAACCCGTAAATCATGGGTAGCGATCGTATAAAAGTATAAAATAAAATTAAAAGATGGAACAAAAGACTTGTGAGTCTCGCGTACAGGGGAAGAAGTGATGAGACTTTGTGAAAATAGGAGCTCTTACATGTCCATATATGCTTGCAAACGCGATGTAGCATTCTTATGAATTTCTACTTGAGCGGAGAAAACTTACGAATAAATCGTACAACGTTGATATCATGAGAGACACAGTGTACTCTCGGAGTGCTGAGTCTCATAGGTTCGCTGAATGATAATCTCATTTAGCTCACAAATGTGTGGCTTTAGAATAATTAATTTCAGGGCGTAGTTACATTATTTATTTGTCCAGAATTGTAACAACTGCAATCACAATATAGCTTTAACAAAGCTAGTTAAACTACAATTTTCAATATCAATAGTCAATGCATCATAAACTTCAATATTTAAGCGCCTATTTTCGAAAATCCGTGTTCTATATAACCATGCATGCTGTGAATCTTTCATCATCCTAGTAATAAATAAAATCACGGCGATGTTGCTTTGCCAGAAAATTTCCAGTATACGTCAGTAAATTAAAATGCAGGTATCCGAACAAAGGTGATTCGCCTCAACACTTTGACTTCGTTTTGTAATAGAAATTTTAAAAATTTATTTTTTCTATAAACTAGAAACAGTTTTTATTTCCAAACGGAGAAGTTTTCAATCAACATAATAATTTTAGTTTAACATTTACACTGTTGAAAATCATCAATAAATATTTACACAATTTTTACTAGCCATGAAATGCAGTTGTCGAATTTACAGTCGTAATAAAATAAGCTAAGTATGAAAGCAAGTGAAATGTAGTCGACTTTGAAAGATCTATAGCTCAAGATCAGACTCATTACCTTCTGAAGCCAGTATTTCTATTCGACGGAAGTGCAAAAAACAGAGGCTAAAACTGACCTCGCACGTGACGCAGAAGTAAGCAGGCGGCACCTGAGACAGACAACGTCGCTTTCTCCTCAGGGTGAAGATGAAGGAAAAGGAGCTGTGCGCTACAGCCGCTTACAAGCTGTCCTATTGGGATAAGATGAAAAATATTCATAATTAAATCGAGTAGTATACGATAAAGAGAGAACATTGAAAATGTTTTGTTGCCGAAATAAAATTATCACAAAAAATATGAGTAAACTAAAATATTATTTGTCAACGCTAGCAATCCACCCGAATTTTAATCTAGAATATACAGGGTGTCCATAAAGTCTCTTTACCATTTCAAACATTTATTACAATGCAATTGATCAGATATTTTATTCAGATTTGTTCTACTGTATTCAGTGTTTATTTAAATTTGTAATCACATTTTGCATTTGTGTGTTTCAGAGATCCTGTTTGTGAAAGAGGTACTGTTGAGACTTTATGGGACACTTTTATGAGAGACTTTATGGACACCGTGCAAATCCATAAATGCACTAGAAGACCAGGAATGAAAATTTTGGTGTGATAGCACTGGCAACACAGCGATGCGTCAGAGCCAGACACTGCGGGAGGGGCTGGTGTGACTCACGCGTCTCTGCTCAGCAATCGATGCCGCTCCCCGCCTCACACCAGGCCTAGCTTCCGTAGGCCTACTGCTCAACTCTCCGATACTTGCTATAAATATCCTCAACAAACCGCAACAAAAAATTGCGAAAAATATCCGTATGAAATAATACGTGAGTTAAATTAAGACGAGTCGTGAAACATTTGGCATAAAAATCAAATGCTGTAATTGTTTATGGCCGTGTTAGCTCACGTACTGTGAATTATCCAGTTAAAAGAAACATCTGCCAGTTACGTAATTTTAGTCACTACAAAGTCTTAGTATTACAAACATACAATACTTTCCCGAAGTTAAAATGAGGACTGCTTGCATGCTGCATGAACTCGATGTTCGATAGCGAATGATGCACTGGTGACAGAGGCGTGGCTCTTGCCACATCATATAGAAGTTTCCCTGCCATGACAGGCCGCAGCTACACAGCACACGATCATTCAACACCTGCTTACAACAACGAACAAATGAAGCAGGAATTGCAGTAGTGGCTAAGCTTCATTTATAGACGCCCATAATTCCCCGTTCTTAGGTCCAGGAACGAACATTTCCGGACGTTGTCGTCCCAAACCTCTGGGAAAAAATTAGAAGTAGAGTAGTCTTACATTATAAGACAAGAAAAAAATTTCGGTACATAATTACTACTAAAATACCATATAGCAAACATCTATATAATTACAATGAATTTACAAAAAATTTAAATCAGTGTTTATACCATCTAAGGGTTGAGTTATAAGTACAATTATTAAACAATTTTACGAGTTTTTGTGCTATTGCATTTGATTCGATTTGTTTTATTAACCACATAAACTAAAGAGAGTCTATAATTAACAAGTTTACAAATGAGCGCCGGGGTATAACTAAAATACGTGAATTTTAGCAGAATTAGGTAAATTTGAGCTTATATTTCGTCTTTTTCCGTGTTGCCTATTGTACTTGATAGGAAGTTCACTCAAAACGTGTCACGCCGCCCTTTCTAGAAAATTTACGTTATTTTGACGTTTGAAATTTTCAAGACCCTGCGCGAATACTGGCCAGTACGAACCATTTAATGTAAAAGGATAGGTTTAGAGTACAATATCAGTATTGTCATCTCTTTGGTTACCGGACATTCACAACGAAGCCTCAAATGGAATCTCATCTAAATTTACACAAAATTTCCGACTCACAAATGGCACGATATATCTATGTGGTTGTTTTCTCTGTTGCATTCTTGACATGGTAGTCAATTTTGCATGAAATCATTACAAGCGAGAAATAAATACTCTTCGACAACAGGAGTAGCTTTTACATGGGGGTGACTCATTACTCAATTTTGTTTCAAGAGAACACAACAGTAGCGTCATGTTACAAAATAATTAGTGTATGCTCGGAGAATTTAAAAAACATGTTTTAAACTTACAGAGATGACCCAATTTTGTTGCAAAATAACGTATTTCTCAACCATGTGCTCATAAGCTACATTGCTTGAATTATAAAATTTGCTTCATCCTCCTCATTTAGCTTTCATTGCTCCTACCGACTAGCCTTTATTGAGACATTTTAGCTTTCCATAAACAAAACAAAAATCCGGGAAGGATAATGTAATTGAGGCAGTTGAACCGTTTTTCTCAACCGTGGATGAGAATTTTTTAAAAGATGAAATGAAGAAATTAAAGGCATGTTGGGACAAGTCATTCATCAATAAACTGCCTTTTTCAAAGAAGCAAGTTATTTATCAAACATTTCACAGGTGTTTCTTAAGGTCTTACAGCAGGCTTTTATATTTGTAACCACTTGATATTACTATTGAAAAGAAACATGTCATTATTTGACAATAAAATTTAAAAAGTACCTTTTTCAGAGATAGAACTACAACCTCTTAACGACTGAAAGAGAAATTTGAAATTGCAGGTTTGTATGTCGTCGTCGCACAATGTATGCGCTCTTCACAGTTAACTATATTAACTGTTAAAGAGACATTTCAGTGGCATATATTTTCAGTAGCTCAGCTTGTTTCATCTACAAATAGAAAATACTGACACCAGAAAAATAAAAGCTTAGGATGGGCTGAATACGATCACTTGCATGATATAAATAAACAAAGTGCGGAAGTTAATGGGCTCTCAATTCTGAAACTGAGCGGAAAATAGAGTTATGGTTACATTTCAAGTAGTACTTCAGAAAAATCAACTTCCAAGGTATAGTGATGGAGACAAAATCAGAGGCATTTTGCGAGATAAGATGAGAATATTATTTCTACTCTAAAGAGCTTCAACTTGCCAGGTACAAAGAGGACAGAACTGCACAGCGCCCCTCGACAGCCACATGTTCGTGCACTTGTCTCGCTCGCTCCTTCTTAATCATTCGCAGTCATATTGAAATCATAAAATGAAGTTTACCGTAATAAACAAGGATATATAAGAAAATACAAAAAGACATCTACTAACGAAGTCTTTCAGCTTTGCTTCCAGTACAACTTCGTATCCTTAGCCGACCAAAAATGGAACGGGACGTAAAAATGTTTCTGCCAATTTTTAGGGAAGCTTAATAAGCGAAATGAGTCTATCCCTGCTGGAGTAGCGACCCATAAGTAGGAATGCCACACGAATGATTTCGACCTGAGCCATCCACCTCTAAGCTGATATGGCCACGCCTCAACAAGTACACGAATATTGGCTCGACTTTAAAGTATGAAGATTTTTGTTTGAATAGTACTTCACACTAATGAAAAGAAAAGATCCAGATCTTTCAATCAATGGACAAACAAGAAAAGAATCTACGAATAGGAATAACCAGTAATGAGTACGTTTAAAGCAAACTAAGAACAGAAAGTCACGTGAAAATAAAAGTCACACCATGAAAAAATGATTCTTCCAAAAGATTTACATGAATTATGCATTATTCGGCAAATGCTCTACTGTAGAAGAAAACTTCACTTTCCTTTTACGTTAACAAATTATAATCACTTAAATCAAGACAAAGCCACAGTATATGCAGGCTTGTAAAATGAATGCACAATACATAACTTTCAAATTATTTGTGAATATTTTCATATGGAATTCATGTTGCAAGCGTAATGAACAAGAAAGAAATGCAATTCAAGTGTCTGACGGACAAGGACCGCACCCTAACAAGAGAAAGAAGAGTTGGCACGCAACAGCCAGCTGTGACGTCAAGAGGTCGATACTTCGGAGGCCGCTCTTCTGAGCTGGCGACGGAGAAATTGATGGACAACTTTGTCATCGAAATAGAGACACAGCCACCTCTGAAATAGAGACAGTAATCCACCTCGGAATGAAGGGACTTATCACTCTCCACCAAATGCTGACCACAACACACAGCGTCCCTTCCCAGTCATACTCCTGCCAGAGGCGCAGTCGCAAACCCCATAAATAAACGAATAGAATCTCCATCACCAGGCCTGACGAGTTACAGCGCGCGTTATTCCGATTTAGGAGTAGGTTATGATCACTGTATTCTATATGTCATAAATGCTTTTAACTTCCTAAAAGCAAGTACCGATGCGCTTCCTGTCTAGAGATGGTGTAAAGATGTATGCAGAATTTAACGCTTAGTAGGGCAGCCCCACCCTTCATTCAGTCAAATAATAATCGTCCTCACATCCTGCCACGGTTAGCACAATATATTTTTTGCCCATCATAAATCAAAAAGCGCATGAAATTCAGTTTGTGATTTAAGAACAGATGTAGATTCAATTTAATATGATTGTGAAATAATCTGTGAAAAAATCAATACTTGCTATCTTGCTCCATTACAGCATAGGCTACATAAGGTTACACAATATAACGCAAGGCCAGAAAATAACTTCATTACTGAGGAAGTGTTGCATGGACTGCAGAATACAGGATTAGAACAATTTTGAGCCATTAAATTTTTCATTTAATGAACAGGAGGTTCAAATTAAATGCCTAGTTATGCAGTGGTTAACAGAAAGGTGACCTTCCAGGAGAACCCAGCAAAGACTGACCGTCAAGAAGAAAAGAAAGAAGCAAGAAATTTTATTTCCAATAGAGTATACAACAAAGATACACTGGATTTTTAAATTCTTAGTGTTAAGATCTTAAAAAAAATGAGAAGCAGTAATGATGATTATCGTTCGTTTCTCAGTGCCTGCACCAGCTGGCGACACGTCCCGTAAGCATCTTACAAAATAAAGTCAGATGCGAAACAAAAAAGGCAACACAATCGTGCTAAAGTAATGATTTATTCGCCATTACATTAGGGAGCAAGAGAAAAACTAGGGAAAACTTGTACAGAATTCACCTAAACCCATGAATATATGTATTGTAACAAACGTTGTTGCTCCTCCCAAGTCGATGAGAGTAACTCTAAAGACGCTGTACCTCAAGTTGTAGACGAAAACATATCCAACATAACCACAAGAGCTCAGGAATCCTAGTCATGGCCTTACTTTAATTTGTTTAGTGGCGCCTTAAGCACACTTTCACTGAGCTGTAGGCACACTTTGCATCACTTCTAGGGAACACAACTCAATAGAGGGTGAGGCATACGTCCAAGAGCTTATCAGCCCCTAGCGTACATAAGTAGTCTAACTGGGTTCATTTTAAGCGATCATAGCGTAAACTAATGTGCATAAAATGAATTTCATTTAGAAAAATTCGTAATATAGTTCTCAGCCAAATCTAAAACCATTCAATAATCAACATATAAACAAACCAACAGTCTTAGTATAGAATCATCGTTACAATATTCTGATAGTTTATAGGGTTTTAATCCCAACATGCTCATTCATCATCTTTTGCTTTGCGCTTCTTTTGAGACGTTCCTCCTTGATCGGACGATGTCTTTCTTTTCTTCGAGACGTCAGCTTTATTTTGAGAACTGGAACCGTCGACCGCTTCATCATCTTGCTCCTGGGCATCGCTGAGACGTTGTAGTTTAGTGGGCTCTATTTTGAAGTCTCTGAGGGTGCTCAGCTTCATGCCAGTCATCAGATTCACTTTCGAGCGTTTTGACAGTTGAATGATTAGTTTTTCATACTTCTCAATGGCAAAAATGAGGGCAGGGATGAGCTTGGACTCCTTAAGGGCCGTATGCAGGGCGATGCGGCGACCGTTGCTGCGAGCATCCTCCACATAATTCAAGAATAAATAAAGAGGTTCAGATAGATACTCGCCCGAGATATGCACGAGATTTTCAAATTTTTCCGATATTTGAGGGAAATTCTTGACTCGGAAAACGTCTAAATAGTAGCGAGTGAACAATGCAAGGATACTGTAGATCTTTTCAGCTTTTTTGATAACCAAATCAATGACTGTGCCAAGAGGCAGAGCAGATTTAACAATTTCGTACATAGTTTTGATGATAGCTCCGAGTTTAGCGTTGACGCTCTTCTCCACTGTATCAGCTGAATAGTCTGTGGCAGTGATAAGATGCGCCTTCATTTTATTTAAAGAAAGCTCGACAATCCCGAGATGGTCATCCACATGCTCCATGAGTACAGTTATAGTGCTGGTGGCCGTGCCTTCATTGATGATTTTGAGTTGCAGTTCCGCCTCTTCAGACGACACATTGCCGTCGTTGTCTCCTAGGCAGCGGTAAACATCACGAGCCACCTGCTGGTCGAGGTGATGTTGAGGCTTCAGCTGATCACCTAGCGAGAATAGGAGCTTCAAGATCTCTTCACAAAGGGGCACGTTGGAGATACTTGTTTCTTTGGCTAACTTCTGAACCCAGTCAAAAGTTTTCTGGATCTCCTCAGAGTCATGATCAATGATTGACGAGACTTGCCTCATGAGATGCACTATAGTAGCCGCATCTCGTAACAAATTGTCGTTTTCCTCTTTGTTTAAGAGATGCATTAGCATTCTATGACATCCTTTGAATGCAACATAGGCTAAAGTATCGATATCCTTGCCTGCAGACTTGTTGGTAACTTCCTTCAGAATTTGTTCAAGTTTGTCGGAGTGATATTTGATGAAAGAATCGAAGAGAGCCTGCAAGATAGTGATGCACAGTCGCAATTCTGAGACTTCCCTTTCATCGCTGGCGTCCACTCTGCTACACAGCTCAGAACAGTGGACAAAGAGCATACGAGTTAGTCTGCGCAGGTAGGGCAGCTGATGCTCACGCTCGTGAGGAGAGAGGTTCTTGTGAGCGCGCAAGTGTGATTCAACACACGTGAGCAAATGAAATCGCAGATCGTGGGACTCTTGGAAGACTTTGCTGCAGCGGTCATTATCTTCATCGCCTTCAGTGAGGCACACTGACAACATCTCTGTGACCACCGAGAATCGTAAGGTCGTCTCGAAGACTTCTGTCTTAGAGGCGGGACGGCCTTTAGACTTGGCCGCACCGTCCCCTTTCTTGAGTGCTGACGCCTTAAGGCTCTTCACCTGAGCAGAGAAAAGGCCAGGCTCTCATTAGTTTGTTACATAGTTTTCTAGAAACAAACAAAAGTGCACTGGAAATTAAATAAGACATGGATATACTAGCGCAGAAGCCGTACCTAAAAACCTCCAGTAGCCGCAATAAGCACCATAATAATCATTTTGGGTCATCCGGACGAAATGTGCGCTGAAGAGCTTAGGCTGATAAGGATTACCTTGCGCTAAGAAAGTGAAGAAAGAAAAAACACTTAGGTCTCGCTTAGAACAGTACAGAATCTTAACCAACATGGCATGAAGTAAATCCCCGAATGCATGCAGAAAGACAATTCTTTTTAGCGCATCTCCCCGGTTACAAATTAAATAATTCCCTACAAATCATAGAGAGATGAAAGAAAGTAAAACAAGATACCTGGATAAACACATACAGGCTCACACGTCGATTGACCTCTGAAATGCACGGAATCAAAGAAATTAAATTACGAAGTAAATTTTCGATTACAGTCAATAAACACTGCTTTTACCAACATTGCCAGCGCCCTTAGAGCAAAAATTACATTTTTATTTGGAATACTTTTCAAAACAGTTTACTCACCTTCACAAGCTCAATAATTTTCTTTTGTTTTTTGAAGAGGCTAACGCAGAGACTCATTTTCTGAGGAGGTCGTGAAGGATCGCAAGTAAATGCGTGTTCTATGAGAGCGTCGTAGACCGACACCATGACATGAGCCAGGTGTCTGTTCCTCTGTCCCTGAGGAGAACACGAGAATTCGGTTGTGCTGTCAAACTCCAGATCATCCACTTGACAGATCGACAACTTCTGCTCGAGCACATCAAACATACTCGATAGGTCGCTTAAGATGGTGTCAGAGCTGCCATGTTCTTCTGCTTCCAGCAGACCATTTTCATTTTCAGGGTCATGCCTCAGTGCCTCATACGAGACTTTGGAGGCCGCAATGGAAGCAAGGAGTTCTCCTAACGGCTCCTGCAATATTTTTGAGTCTCCTTGCGTAGCTACAATATCATCATAACGGATTGGGTTAAGGCAGTCAGACCGCAGATCAACAAAGCTCTGCAGGTGCTGGTGCAGCAGAGCCAAGATGTTCGCACAAAGCTTGCTGTTGGTCCGGCACACACGATAGAGGCCTTTGTACAGAGCAGTGCGCACCTGCAAATAGGACATTCATTATCACTAAAGCCATCGTTTTCCAAGTACCTGATTACGTCGCTGCGGCCATCCAGAAAATGTACCACAGCGTTGTTTAATCACATATTTCTATCCTCGAGTATATCTGCACACATGAAACAATTTTTTTTCATTTTTTATAAAAAACATAGTAACGCATTGTATATTAGGTTGCACTTAGTTTTTGTAAAATAAAAATGGAGAGAGAAAAAGAACTAATTACACTCGAACACGCGTAGTGCACCATTAAGAATCAACACTCCTCACCACATACTCTGAGACTAGAAGTCACAAGTGTCTCGTCTCACAACACATGCTGCTAAGTCTGTCTCAGGACACTTCTCAGAAACTCAGTGTATCCAAGACACAAACTTGGACTCGCTAGAAACGATCGCACATTAAAGCTCAAAATCATCCTCGACAAAGAGCATTAAATCTCAACGATATGCTAAGTTTATTTTTTTTAGCTCTCGTTGACTGCATGGACTTCAACCCAACGTACCACACTTCAGGATTGATTATTTGATTTTCAAATTTGTTACTTCGCTAGAACATCCAACAATAAAGTCAAACTAAACAGAATTCGAGAGAACATGTTTGTGTACGCCGCTCTCCACATTACACTCACTGATGTTAGGATTTATCAGGCCATGAGTCGTATAAACTTTCAACAGCTTGATAGCCACTGATTTGAAGGAAACACATCGAAAGTTTGTGAGTGATAAATAAGAATTTATTGTCGCTTAGAAAGTAAACATAGATAAAAATAGCATAAAATCAATGAACAGCACGAGAACCGTCGTGCTTGGCCAACAGAACCATGCTGAGAATAATGAATTTCAGCATCCCAAATATGTGCGTAGGAGCTACATAGGGACACACCTGGTGCTGCAGAGAGAAGCAGCGACGCAGCAGAGCCAGCAGCTCATGGCATATGCTCTCATTGCGGCCCATATCGCTAGCTCGCACCTGCCCACACACGACACAGCTGTATTATCTTCATGATGTAGCGCGTTCCCCGCCAAGCTGTCAACCGTGTACGAAAACCGAACTTGTAATTCACTACACAGGAACAGTTCATCGTACGTACATTCATACTTGGGAAAACGAGCATACAGCAAGTTTGCAACTGAATTAGAAATAACATTACACAGACACTCCTCCCACGTCAAGGGAGTAGCCAGAGAGGTGGAGCATAAACGAAAATTAAAACACACTGGTCAATAGCCACACAATTCAGTTATTTCAACAAAGGCCAATCCTGATACTTTTAAGAGGTATACGTCTAAGCAACGCTCATTGATTCACTCCGCCGTGAAGCAGCGAAAGTCCCACTCTTACCATCTGATTTGCAGCGAGGTCAGGTCTCACCAGGTGGTTTGACACATGACCTGACACACACTCACTCCTCAATGATGGTGGTACAAGGCGCACTTAGTTCTTATCTTTAAACTTCGTTAACCAGTGTCATTATAGCTTTTCTCATCCCTCTAAATGTCGGTTTACTTTCAATTCGCCTTCTTCTAACGGTTTACTGCATCGCTTTTCCTAACCAAACCCTGATTTTTCCCATGTCTCAAGAGCACGTCAACACTACAATCTACTTGATTTGAGAACTTCCTCTCCACACTTGGTTCTCGCATTCCTTGATTTTTGCCTGCCATACTTAATATAATTAATTTATCGTTCTCTCATGCGGTACAGTTAGTTTTAAATTTTCTCGTGATAAAAAGCAGTCTGACCAGTCACATTCTAACACACGAACCTCTAATAGCTTCTGAATGCATCATGGCAACATTTGTTACAAAGTAACAGTTTTCATTCATTATGTCCATACCTTATCTCTGCATCACAAACTCATGATGAGAAAATTATACCAAGAAGAACCAACAATTTCTTAACATAACTTTATTCAAACCTCCATTCATTGCCAATAAAGGAAATGAAGCATAAAAGATACCCCTCGCATATGTCATTTATCTCGCTCACAGGAGTCATCTCGCTCATCCTGGCGTGTGATGAACAACACTAGTTAGGTGCACGAGTAACCTGGCGAGGTATATCACAACACCACACCTCAACTCACCTGCATTGTCTTAACAGTAACACAATGTCAACAATTGGGCGCAAAAAGCACAAGCTAGGACATCAATTTTAAAGCCAGAGGCACTCTGTAGCTAATAGGTCATTTGTCCCTAGAAATAAAACGCCAAACCAATCCAATTGAAAATTCTGATTAAACTTGATTTTTTTTTAAACTTGAGCCAACTTTAGCACCAAAAGCCATTTATGTCACTCTAAACCCCATAAACTGAGGCTCATTAATCTGTATAAGAAAAAATATACCTGAGTAGACGATGAGCTCATTTGGGACAATGCTGACGAGAAAGAGAAGGAGAGCTGCGACGACGGCAAGGCACTCTCTACACGCAGCCTCTGCAGAAGCAACACGAGCCCCTGCACCGCCAGCACCCGGCACTGCACGTCCCTGTAACACAGCGTGGGCCTCATACTCTCTTGTCACATACAACGTACAGTGTACAGCAGCAGTGCTAGACCCCTACACTGCTCCTTTACTGTCCAGTGTTGGAGGTCGATCGTAGGTTGAATGGATAGATTTAATAACGAGCGGTGAGTAATGGAAGTATGTCTGCAAAAATTGTACGATTTAACGCCAGAGGTCAAAGTGAATGGAGAGTATCAGTGGGTAGTGAATTTTTCCCAAAGTTCTGATGTAGAAAAGAGAATACAAGAAAATATGGGGCCTAGTGTACACATAGCCTTTCATTTGAAGAACCTACACGCTAGAAAGCAACACTCACGGGAGCTGCTCAATCCTGCGATGTGAGACAGTCATCAAATTGAACTCTCCCTCTAAAAAAACCGAGAGCAAGTTAAATGTTACGAATGTAAGTGGTATTATTTCCCTGGTTTTGCTCACTCAGATACGGGAGAAGAAGGCTGGGAGATATTTTAAAGGCAAAGCCGAAAAAATCCGAAGCATTTTCAAGAATTAGCACAAATCGTCAAAAGTGTAATTTTATACAAATGCGAATGAGGCTTGCATGTTGAGTGCACAAGTTTCACGCGCCACCATTGAGCTGGACATGAGACGAACTAGGCAATTAGAATAGTGAACTTACTTGGAGAAGAGCATCTTGCGTAGTGTGAGCATGGCGGCATCCCTGAGCGGCACGTCCATCCTGAAGGTGTTGCTGAGGGCGTGGAGGATGCTGTGTGCAGTGCTAGGCTGGTGGTGCTGCAGCTGCTCCAGCAGCAACTCCCTCAGCAAACTTTGGTGCTCCAGTAGCACCATCGGGGACGCGCGGCTCAAACGGCCCAGAGCACCTGATGACACGACCAAGTTAAAGCAAGAACTTTTCAGGTAGGCACTTCAGAACCAATATTGAAGCACGCGTGCGCTGGAGAATCAATCACACACACACTTTGCTCCAGACTTATTTGCGGTAAAAACTTCAATATTAAAGAATGTACAAAGTTGGAAAGATAAGCTAGCATGTAAAAGAGAAGGCGCATGTATAGAGCAGAAACACAGGTGCTTGAGACACCGTTTGTATGTATAAAACATTATTAAGACGCTATTATAAAATACTGTTGAGGCACTGCATATATTTAGTTCATCGTGGAAATGCGGTGGAAGCATCGTATGAAGTGACCAAGGTGAAAACTTATGGTAACCGGCTACTATAAGAGTAGAATAAGGCAATAGAAACAAGCCATTTGGCCCTTTCTTGGGTTGATACCCAAGTCCCATGTCATCTAAAGTACCTGAGTCCCATGCCGTCTAAAGTAAGGGCATCAATCATTCACGTACATCTTAATCCCGTAAGTCAATTCAGTCACGTGCTACTTATATTTCACTAGAATGAAGAACTTAGGCGAAAGTAGCGTTCAGTCTTTAAAGTGTTCAGGAGAAAGAAGGAATACCAGGATTACTATCCACCCAACAATACACAGATGTCTCATAATTAAGAATGCTAATGCGCAGCGAGTAACTCAGAAGATTGCATGTCGCCCTAGACGCTGCAGATGAGATTGTGAGTCTCACCGGGGGAATTACAAGCTCAGTAATGCTCCACAAGCAGTAATGTATGTTCTTCATAGACAAGGCTGTAGACTGGAGGGTATTTGTCTGTAGACTTCAAACCACACCTAAATTGCAGCTCAAGTGACACAAACGCAGAGTTATTGAAGTCGAATAGCCAAGTGAAAGCTTCCATTGGCGCAACACTTAAGAGATTGCCACAATCCAAGACTAATGAGATTGCCACAATCCAAGACTAATGAGATAGCCACAATCCAAGACTAATGAGATAGCCACAATTCAAGGCTAAACGAGTTACTTGACGAAGATGGCGTCTGAGTGCTGACTTAGATAGTGGCGGGGATGTGGAGCGGTGAGGGAGGCGGTGGCGATGTGCTTGAGGCAATGCTGGGCAGCGTGGGAGTGGCAGGACACGAGCTGAGGCAAGCAGGACACGGCCAGCGCTGCAGCGTCAGAGCGCACGCCAGCACCGCCCTCCAGCAGACTCAGCAGCACCACGCACACTCCGCTGCTCACCTGCATCCAGCAACCGACACACTCATGTGCACTACAATGTGAACTTAGTACCTGGCTCAAGTTTATGTACACAATAATACACGGTCATTTTGATATTAGGCTTCTCGTTGTAAATTAAGCTATTTCTTAGAGCTTGTACACAGTGAAAGTCAAGTTCTTACCTATCTCATTAAAGGTAGCACTGAAGTGAGCAATACGCTGTATAGTCAAAATTCAATAGCCGTATCAACAACCACCAAACATCTCTGCACATAAAAACTGAAGCTACCTCAGTAAAAAACGATCGAGGACAAACTTCAATCGGCAGAAAAACTGAGATTAGCGCGCATAAACTACGGGAGAAATCAAACTGTGGGTCTGAAAGCTGACCTCCTGTGCACAGTGCGTGATGATCTGACGCACGGCACCCATCATGTCCACTCGCTGTGGCCACGCACCTCTCAGCCACGCGCTGCGCCGACTGTAGCGCGCCAGCACCATGCTGTGTAGCACAGTGTTGCGCACCGCTTCCACCACCTGCACCACAGCATTATTACCGTAACAGTGTTGCGCCAACACTGTACCACAGCATTATTACCGTAACAGTGTTGCGCCAACACTGCACCCCCGCTTAAAGGCAGTCTCCATACAACTACAACCTACTCCTACTGTAATGAATATAAGCACAACATGCTTATGTTGCAAGCATATTTCGATCAGTTTTTTTTACACAACTGCTTCTACTCTATTTTGGCATACTTTTTCATCCAACACTAATTACGAAGAAACTTTATAATGCCATAGAGTTGTACTTCTGGCCTAGCAAGGGTAGCTTATCATGAACATCCTCGGCTTAATGAGGACGCCCTAATTTGCTCACCTGCTCCTGGTATCTGTCTACAGCCGCCAGAGAAAGGGCCAGGGAGAGGGTGAAGGCAGAACAGAGGACGTGAGGCAGCCAGCGTGCAGTCCTCAGCAGCTTGATGAAGTCTCGAGCGATGCTGGGGTCAAACTGAGCCAAGTGAGTCACGTGCAGGATGACGGTGCTCTGGGCCTCACGCAGGTCTCTGCACGCCTTCTCAACTCCTGATAACCAAACCATGAACAGACACTCAGGCTATAAATCTACAGCTGCTAACACATTCGCACACTTTAAATATATATGCAAAGTTTGAGCAGTTCTTATTTACTGACCGTTCTTCTCACGAGCAGGTCTATGTTTGACAGAAAAGGCTGCAAGTTCAAAAAACGACACTCTGATCACATTTTCATAGCTCTCCCCTTTTCATGGAAAAAATAGTAATAATGATAACACACCTCAACAATAGTTGCATTCATAGAGTAACAGTGGCAATAAATAGAAGTGAAATTATTGACGCCACATTTAAAGCCCCGGTCCTGTCATACATCTGTGCTTTTCTTGGCTAGAGAGCTACAGGGCTATTGCTACAAAACCTGGCAAGTCTCACATGATAGCCCTCACTCACTGCAGCAGGCATACCATCCCTACTCTGCGTCTCTCTTCCTTCTCAAGTCTTCAACTGGCACTGACCTGATGCTCCGCTTTACCAACACCTCTGCATGTGACCTTATAGACAAAACAGTTCTACGATATCCTAGTTCTATTGAACACTATATCATTCCGATTGACAATAGTATTTAATTGTAGACCATTACACACCGTCTCAAATCCATTCACCAGTTTGTGCAATAATTAACAGAAATCAACTAATACTACTACTGCTATGATTCGGAATAAAATATCAAAAGCTATAAATAACTTTAAAACGTTCGTAAAACAATACAACTCACTGGCCAGTAGCATGCAATGAAGAATGCAAGAACTAGCCGGAAAATGAGTAGCTAAACAGCGCTGGATAGACTAGCTCACACAGCAGAAATCCTCATTTACTTGCAAAGCACTAAGTAACTCACTAGGCAGCTGATCCGTCATTTCCGCGCTGCTTATATCGTCCATAGAGGTGGCTGTAGCCTCGGATTCATTGCGCTGGTTCTCCATCTTAGTTTGCTGCGCCTCGAAGTAAGCCATGGCTGTCTTGAGTGCAGTTCCAGGCAGCCTGGTCTGAGTGAGCAACACCAGCTGGTATATGACAGGCGGCACACTCTGGTACTCCAGGCACCGCAGTACGCGCTCAACCTTCTGTACCACGTCCATCAGCTCCTGCTTCTCCAGGCTCATTTCTCTGTTGCACGCAACACTCGCATCACAAAAATAACACGGTGCCTTTGAAGCAGGCAAAGTTTGATCAAGGCTCAAAGATGATATAATTTGTCCTGTCACAACACAATAAAACCATGTATTTGGCTGCTAACTGCAAGGAATGGGAAAAGAAGAGCAAAGACTAGGCCGAGTACATGGCTCTAAAAAACCTGGTTACACACTCGAGCATTTGCTCGTCCAGCATATGACATTGTCAGTGAAGCTCGTATGCCAAATAGTGTAAGGGCTACGACCACAAGAGCAAATTTTGCAGCTGAAGAACATTGGTCATTTGGTGGAGGCTCAAAGAACATCTGTATGCAGCAAAATGAGAGCTCCTCAAATAGCTGTATTTCGAGTGAGACTGAAAAACTATAGACTATTTCTGAATTGAATTGATGCCCGAGGAATTTATCTTGGATTTTTATCGAGGTTTTATTTAATTTACATAGTAACAATAGATTTGAAAAACTTAGAAAACACAATTATGAAATTCATTGCATTATTGTATTTAAGTAAATTAGGTATGGTATCTTTGAAACTTAATAATATTTGCTGGCAGTTTTCGAGCATATGAAGAAACCTGGACTCAGTGATAAACAAACGTAATTTCAAGCCTGCAAACGTGTGAATCTGTCATGACACCAACGCTCAACACACGGTGTTGCTTCACTAGGCAGGAGATCACATGGCAACTATTTCATATGAGTACTAGCAACTAAATTGTTATTCTAAAATTCCAAGTGAGTAACACCAAGAATTTGGGGAAGCAAAAGCCACGAGTCACTCTTGACAAACTTATGCTAATTATGACCACCACAAAAAATTCATACTGAAAAAAAAGTCTACCCTTGCCCATTTAGGTTTTAGATATGTAGAAACCAACAACATTCTTTAGCAATCAGTACTGCAAATAATACGGATTTGACTGACTTGAACGTTATTAGCAGGCTGGAGGCTGTGGGAGCAGGCCACTCCTGTTCACAGAAGGTTCTTAACACCTGGTACTTATAATCCTGCCCAGACACAACACGGCCGCCGTCCAGGATGATGTCATCTCGCTCAGCCAGCGTACACACGAGCTTTGGCAGCAAGTCCATCCACCTGCACTGGCACATAGCTGAGTTATGTGTTGGACAAAAGATCCATCCACCTGCACAGGCACACAGCTAAATTACGATATGTGTTGGAGAATAGGTTCATTGACCTGCACAGGCCCACAGCGGAGTTACAACGTGCTGGACAGCACGTCTGCAAATAGACGCAAGTTGGCCAGGCATACAGGCAAGAGAGAGATGTGGTGGTGGTGGTGATGGTGGTGGGGTGCTGAGGATAGTGAGCTAGTAAGAGGACTTGATGGTGGTGATCAACATCAACAAGAGGACGGGAAGAGGCAAGCAAAGTGTACCAGAAAAGTAAGGACAAGGGAGGGAAACTAGCAACTGAGTTCAGAGCTGTAAGTAAAAAGAAAACTGGTACAGGAAATGGAAATCAATAGTGTTTTCTGATGGTGAGTTGACAGTTCTAAAACACAGTTTCTCAAAACCTTCTATACAAGGGAAGAGAAGAATTTTAACACATATGGTAAATTTTAGGCTTCAATAGGATATAATAATTGTAGAGATATACACAATATCATTTTGCAAATACTTGTAGAATTGTGTGTGTGTACTCCAGATGAAGATCAGTGGAAATGTCTGTAACAGTAAAACTTAGGTGAAGCTTCAATAATACCTGATCTTGAGCCTGACATTTCTTTAAACTGCAATCTGTCTTGGATAGATACACACACACACACACACATTACAAGACCATTTGTTCCCAATACACTTGAAGAACTTTCTAAGGGTAGGAATAATACCTGTTTTTACAAGGAATCACTGTAGATCAGATTGATTTACTTTAGCCACATACTAACCGACCATGAAGAGGCTCTCCTATCCTTGCCAGCTCCAAGTACTGCTCCACAAAGGGCACAAGGCAATGAGAAGGGAATTGCTCCAGCTGCTGCAGCAACACTCCCATGAGGCCAACAAGCACATTAGAATTGAGTGCTGTTCCCCCTCTGCTCGACTCCACCCGCACCACCTCAAACACACTCTCGTACAACTGCAAAATGTGGTGCATGAGATAAATCAAAGTAAAGCAGCCTTATACCTTAACACGTTAACCGCCATGCCTGATATCAGAGATTTGTCACTACCGCCACGACTTTACCATTTTACGACTTTATCATTTAACCTTCCGTAAATATTTTAAATTAATTTTTGAAAATAATTATTAAAAATTTGGAAATGTACCACCGGTGGTACATGCGGCGGTAAGTGAAATCCTCAAATGTACCACCGGTGGTACATGTGGCGGTTAACGTGTTAATGTGTTAGAGGTAACATTTTCAACTTTATTACTGAGAAACGCCTATTATACCAGTAATGGGACCATGCAAAAATTTGAAACTATTCTAATACTGGTTGTATTTATATGCCAATTCTGATACAATTCACAATTCCTGCTTGTTTTTTTTTCATTAATTGGCCAGATATCCAGGTGCATAAAAATTTTGACAGAAAAAATGATATATGAAAAAATTGGATATTTTGAAATATCTAGATCATTGTTTTTGACTTCAGTGGCAGCAAATAAATAGTGAATGAGCAAATGACTTCACATGTCAAAGCTGCTGCACACTTCAGAACACATCTCTGACACAGGTCATCAATCAGCTAGCTAGCACTGCAATGCATACAGGATGACTACAAAACACTGTGATAACATAATGCTACTGTATCTAAACTTATTATAATATATTCATGGAAACATGAACCAGTTCTGTAACTCTGCCAAAAGTTATTCAATTTTTTCAGGGGATTAAATATTTTTGACTTGAAAAATGGTCAGTAACTAACACCTTTCTCATCAACAACTTGAAACAATAACTCAATAATGAAAAACTGAATAAATACACTAATAACTTTATTTAAATTGTTGAGTGACCTATTTTTCATCATCAAAAACTCAATTCTCTATACAGCTCTACTTAAAATTAGAAGAATATTTGTTGGAATACTAGATCTTAAAATCATTACTTTAAAAAAATCTGAGTGAAATTAGCATTATGTTATAGGTAAGTTGTTCCACTGCTACAGCAGAGCACAGGAGTTAGATGGCTGCAACTAAGCATGAGAGTTAGAGCTACAACAAAGCACAAGAGTTGAAAAGCTGTAACTAAGCATGAGAGTTAAAGCTACAACAAAGTACAAGAGTTGAAAAGCTGTAACTAAGCATGAGAGTTAAAGCTACAACAAAGCACAAGAGTTGAAGAGCTGTAACTAAGCATGAGAGTTGAAGAGCTGTAACTAAGCATGAGAGTTAAAGCTACAACAAAGCACAAGAGTTGAAGAGCTGTAACTAAGCATGAGAGTTAAAGGGTTAAAACAAAGCACAAATATTGGAAAACTACCTTGACTCTGTATGCCAAACTTTCTCTGGTGGTGCCCTGCAGAGCTTGCAGCAGTCCAGCAGCAAGAGCAACTCCATTAGGCTCCCTCAGCTGACTGCTCACCACCTGAAAGTAACAGGGAATACATCACATAATGTTATCGCTTTCACATATTTTGTAATCATGAATTTTAGGAGCATGTTCATCATACTATATGTTGAAGTATTTGTGAAATAAATAATTGTACATACCTAATTTCAAAAGATGAAAAATGTTAAATTGTTAATTCAATTGATGGCACTGAAAAATATCTCAAGCCACAAAATCTATGACAACTCATAATTACCTGCATCATCACATTTTCACCTTTACTAAGAATTAATTTTTCTAATTTTTTAAAATCTCCACGTTCTATTAATAATTTATAATTATTAAGTGCCATTATAGCTCTTTCACACGCAACTCTAAATTCCCGCTGAATGAATTTGTGGCAAAACAGTAGCATCAGCTGTTCTTAATTACCCTAAAATAATTATTTCAATAGTTCTCCAGGAGAGATGTTATAATTTATCTTGTACTATACGCGTTTTAATTTTTAAAATTTATAAGGGGTAGAATCTTGATAGAAGAAACCATTATATTCGATTTAACTTTATCTTTGTCAAAACTATACCAGCTCCATAACATGAAACTAACAGACCTATAAACATAACGCCCAATACGTTCATAACTTAATAACACAACTGGTTTGCTTAGACCGGAGGAAAAATCTCGACACCGAACTCGACCCGAACTTAAAAATCTAAAATAGGAGATGTGTATGAAATCCAATACCTGTAAACTGAGTGTGAACACCAAATGTAGGGTAAAAAAAGAATTAATTACCCTAAGTAAACCTGTTGCATAGGGGAGTGAGGGGTAGGGCAATGGGATTGATAAATAACCATGGCAAGTGTTACTGCCGAGAATCGTCTTGAGGAAATATTCAGCAGTATGGAATATGGGCCCGCGCCCGAAGATAAAAAAATTGTACAGGTTAGTGTTAGAAATCTGTACGCTTTAACTAAATAGGTATTTTCTACCTGAATAAAAAAATTTCCGAACAAAATTAGGAATATGACCTTGCTTAGATTTGTGAGTTTGATTGATTTCCTCAGTACTAAGTTCATATTCGTTTGTGAATGACTGTATGGTTGACCTTATCTCGCAATTGACCATGAAATTTGAAAAAAATTATCTGAGCGTACAATCGTGACACTTTTCAATGTGTAATAATGTTTCTATGGTGTATTTAGACCATATCTAATTTACAATGTCTAATGGTATTTAATAAAATTGCATCTAACACTGATAATTGAAAGTGTCTTACACTGCTTTTACTTTGAATTGTACTAAATAATTGTGTAAATGAGCTTTGTTTTTATGTGAGCTGATCCATCTTTGATGTATCAAGAATACAGTTGATATACCTTTTAGTAGTACTGTCTTTTAGCTATAAATTCTTCTATGTTTAGTTACAGTTTTGTGAATGTAGTATCATTTGTGGCCACACAGGGCAAAAAAATACTGCTCAAGTATTGCTTAAGATTTTGTAGATTTGTTCCTTTTGTAATGTTATAGAAGACATCTGTTATTTTTTTGAGTTTTTAATCAAATTATCTTGATTTCAACTTATATGATGCATGTTCTGTTCATAAAAATTTTTTTTAGAGAATAATTTTTTCCAATTTCAAACTGTAGAACTTGAAATTACTATATTTTAAGAGCTAATTGTGGTAGTTTGAACATAGTAGTAATGGTATTTTAAATATTCTGTGATGTAGAAATTTGATAGTGTCATGTGGAGATGGTTGTTTAAATACATAGTGTTATGGTTGCTTGATGTGCACAAAACCATGCCATACTTTGCACAAAATACAATGTACCATCAAATTCTATTGTATTGAATTCATATTAATTATTTTTATGGCTTGGAAATTGTTGTGAATTGGTGCTCTTATGATACAAAATGTATTCAAGCATTAGTGCAAAAATCAAACTGTTATTAATTCATTTTATATTTAGATATACACATCAAGAGGAATTTTTTAGCTGTTCATGTTCCATGAATTTATTACTAGTAATTTGTTTTTTCCAAATCATTGATGTCAGTAAGAAGCACAACAACATCAAGAGTTTGTTTCATAATTATTTTAAATTTTTAGGCTTGGCTGTCAGATCACAACAACAAGTTTGGACACTTCATCAACAATGAGTTTGTGATAACTGAAGGCAGCAAGTTTATTGACTCAACTGATCCAGCAACTGGGGAAGTGCTTGCCAAGACATGTCAGGGCACTGAGGAAGATGTTGATGTTGCAGTCAAGGCTGCTGCTGAAGCTTACACGTCCTGGTCAGAGCTGTCTGGTCATGCTAGAGCAAGGCATCTCTACAGGTGTGTGAGGAACAGCTCATGCACTAGCTTGCTCAGTGCTATGGCACTTCAAAACAACACATAAGAATTTCTAGCTTGTCTTTGCCTCCATGAGTAAAAATAAAACAGCTTTAGACTATCTTTTGTGTGTAAGGGCATTTTGTGACTATGAATGCACAGACATTATTTGTGTAATGTCTTCATTGCTCAATTTTGTAAAAATTTAATGATAAAAGTATTCACATAAAGGACTAGTTGATACTGCAGCAGTGGTATGTATTTTAAAGTCAAGATGCACTATGCTAACATGAAAAGTTTTTTGAGAATAAGTGAATAAACATATCTCATGTATGTAATTAAACCCACTGAATAGTTCTGGGAAATATCAAAATAAAACAATTTGTTACACATTATGCATTTGTGTACCATTGTCAAAAAACTGGGACAAAAACAGTTGAATATACTGCAATATGACAAACTTTCAACTGGCATGAAGAGAGTAATTTGCTTCAATTTAATTTGTTGTAAATTTCTATTGAATTTTTACTGAGGGCATAAAGATATACGGTACTGGACTTTTTAATATTTTCATGTATTCAAAATGTTGCCATTGGATGTATGGTAATTTTTTAGTTTCTATGTGTGTATTAAATTACTGTATTGTCTGTTTCATTAGAATCACTGCTAACTTTTGTGCCTCACTGCAGTTTTGCTCGTCACGTCCAGAAGCACAGCCGACTGCTTGCTGTTCTGGAGTCATGCGACAATGGCAAGACTATCAGGGAGACGCGCGACTGCGACATCCCTCTGGTGGTGCGCCACCTCTACTACTATGCTGGCTGGGCCCAGCTGCTCGATACAGAACTCAGCAACTGGAAAAGCATTGGTGAGTCGTACAAGTTGTTCTGGGATTATTACAAGGTTTTGTTAGTATAAATAGTCTGTAAGAGGATTTGATTGTCTTTGTACAAGCCAATTGGTATTGTGTGTTAAATGTTAGAATTTTGTGCACATAGTTACTAAGCGTACTTTGGGTGTTGGTAGGACTTTTCAACACCTGTTGAGGAGGGAGGGATATCTGAAATTGTATGTTCTTTTTACAATACCCTGCAGAGACATTGTGTTCTTGCATGATAGCAATATTAATTTCATTGGGGAGTTTTAACTTTCAATGACATTTTCCTGTCATCGTTCTGTTTATGACGTAAATAGTCCTTTTATTTTTTCCATGGCCTGTCTCATTGGTGAAGCAGTTGCACTGGTGCCATGCATGAACATTTTCTTACCATTGAGCATTCTGTATCTTTGAAATATGCTTCATCAGTTTCCAGCTATTTGTGTGTATAATAATGGGGGCATTGGCACCTTTGTCTTTGCTGGGTCACTTTAATCATGTTATAGGTACTGCAAAAATTTTACGTTGGATTTACCCTGCTTGTGGCTGAAGAAAATCAGTCCAGGAAATACTTTTATGGAAGAAATGTTAGCACTATAGCCTTCAGTGTTGTGTTATAATTTGTTAAAAGTGCCTGGGTATTCTAAACATGCGAATCTTGAGTGTAGCGCAGAGTTTCTTGCTGTTGTAGGTGTTGTGGGTGCTATTGTGCCGTGGAACTTCCCCCTAATGCTGCTGTCGTGGAAGCTGTGCCCTGCACTGGCAGCTGGTAACACGGTCGTGCTTAAGCCCGCCACCAACACGAGGCTCTCTGCCTTGTTGCTGGCGCAGGTCGCAGCTGAGGCTGGGTAAGCATCTCCTGCACTGTATGCTTCACTGGTGGTCTGTACAGGTTGCTCATGTCCTGTGCTGTCACAATTGTGCTTTTGATATAATAGTTGCATATGTAACCGCCAACTTTAGTTACTCGATTGAGCAGAAAATTTATCCTGTCTAGTAGCATTTATCAGATTTAAGAAAAATGTCCGTGTCTTTAAGCTAATCTATTGAATATGTCTTTTTTGAGAGAGAGATAAATAATTGTGAAGAAAATGATGAGAGGAATATACATTAGTTTCAGTTATTAGCTAGCTAAAAAACAAGTAATTACTTATGGTAAAATAAATATGTTTCATTGGGTAATCTGCTACTGTAACCCTGTTTTACCCTGTTGTCATGTCCAGATCAAAGAAGTGAATAATTAAGAAATGGATTTATCAATCGAAGTAGACACATGTCCAAAATGCAAGCAGTCATAAATGAGATCCTCTCTTGAGGAGTTGGCTTGAGAGGACTGTCCTTTAGTGTATTTTGGGGACTTGACGCTCCTCGAAGGAAGGCTAGAAAGTCTGTTAACTTGAATAGCACATTGGTTTGTTCAAATAATCTGAAGTGTAAGCGATGCAACCGCTCATAATTTACTTAAATGGAGCAGTGTTTTGGCGCTGCTGCTGTGTCTTTTCCTTTCTTAGTTTTGCAAAAATCCCTGATTATTTTCTTGTTACGGTGGTTGCTGCAAGCCGTTGTGTGAACGAATTCTACGACTATGGTGTACATTTGCCTTGAATAGCATTCATGGTGCTAGTTGCTAGGTAGCATTGAGTATACCGTCGTGTACTAGACTATTCTCCTACGCACTTCCATGGTGCCAGTTGCCTGTGGTGCTTCTTACTCCTACTTCATATGTACTTATGAACAAGACCTCAACATTACGTCATTGTTGCACTCCAGGTGTTTATCTACCTAGCTGGAAAACTTGTTGACCATTTTGTACTTGCTGAAATTCTCTTGGCTTTGCTTCGCAATTAATTTACATCCAAATGTCATTCATTGCTGTAAGTATTATTTTATATTTTCAATTTTACTCATCATATAATAGACAGGTTGGTATTATTTACTTCTTGTTTCTACAGAACTAATTATGCTCTACATTGGCAAGAAGTCGCAATAGGCAGGATGGCTGGTCATTGTTTGTTAAAGTTTCACCAGGATTACTGGTGTTTTCAGGTTACCTGCAGGGGTGTTCAATGTAGTGACAGGAGGTGGCACGATGGGGTCCGCGCTGTCCCTCCACCCTCTAGTGGACAAAGTGGCCTTCACGGGCTCGACGGAGGTGGGGCAGCTGCTCAGGCGCCTGACTGCTGGTACTGGCAAGAAGTTGTCTCTGGGTGAGCTGGCTTTTTGTTTCTTCCTTGAACATTTATGTTTTGGTGATTTCACACTCACTAAATTTAGAAAGGACATGTTATGTGTTGTTTGCTAGCTGCTTTAATGCAAACTAAATTAGTTTGAAATTATAGCTATTTCATTGAGTTAGTTATCGTATTTATGATAAAATTGTGCTGCTGCGTCTGTATACAGATGTTAGATTTGCCCTAGAGTGTTTTGGGTTAGCCTATTTGCTCACACATGGCTGTACAACTTTTTTTACGTTTGAGCAGAGCTTGGTGGTAAGAGTCCCGTGATCATCTATGATTCTGCGGACTTGGACTCTGCAGTGGAGGGAGTGGTGGACGCCATTTTCTTCAACCAGGGCCAGGCAAGTGACAATGCAGTATTGTTTAGTCAAACTCTTCATTGAACTCGGATGTGTCAGTTTTTCTCAACGGTAATGCATTGCACCGGACACCTGCTGAAATGGCCTCATCGATACTGGATCAATGATTTTCTTGCTAAACTCAATGGATTGATGTGCATGAAAGTCGCAAATTGGATGTCTACTAGTGCCTAAATTTCTTGCTGTTCTTCACATTTTTGTTCCTGTATTTGTCACGTACTGACAGAGTGAAGGTAAGTCATTCTTATGATGCATCAGGTTGTTTTTCTATGTTACTGGAAACTATTGACTTGAATGATTTTATAGACAACTATCACTGCCCGTAGAGGGAGGGTTCAGACCTGTCCTAGCTGTCAGCTTCATCTTGGGAAACGTTTGTTGTACTAGGCAAGCCTCACGATGTAGCTAGAAAGCAGTTTGACAGTCAAGACTTGATAGAAAATTCTGACTGAAATTTTTCATGTTACTATTTTCTCCCTTGAGAAATGCGTCCCGAAGGAGTATCAATTGCAGTGTATGTGATATTTTTTCAGCAGAAAGAAGGGTAAACCCAAGTTATATGACTCATTCATACAACTCATTATCACAGTGGAAGCAGTGAAAGATCAGGGTGGTTTAGCGTTCAAAAATGATAAGATACATGTTCTCAGTGAATACGCAGCTCAGTCTGTGTTTTTGCAGGTGTGTTCGGCAGGTTCGCGCTTGCTGGTGCAGGAGTCTGTGTACGAAGCAGTACTGCAGAAGATACGGCGGCGCATGCAGAACCTGAGGGTAGGTTTGTCCCTTGACAAGACGATGGACATGGCCGCTGTGGTCACTGAGCAACACCGACAGTCCATCGAAGCGTTCGTGCAGAGTGCCAAGGATGAAGGAGCCGAGGTCTGTCCTGCTTCTTAGTATACTATCTACTGTCTCTTTCTTCTTCCAAGTTCAGAGAAACTTTGAAAATTTCTTCACAAATTGAGTTATTGTATGAGGATAGATAACGAACCTTAACCTGATGTTGACAAAGCATGAAATAACTCGTGACTGTTGCTGCTGCTGTGTGCAGGTGTTCCAGGTGCCGGTGCCTCCTGGTTGCTTCTACAGCCCCACCCTCATCACGGGTGTCACTCCTGCCAGCGTCTGCGTGGAGCAAGAGATATTTGGACCGGTTCTTGTTGCCATGTCTTTCAGGTGTGTGTGTCCTGCGTGTGCTCTCATAAGAGTAAGTTTTATTTAAGCGTATCTGATGAATCCATCAGGTGCTTTCTTTTTCGTGCGTCCTTGAGGGACTCGAGTAGTTCATGTATTTGTCTCCTGGTACATACATCATTGTCATTTAAATAAATATTTCAATCCCCATAAATAATAGTTTTCAATTGATCTCCCAACGAAAAGTACCGTTACACTTGGCCCTCCCTGTATTTGGATGCAATTCAATTATGTGATGGACATTATTATTTAATGTTTCGACCACTTTCTTAACCTTAAAGTAGTTAGCATGGAGTGTTGTAAGTTATGATGTTAAGCTGCGTTTACATTCACAGGACTGCCAAAGAGGCCATCAACCTCGCCAACAATTCAGTGTACGGGCTGGGCGCGTCTGTGTTCAGTGAGCGCATGACGCTTGCGCTGGAGACAGCCAGGCAGCTCAAGGCTGGCAGTGTCTGGCTCAACTGTCACAACATGTTTGATGCTGCCGCGGGCTTTGGCGGCTACAAGCACAGCGGGTTCGGGAGGGACGGTGGCCAGGAGGGGCTCTATGAGTACATCAAGCCCAAGTGGCAACAGCAGCTTAGGTAATTATAACGAAGTCGCTTTTCATTTATCTTTGTTTACTTCACATAGCAGGCCTTTTTATTTTTCTGGTCATGCAACAAAAAATGAATTTTTTTGTATATAAAATTATAAAATGAAACATGATTGAATTCTTTGTTTAAGGCGGTGTTCATGTAGAATTTAGAACCAATACATATGCGTTTAGTAAACACCACAGTCTTGAACACTTATTTTCAACCCGGAAATGAGTTTTATTTTTGTCTTGAAATTCCTATAAAAAACTGCTCAAAACATCCATCTAGCTTGTGATTTAGTTCTCTCTGTGTTTGACTAGAATTCTGTGCCCAGGTTCGACAAGCCTGACATGGACATGCAGAAGTTTGGTAGTAGCTACTCTGCAGACCGGCCATGCATGCTGGTGAGCGACTCTGCCTCACTGCCTCGTGTGGACCGCACCTACAAGCTGTATTACGGTGGCTCCCAGAAGCGTCCTGATGCTAACTACAGCAGGGTGGTACTCGACCCCAGCGAACGCACCTTTGCAGTCGTCGCCGAGGCCAACAGGTGATATAATCACTGCTGCTCCTTTCGTCCCTAATTACTCTCATGGAATCTTTTCGTATGAGCAGATGAATCTTGTTTCTTTTCTAAATATTTACACTAGATTTTGTAAGATAAAAAGGCGATAGCGGAGAATAAGCAGGTTGGCATTAGCCTTTGAAATAAGACATGCTTGCGTGAAGGCTCTGGGCGCTTATTAGAGCCGTCATGAACGTGTGAATGTGTGTGTGTGTGTGTGTGAAAGCTTTTGATGAGGGTTGCCGGTCACATGCTGGTGTGTGAAGGCTGCTAGGCTAGCGTAAGAACTGTGATACCTCTACGCTATCCCTCCATAGTGGATACGTGACTATACAAGTAGGAGGCTTAGGATAGTCAGGAAGCTTTTGGGTAAAATGCGAAAATGAAAGGAATAATTTTCACTTCGAAATCTTGGTAAGGAATTAGTGTCATTCTTCATTCGAGTAGCTACATAACTACGCTCATTCAATTGATGTTAGTTTCACCACTAAAGCAATGAAGATATGGCAGTCATGGTGAACGAGACTTGTCATTCTCTTCTACTTTTGTACTGCCACGTTTCCTACCAACAGACTTGACGTAGTGTTTGCAGTAGCTATATGTAGGATGAGTGTAACTTTTACCGTGTGGAAATACTCCATTTCTCATAATTTATTTACGTTGCTTTACTACAGGAAGGACGTACGCAACGCTGTGGAGGCCGCCAATAAGGCACAACCAGGCTGGGCTAAGCGCTCAGGCTTCAATAGGTCGCAGATCCTCTACTACCTCGCTGAGAACCTGGAGCAGCGACGACTGGAGTATGTGGAGCACATCTCTGCCCTGACAGGTGAGGTGTCTGCTGAGAACCTGGAGCAGCGACGACTGGAGTATGTGGAGCACATCTCTGCCCTGACAGGTGAGGTGTCTGCTGAGAACCTGGAGCAGCGGCGGCTGGAGTATGTGGAGCACATCGAAACTCTCACGCTCCGTAACAGCTGAGCGAGAAAAATACTTGATGAACACATTTAAGGGTTGTCTACACATGTCTACCTTCACAATTTACCTGTGCCAAATACTTACTAAGAAGTGGTGTACTTCAACTTTGATTTTACTGAGCGATATCCGATTCGTAACGAATTAAAACATAAATACTTCTACTAGGATACGCCTTCTCATATTAGCAATTCTTCAAATTACAACAATATAATTCAGTTAAGGACGTCATTTCGAGGAAAACATGCCTTTGTTGAAAGTTATGGCATCTCCCAGTCTAAGCCCGCATCAGTAGACGGTAAATTGGTTACACTTACTTATCGTTTTTCCATAAAGTAGTTTGCATTTGAAGGATGGACGTCATGTGACAATGCTCTGATGACCCGCTTTGACAGGATGCTCGTCCGCGTCAGCTGAAGAAGAAGTCTGTGCCAGCATTGAGCGGCTGTTTGTGTGGGCGGCGTACAGCGACAAACACGGAGGCAGCGTGCAGGAGACGACGCTCTATGGCACTGTGGTGAAGCTGCACGAGCCCGTGGGTGTGGTGGCGGTCGCATGTCCTGATGCCTTTCCTCTACTCGCTTTCGTGTCTCTGGTGGGCGCGGCTGTGGCGCGTGGCAATGCTGTCGTTGTTGTGCCCAGCCAAAAGTATCCCAGCGTCGCCATGGCTTTCCAGCAGGTACTTTCATTAGCTTTCATCTGCTGCTGTTCTATTGTGATCCTTGCGAGCGTTAAGTGTTGCCAGTACGCTTCTGTGCTGCCAACACATTTCCACACTCGTCATGAGTCAGAGTAATGTATCACATGATGTACGTGTGGTGATGTAAATAATAGTAATAATGGTGATAATAATAATAGAATCCATAATAATTATGGTATATTTTAACGTAATTTATCTACTTATGAAATGTCTTAATGGAAAACAACTGTATTTAGTTCCTCTAATGGAGTACTGTGAGTAAAAATAATTACCAGATTTTGGAGACGTCAGATGTACCGGGTGGCGTAGTGAATATCCTGACTGGATCCAGGGACCACCTCTCCAAGTACCTCACAGAGCATCACGACGTCCAGAGCATCTGGTGAGTCGCCTGACGTTCTCCTGTCCTCAGTCCCAGGCTTCACTTTAAAACTAGTGCAAATAATTAATGCTCGCTTTGGTTAGGTCTGAAGTTTTTCTCATTTTGTTTTGAATGAAATATTCATGATTGATTACATAAACATCGGGTTTTGGAGTCCTTCGTCTGAGGATGGTTGTACTAGGTATGCCATCTTCATTTCTAAAGTGATAAAAACTAAGTGATTACAGAGCTCATTACTTGAGAAGTGTACTTGCTTCGAAAAATAGGTGTATTTTTGAAGCACGAGAAATATGTTTCCTAGTGTATGCTTATTTTACTACGAATCGAGATCAACTCTGTCTGAAGTCTGAACTAATGATACAGGGTTGTGGGATGATGCCATGGTTGTTGATAGTCTTTTCTTCCACAACAAACCATATGACCAGCGTTAGCTGGCTCATACTTGTAAGGACAAGAAATATTCATAAAATATGTATGAATTAACGCACGTCTTATTTAGAACTACGGCGTGTACCGTATACAGGAAAAAAGTCTGAGAGTTCTTTTAACACGTTGACTCCGAAGTGGTACGTATGTGTACCACTTAGGTTAGGGTCTGTAATTTTTTCAGATCCTTCTAGTGACTATGCGTACAAAGTGAAGTTTTAAGCCAATCAGGCAATCGGAGTCAACGTGTTAAATGAGCTTTGTTTCGTTATGTATGGACGATATAACGGGATAGATAAATACTACAGGTTTTGAGCGATATTCTGGAAGTTATTTTATTACATGGCGGTGCAAGACTGGTGTTAACTTAGTCGATGTTATTGAGGCCTCATGAATGCAAAAGTATGGAGACTTTTCAACTAGGCTCATACACAGAACACATTAGACGATATTTCCTGGGCCAGGTATTGATGTGTGGTGCTTGTGTTCAGGTACTTTGGGTCGTTGGAGGGCTCGTGTTTCGTCGAGCACGCCTCAGCTGACAGCGTGAAGCGCACCTGGGTCGACTACGGGCTGCCAAGGGCGTGGCTAGACGCGCTGCAAGGGGCGGGTGAGGAATTTCTCTATCATGCAACACAGGTCAAGAACATATGGCTCACCATGGGGGACATTTACGCCAACTGATTAGCGCCACTCATCTCCTAGTTTTGTTTTCTGCTTTGTGCTCATCAACGCTACGTTAATGTTGCGTTTTCTTTCATGTTTTCTTTAGGTTATTGATTACTTCGTGTGTGGGTTGCTCCAGATCGTCTCATCATCAACTAATTACATCTTCGTATAATTATTGTAAAATACGAACGCAATACGATAGTTTTATCCTTTGTTTTATTCATTAGGAGTACGTCATGACAGGTATGTTTATGTATTAGGTTTTGAAATATTTATTCGCTAGTACATTTCCTAACCATCAAATTTAGGAGAAATAGTTATCTCATAGTTGAGAGATAATATACAAATTATCATCGATAGAAATGTTTGGTTCATGCAACTGAAATCTTGCTGATTTAATGCGTGCCAAAGTCGACTGTCTGGCGACAATGTAAGCCTTCGGTAAATTTTGCAAAGCAAACCGTTGGTCCTGAAGAGCAGACTGTGTGTGTGAGCCGTCCAGAGGGCTGCATAGCCGTGTAACTGTAGGAGCCTCTCGAGCGGCGCGTGACTAGGTGGCATTCTGAGTTGCTTCTCTGTTTCGCCTTGCGCTAGTCCTCAGCTTGACCAAATATCTTGTGCCTTCATGCATTTGAGGCCTTCTTTTCAAGTGCCAATGTAGAATAAGTCTTGTGTGCTCTTATTGTCATCATTAGTTATGCCAGTGATTATTATTCCGGTAGCAATAGTAATTTAGTTCAATTTTAACTTGTTATCCTCTGTAACAGTGATTATTGGCCGTGGTTTTAGTGTGTAGAATACCTGCTTGCCTTATATGCGATTGTATTATTTTGTTAGTATAATGCGTTTTTTTCATGTCGTTGGGCTGTATTGATTTGTTTCAAGTTTAGTCGTGCAAAGCATAGCTCACTAAATGTTCAGGTGCTGTGACCGTGGTGTTGCACTCACTATGGGTGAGGTAACACACGAGTTGTTTGAATATTACATTTTATGCTTATTATTTGGCGCCTCAGCATATTATTCGGCCGGCTTTCTCAAGCTTGGTAGTCTTGCTTAACTATCTTGCAGTAGTCACTATTGGGCACTCATATTATTAGCTGTTTTTTTTTGCTGACGTTACTACGTAGATAGCAGGGTTGTTCGAACTGTCTTGTGGTGTTTCTCTAGATGTGTTATTTTATTGCTCACAAACGTGTTAAACAAGCTGATTATTTTCAGTTATATTTTTCAGAGGAAGAATCCCAAGCGATGAGGGAATGTGATAAATATTGTTGTTAAAAATTTGTTCGAAAAATTTTGTTCATTATTCAAGTTATCATTGTGCAAAATAAATTAAAACATGAGTTGGGTTGTCCTTCAGGAAATTAATGTAAGTTTCGTATTTTTATGTTCATTATTTTGTGGTGTTGACGTGTGGACGATGATTGACTTGTTAGCAGCAAAGCTGAACTAACAGTTTACTTTAACATTTAATACCGTGGATTTTAGTTTTGTTATGACAAAGTGTCTTCCTTGTTGCCTTGACTCAAGCTGCTGTTAAGACTACTGACTGGTGCTGTCCAAGGTACATATGTGATGCTATTATTCCAACTCGAATTAAGTCATTTTATTGAAGAACTTGGCTTTTAACTATCCGCGCATTCTGCATTCATTCCTGTTTTAGCTACAACTGACTGGATTGTTATTGAATTATTCATGATAAGCCGCTTCTCTGTCTGAGTACTTATTTTTAGCTAGTATAGTCTTGACCAAATGTTAAACCTGATGAATGTCTATTGCCGAATATGTGCTTATTTCTATTTTTATACCTATTGTTATGAATCACCGGTTGCGAGATGTTTAGTGCTCCTCACTGGATATTGAGGATACCCGAGCCCTGCCCGTGTGGGGGTGTTATGCTTGTCGTCACTAAGTAGCTCAGAAAACGAGTACCTTCCAGTCGCTCTTCCCTACCTACTCAGCGCAGTGACCGATGCTTGTTGCACAAATAGTTGTTGCGTGGTTGGTGTTGTGCCCGATCTTTTTGTTACTCTTACTCCATCCCTCCTGAGGAGACGAGTTTGCCGTGCAACCGACCTCTTGCTAGAGTGTGTTCATTTCGCTTCTCTTTTGGCTTTTCACCTATTCTTATATTCGAGATTCTTATTGCTGGGTGGCGAATTGTGTCTACTGAGACTAATGTCTTGCGCCCTGATTTTGACACTTGAACCGAACGTAGTGAATTCTGAGCTCTGTGATGATCATCTTAGTTGAGCGGAAACCCTGTGCCAAACATTCAATGTGATGATAATAAACCACTAAACTTGTACCGTGCCAATACTCTTCTGCAAAGTCACGGTCATTATGTACGGATCATCCTGTTCAGCTGAATCTAAATGTATGCTGAACATGGCGAATTTGTTTTGATCAAAATGATTGATTTCCTATATCAATTATTTGTGTGTAGAAGCTCCCTGACACTCATAACATTCATCGAGCAGGTACGCCTGTTGCTACAACATATTATAGTAATATGAAGTAAGGTTTATCTTATTTTTGGTAACGCATTATTACGTGCTATCAGGCTGTAGCCTAAATTCTACTGGCTTGGGGTTATAATTTTTGTTAGTTTATCAGCCACTGAAAATGCTTGTCGTGTAAGGCAGATGGCGTATCAGTACTCTAATTTTTTTGTTTTGTTTTCTCATTCAAGCTTTTATGTGTAGAAGTCACCTATGTTTTTGAAATATAACGTTGTTTCTGTTGCATAATTTTTAGATTCAGTCCAACCTAAATTAGAAGACCAGCCTTACCAGCATTCATTAAGAGAATGATCTTAAAATAAGTCGTCTCTTTGCGGACCTTAGACTTAGAATTAGGGCCAGCGTTTGGCTGGGGCCTTTGTAACGGCCTCCAATTCCTTTCAACACACACACACACACACGCAATGCTCTGCCGGTAGTCACATTTGAAGAAACTGACCATTCAACATCAATATCGCTTACCCCACACATGCACCAAGAAATACTTCATCTCATCCACAACAGTCATTACATTCCTCATCCAGCCCCACAAGATATCCCATACCAGAGTCCCCTTTAACGCACCTTGCATTCCACTTGTTCTCTCCATACTGCTCATGGACCACATCCATGAGGCTCTCGCTCATGATCATATTTACTACATTATATGACCAGATGTTCAACTGTTTCCTCTACTCCTCTGAAGATGGACACTTTTTACTCAAAGGCAGGCGGTATTCCTAAGCATGTCACAAAATTTGTACATGTAAACTGCTTGAATCCTTCCAATAGAGTTTTGCACTCCAGAGCTCCACGTTTTCAGGGAGGTTGGTAATTGCTTTAAGGATCAGCACCCAGACTGAAAGAAGTTACAAGATATCCCTTCCGGGTGACTCAACCAGTCTACTTAGACGTTTACATGTCATTGGAGGGATTTGTTATAATATTCTCTCATGAGACTATTACTCTCTTGTAAAGAGGGTATCATATTTAGATATTTCAATATGAAGTTTATTTCATTTTGTAGGATTTGGCTTTGGTTTGTGGTACGACTAGAAGTCAGAACTTTACGATCGAATCAATGCTGAGAGTCATCTTTGAAGATCAAGTCGCTGACGATGAAATTCTCGAGTCATTTAGCGCAAGTAGAAGAATTCTAAGCGTAAATAGAAGCAAGAAAACGAACAATGCGTGTAGAGTTTCAGCTTTTATGTTAAGATCCAATTTCTGACGGCAAATTATAGGGGCTTTTCAGTGGGCTGAAAGTTGTACCAGGCCAGATAGTAAATGTGACTGAGTACATGATGACGTCGTGTGGTATTGTTGGATGTGTTGTGCGTGTGATTCGTGTTTCAGAATTTCAGTGAAAATGAACTTTGTTTCCAATAGCGTATACAGTATATATACAATGGTTTTTAAATTTTTGATGCTAACATCTTATGAATAGTGACAGTGCTTATCGATAAGGTCTTCATAGAGGTAGTGATGCTTCAAGCGAGATCCCCATCCTCTGCGCTGCAGTTTGAAGTAAAGGCTCTTAAGGGCGTGTCGACGAGCGTGGTTGAGGTGTGGCTTGCGCCAAGCGTCCAGTGTAACAGCTGCTGGACATGTTCTTTCTAGCTATCAATGGTCAGGCACAAATAAAGTGACAGTTACGGCGAACGAACCCGTGGCCTTTCGCATAGCAGGCGGGTACCCTCACCAGTCGGTTACGCTACAATTCGTCACAACAGATGAGAGGATGCAACATTTGGAAAATAAAACAATTTCATACATAGATCTTTTGTCAACGTATACGACAAAAGGTAGTTTCGAAGATACTCAAAGACTGACAAAGAAATTGGGTATTGAAGCCACAGTGACTACATCGTAAAATTAAGAAGAAATGAACTATTGACAAACACTGTAAATTTCGCACACCCAGTTATTAGAGCCCTTCTGTTTGATTTGAAAAATTATATCATTCTAATGGTTATGAAGTTTTATTTATTATATAGTAGATTTTATGAATAATTAGAAGAGTAAGGTCTTACATTCGTTTTAAAAAGAAGGTAGCTCAAGGGCATAAGATTATGAGGTGGTATGCTGGTATTTCGAAACTATCGTATATCATGATAAAAGCATGCTATAGAATCATCATACTTGTAACTTTATCTTATACTGTAGTAGAATTTCAAGTCATTACCATCTGTCAACTTGAACATAAAATGCAATTTGAGTAGTTATAGCTTATATATACAGTCATGGCGCGCACTAAAATTTTAAGTACGCCGCGCCCTCTGGTGTTCTACCGAGTAATCTGCAACGCTTGTTTTCTCTTTTCGAGAGGTAACCGTTTTAATATTGGTGCGTTCTTTTAATCCTTATAGAACCAGGATTTTGATTTTTGTTTATTTTAATATCTAACCGAAAAGCAAAGGAATTCAGCAGAAGTTTCATGATTTATTTGTTATTTTGTTTTTCAAATTAGTAACTGGATAAACTGAAGGGGTTCGGGTTCATAAACGAGAAAAATGAGCACAATGCTCGTACATGAGATGCATCGTGGGAGTTGATGTTCGGGAGTCGTTCTGTAGAATTTGGAAGTTTTTATAGAGGAGCATGAGAGTTGACTGTAACTTAGCGACATACGTAGGGGCCATTAAGATGACACGTAAAGCTATGTTGATTTCTTCATCGTTAATTTGTATGTGTGTAACTATAATTTTTCGCACTTCACGATATTAATCTACTACCCCGCCTGTAGTCTCATTTCTCAGTATGTGTCACATTGCTGGTAGGGTGTAAGATTACATTTTCACCAGAATGCAAATTGTGACGAAAGTCACAAACTTATAATTAAAATAAACTTGTCAATCATCATGTCATTCAGCTGAAGCCCATTTGTAAACATGTGATATTCAGCTAAAGTGAAGGTTGTTAAATCTAGTGCCCTAATTAAGCTATATTAATAATCTGGTGTTTTAGTTAATTGTAGAAATAAAAAATGCTTTTATTAATTATGATAAATTTTGGGAAAAGTATGCAACATTATTGTATAGTAACGATGGTTCTTTAAGTGTGATTAGACATCATTAATTATTTGGATAGCTGTTTGTAAAGAAAACACAATTTACCAAAATTTAGAAGGAAATAAGTTTTAATTCCCTCTGGTAACTAATTATCCAAGAAAATGAAGTAGTTGGATAGCAGGTATCTTGTGTATCTTAAATTTTTTGCACAATTGAAGTTTTAATAGTAGCAGTAAACCTGAAGAATTAATTTGTATAGTTTTCTTATTTATAAGTATTGAAGACATGCATGAAAGGAATAACTTATTTGGTGTTTTAATGTTTATGTAGGTCAGAGCAATCAAAGAAAAAATGTGTGTCTAGTTGTATCTATAGCAGAGTTCCTGTGCTGGTTTTGATCTGTTCTATATTCATTGTGTGCTCTTGTGGGCCTATTTGCATTGCATCAATCATTGCTCTTTTTCTCTTGGCTGATGTTTGCAGATGACTTTATCAACCTATTAATGGTTGATGTGGTTTCTGTTATCTGTTGAATTCTTGTATTATTTTCATCTCTGAATATCCTTTACTTCCATTGTTGTTTTATTTCTGTCATTAGACAGAATGATCTTTTCATATGATTTTTGTTTTTTCATGGTGTGGTTTATTGTGATTGTGTAGGAATTTTAGTTGAGCTGTGATGGGCAGAAGTCCTCACCATGTCAGTGTGTCACGGAAAGCGCAACTCATACACCACAGACTTCAAAATCAAAGTGTTGGAATTTTATCTCAAGAATGGAGGAGAAAGTGTTTTTGGACTCAAGTCCAGAACTGCAGAACATTTCAATATTGGGAAGAAAACAGTTGTAAGGTGAGTTGCATGTACAATGTTATACAGTTGTGTGGCAAGTTATGTTTATAACACTGTACAGTTGTGTGGCGAGTTGTATGTACAGTGCTGTACAGTTGTGTGGTGAGTTGTACAAGTATATACAGTGCTGTACAGTTGTGTGGTGAGTTGTACAATTATATACAGTGCTGTACAGTTGTGTGGTGAGTTGTACAATTATATACAGTGCTGTACAGTTGTGTGGTGAGTTGCATGTACAATGTTATACAGTTGTGTGGCAAGTTATGTTTATAACACTGTACAGTTGTGTAGTGAGTTGTATGTACAGTGCTGTACAGTTGTGGGGTGAGTTGTACAAGTATATAGTGCTGTACAGTTGTGTGGTGAGTTGTACAAGTATGTACTGTGCTGTACAGTTGTGTGGTGAGTTGTATGTACAGTTGTGAGGTGAGTGGTGTTTACAATGCTGTGAGTGGCCTTAACCCTTTTCTTGTTGCTTCAGGGCTCAAAACACCAACATTCCTCCTTCATTTTTATTGATGCCACACCTCATTTTTGATGCTAAGTTCTGTTATTGTAATTTTTTGTGTTAGGTTGAATTATCCATTCATATTTTATTCTTTCATTTTGTGTAAGAGAACAATGGAATTTCATCAACATTATACAGTTAAAACTTGATGATGTTCCTTTAAACAATATATTGAGGCTTTATACTCTAATATGTAATCTTCCTTTGTTATCTCAGGCCAGTAAATTAGTTGTCCTTGAGAAGTGGAATGAATTATTGAGTGCTGCAGTAATTGATGGTTTATCTACTGGCTAGTAGGCTTTCAGTTTGGAGAATCCAAAGTGTTAAGAGAATACCTATACTTAAGGCCATATTATACTGTATTGATGACTCCACAGATTCTGTAATTGAGTTTTATTATGAATGATGTCCATCAAACTAGTATAATTTTTACAAATTGTCATGTGATCTTTTTTCCCTCTATAGTACACAATTTTCCTTGGACAACCATAAATTGTTGCATTTGCATCATTAATGCTCTATAAATTTTTATTCTGATTTAAATGCCTCAGTAATTAATATGTAAAGCATTGATAAATTCATACCAGTGAACTTCTGTACTACTAGAGGTCTCTGAAATTTTGATGAATATTCACTAGTTTTAGCTTGCTAGTAAAGAAATTGTAGTGCTATTTTCTTTTAGAATCATGTTAATAATGAGAAATACACCATAAACAGGTTTTTCTCTACTAGGGTCTGCTTAGAATTGGCAGATCATGGGGTATAATCAATTTGATCTTACCATAGCTTTTGAAGATTGAAGATAAAAATGTTAACTTGTTAATAACCTTGAGTTCCTTTCAGGATTGTTGAAAATAAAGAAGTTCTCTTAAGAGCTAAAGCCAGCAAGTCAAAGAAATCAGTGGATGGTGTGACCAAGTCTGCATCTACCAGCAAAGTTGTAACTAGCACAAAGAAGGTACAGAGTGCTGGGGGCAGCAGCAAAGCAAGTGTTGGAACTGCCAAGCCTGTGCCTAGCCAGGGCTCAAAAACTTCTGTTTTGTCACTTAAAACAAGCAAAGTGGGCTTGAAGAATGTAGCTAATGTTGCTGCTAAAAAGGAAGGCAAGAAGGAGGTTGCTTCTCCTCAGAGTGCCACTTTGAAGTCAACAGCTTCTCCCCAAGTAACAGAAGACCATAAAAAGCCCTCTGACTTGCAAGTAAGCCTTTATTTTTCTTAAAATATTTTTTCTGTTTAGGCACTGGTATTCTCAATGAGCACTAATGCATTGTTTTTTTCTTTTCCTGAGATTAACCCTTTAGCGACGAATTTATTTTTCTAGTTTCTACGTTTAAGCTCACAAAGACCGTCTGTACACTGATGCAATGAAGCACGCTGAGAGCCAGGCAGCCAAAACAACGACGCTGTATGATGCCGCCGCGTTTAAACCTAGTAGCAACCTCATATTGCTCACATATAATATAATTTTAACATAATTAGCATTTTTTCTGATGTTCCCCGTGAGTGCCATACGGCGGTAGAGGGTTAAATAGGTGTTCATGTTTAACATCAACCAAGAAATTTCATTGTGCCATTTCATGGAATGATATTTTTAGCAGTAAAGTACTGGAATCATTTTGGCATTTTCTAATACAATTAAACATTATCCATGGAATAAAATATTGCAACAGGAATGAGTCCCATGTTGTTAGAAATCAATAATTGACAGGCTCCAGAGTAACAAAGGTGGGATGGAAGGAGGTAGAGGAACAGTCACACTCACAGTCATCAATTCATGTACAATAATTATATGAGTCATGAAAAAACAATAATAATGTGACTGAATGTGCACAGTAATTATTTGACTTATGAGTCACAATAACTAGGTGATTTACAGTATATGATAATAATAGGACTAACAGTATCCAATAATAGAGCATCAGTAGTACAGTACAATGTATGAAATCAGGGTGGAGCAAAGTTTACTTTCTTGTTTATGTATAAAATGCTCTAGTATGTGGAATCAAACCTTAACTTGTATGTACATACTTAACTTGACAGGTGCTGTTGTACATTCTACAAGTTTATCAAATTTTGATTCTTGAATTTTTTAACCTTGTAAATATACATCAGCAAGTTATCTCTCAATAATGAGCAGAAGGAAAGCCCTCTGAAAATTATAACATACTTTGTTACCAATTGGGAGTAGAAAGATGTCTGAGGTTATGCAACACCCACGCAAACATGTTTGGTAACTTATTATTTTTGGTCCATGGATGTATGGAGGGAAAAAGTTAATGTATAGCTTACATTTCTTTGTTATTGGCATTTTTAGTTAGTGTCATTCATGGTGCTCAGATGTACTGTTTGTGACTCAATTTTTGTGACTGCTCACGTGTTCTATGTTGCCGTTTTATTTGTCAGTAGTCGTCAATTATTAAATTATATATACATATGTCATGCGAATTGCTTCTACATTGCAGGAAGAGCATGAAGAAGTTTTGGATTTGCCGGAAGATCCCGACTACGCCATTCTGAAAGTTCCCATTGACGGTGGTACGACGGCCACCGGTGTGGCAGGTCCTGCACTGCTGCTGTCGACCGCCACAGACGAGGTGAGTCGTGTAGGTCTACCTTGTAGTGGCCACGTGTTAGTCAGGGCTGAGCACTCCTTGCGTTCTTACGCTTCTGTCAGGTTGTAACACGAGTTCGCTGGTTTGGGACTTCGACATAAAGAAGATTCTTTATCTAATGTTTGCTGGGACATGAAAGGCATTCACTACGAACTTTTGAGAGACAATGAGAAATGTATTGTTAGTAACTGCATAGGCTCCACAGCACAGAACTATAGCTGTAAAGCGTCTAACTTTAGTTTATCACTGATGAGGTATCATTCAAGGTCATACATGATGGATTGAGCTCAATTCCAGATTCTGGTTTTTGCCTGGAAAATGCTGTTCCTTTGTTACCTTTTTGTTATTGATATTGCTCCACCTGATGCTTATTTTTTCCACTTTAGAAAATAATGTTAGGGGAAAAACCCTGCATTTTAAAACCTAGGTCCAATTTTACCTGCAACTTTTCTTTGACTTGAAAAAGAACATAATAAAAACATAAAAAAGAACATAATAAAAAGGCATCGAAAAATTATTGTAAAGGTGGACACGAATTATTGGCATATGTAGAAACTAAAACTTCTTAGCCAATTCCATTCTTGAATCAACCTTACCTTGAATTACAATCGCAAGCGAAACTTATGCGTGTCCTGGTACACGCAGCGGTGGCGCTGACAGCTGTTAGATGGTTGATTGAGTTTTTAATTACACTTTTTTAAAACAATGCCTGGAGATATACCCATGGTTTTCATTACATGAATGGAAGCTCTTGTTATTTGTACCTGCATCATTACGTTCTTGGAATGTGAGTAGCAGCAGACTAGGGATTTGCCAGTACTTTATTTGACTGCATTTGCGATTTGTTTAGCCTGAGATTGACTAGGATTATAAATTGGATAACAGCTTCATGTTGGACGAGTCAGGAGGCTGCAGCTCTTGGTCAGTATTTGCACACATGGTCAAAAGATTGAGCGTGCCAGTTTTTCCATACTTTAATTCTATGTCAATGTATTGGTGTCTTCTGAAAGCCATCAGTTGAGTATGAGAAGTTGGTGTAATTATCCCATACCCACACTCGCCTATTTGGCCACTACCTTATTCTGATCTTCAATGTATTGGTGAAGAAATAAATAGATAACGAGAATTGTGGTGGTATTCTCAATTTTATTTCATTGATATTTGCACTTCATAATGGGGAATGCTACCTTATAGTGCATTTTTGGCTCAGTGGTGCAAAGAGTACATGTTTGTACTCATCGTATCTTGCATTGTGAGGCGGTTCAATCCCGTTGGACTCCCTTGAAGTGCTGCTCTATAAGTATTAGTTTTGGATGCTTCTTGAAATATAATGCACAGTAACTTCTTGCAAGTGAGTTACTTGAGATGCATCACCCATAAAGTGGCTATCTTTTTAATGTGGATGTAAAATACGTCTATTTTTATTTAATAATGGTGATGTTCATTAACTAGAAATAACCGCAGCTACTTTGCGTACTTAATGGTCATGTTGCATACTAAGTAGGGCTGTTGAAGCCACGACTCACCGTGCTGATGCAGGCACTTTTGTGCAGGTACGGCGTGCCCTGGTCTACGAGTGTGAAGTGTTGTACGAGTGCAAGGTGTGCCGCAGCCTCTTCCGCTCTGTAGTCAACTTCCTGGCCCACAAGAGGATTTTTTGCACGCTCAGTCACAACTCTAACAACACTTTTTACCATGAGGTGCATGTGCTGTCCAAGCTTAGTATAACCTCACTCAATATCTTTAGCCTCGCTGCGTGTGAGCTGTGGAGGTGGTCTGGGTTAAACTGATTACTCTCATCTTATAGGAAACAATTTTCAATCTTGCTGGTGGTGAGAAGCTGGTGCAACTGTAAAAAGCTTACATTTAATCGTGAAATACTCGAGATTGTGTAGTGTCATATTGTTTGTGTGCTAATTGACTGTAATATGGTGATGGTCAGGGGGCGAGCTCGCGCCTGACCCCACACTCAAGCACGGTGGTCACATCAGTGGCCTCTGGGGGTGGTAGCAGCCCTCGGGTCTCCACAAGGAAGTGCCACCAGGCCTCTTCTGCCACCGGCACTGCCTCGTCTGCCACCAACTCTGGCTCCTCGGCATATTATGACAGGTAGGCTGGGCTGTGAGAAGCTTTCATAACTTCACTAGAAAATTGACGAGACTTGTGAGCTCCTAGTGTCATTCCATGTGTAAATACTGCCCTGAGTAGTAATGCGTAGGTAAGGTAATATTTATTTATTACGATAATTATTATGATATTCGTGGATAATTGATGATCGACGTGGTGCACAAGTAGTTTTTATCTCATGGAGTGAAAGTAAATAATGATGGTTTTCTTTTACATTATTTGATTTTTGGCTTTCAAGTTTTGCACATCGCCTTGCACCAGTGGATTAAGCTCTAACTTGTTTCTGGCCTGTTGTGCATCAGGTGCCATTATTTTGTGAGAGTTACCGTTTGTTTTGTCTTGTGCATATTTGAATGATTTCACTTGATAATTCACACAGTCTTCTACACAGATTCTACGAAACCAAATCTCCACAGGGATGTTCACCAGCTGTGCGCAGCGTGGTCTGGACATCTCATAAATTATTACTCTGCGTGTTTTGGGAACTAACTGCTCCTCGGGGAATAAGCAGGACCCCTGAATTTAGAGGGTGGGGGTTTGGTAATCGTATTCATACTTGTATTACTACTCTTTACCGTCAAGAATTTCGTTTCCTTTTTAAATACTGGCTTGACCATCTGGACGTATAAATGTGAGGTTCTGGAGAATAGTTTGACATTTCCACTGAGTACTCTTGGAGAGTACTAGAATTGAGTTGTAACTGTGTGGGTAAACTCAAAATGTACCAATATTAACGAGACTGCTGCCTAGCTATCTGCTTCTATAGTTGCTTCTAGTTATTGTGTATCTATAAAACTTTTTGATGTTATTTGCTGTGGTTTCATGTATGTATGTATTTAACTTGTTCATTTTGTGAACTTGGCATTTTTTTACATTTTTGACTTTGTATTGAACAAAGTTGTTTACGCTCAAACTAGGATATAGAAAGCGCAAGGAAGAACTATTAAAAATCGCGGACAGAGCCTACACGGCGGTCGGAACCTACATGTGTTCTCGTTACAGACTGGAGCAAGTGGAGCGTGGCAGAGCTGCGGCCAGTGAAGACTGTAGAGTGGAGTTGGAGGTTGCGGGTAAGAGTGTCAGCAACGCCGTCTACCAGACCTTCCTACACCCTGACACGCCCCCCCAGCAGCCCTCGCTGCAGAACGCCCGTCTCGCTGTGAGACTTTCCTACTACCGCTTGTCTTGCACGGCATCATTCTCCTCAAGATTTTACTCAATTTTGCTCATGTTAACAAACGAGTGCAAACAAACATTTTGAAAGGTTTAATTTTTATTTAATTTACTCTCCATCGTCATTTATTCCATTTTCATTTATTCAAATGGAGATTCACAATTTTCATTGATTCATCATGATAGAGCAGTGCTCTTCAAAGTGTGTGAGTCGCGACCCACAGGTGGGTCGCCAAATGTAGGATCATACTTTCCTTATTTATGTAATCATGTTATTTCAGTATAAAATGTATACCTTTACGATAAATAATTAACAGTAGACCCGACATTTTATATAAGCATTAAACCTTTCTGCTATATTTATATTTTATTTTTCATTTTGCTAAAGTTAAAGGGGTCGTACAAAAATGATATCTTTTAAAGGGGGTTACGGCGTATAAAAGTTTGAAGACCACTGTTATGGTGCAAAAATGGCTGTGAACATTTGTGGTATTGTGTTCAAATGCAACGCGTTACATCGATTTCGTAAATGTGCTCTACTTGCAACAGGTCCGTGAACACGAGCTCGGGGTGATGGCCGTGTTGGGAAAGGATGGCAGAATTGTTTCCACTGTCAGCCTTGACGGTCAGAACTTGACTGAGATACCGCGTACTGACGAGGCTGACGTGCTGCCTTCAAACGAAGCTCACGTGCTGCCTTCAAACGAAGGTGAAGTTCTGCCTTCAAAGGAGACTGATGTGCCGCCTTCAAAGGAGATTGACGTGCCGCCTTCAAACGAGGCTGAAGTACTGCCTTCAAACGAGGCTGAAGGGCTGCCTTCAAACGAGGCTGAAGTACTGCCTTCAAACGAGGCTGAAGGGCTGCTTTCAAACGAGGCTGACGTGCGGCCTTCAAACAATGTTGAGATGGTGTATGTGAAAGAGGAGCCTGTCGACTTAGACCAGAGTGAGGAGGAAGAGGAGCAGGCGACGGCAGCGGTAACCGAGCAGCTTCGTAAAGCTACATGTGAGGATTGTAAGCCGACTGCTGTGCTCTTATGGAAAATATGTTTGTTTTGGGCTATTTTTGATAGAGGAATTAAGATGGAGACTCAAATCTTATCTCTACGTCTCATTATTGTTCGTTTCGAATGCACCAGATGTGCATCAGGAATAAGATGCTTAATTTCTTGTTATCTTGTATCCATGGGAGGTTCACTATCATTGTTAGTCTTACTATTTGCTTGAGCAGCTTGACCAACGATTTTTAAGTTCTGAAAAGGTGAATTTGTTTATGTTGAAAATTAGATTTATTCAGTCAATTCTCTTGTGTCTTCTCAGGTTGTCAAAGAGAGATTTTGAAGTTCCTAGGCCATATAAAGTACTCTACAGCTTCTATATTCTGATTATAAGGTATAGGTTTATGTTTGCCAATGGTGTAGAAGAGAGCTGCTTCTGAGACTCTCAAAACGGAATACTCTCTTCTAAAATCTTGTTGTCGTTTTACAATAATAACAATAAACTTTTACTCTTGTAGAACGTCGGTGCGTCCACTAGTGAAAGACACATCTACCTAGCAAGTTTTCATAGTCTTTCTATTTAATTACTTTGCGATCAAGTCTTCAACATCTGGGTCATCAGGGGTCATTTAGTTTTATTCCCTTTTGATAGAACGGACATGTTGGGTTTTTATTGAGTTGTCCAGTGCTATGAGGTTTTATATGAACAGTAAAACGTTTGCCAGAGAGCGAAACTAGTTGATTCGTAGACACTGCTTGCACGATTAAAACTGGGATGTATAATGTGGATGATAGGAAAATGACTGTAGGAATGAATAGGGCGGAAATTTGAGCTATACATAGTTTTTAGAATGCATCGTGAAGAGTGTTCAAAAGAGAATGTGTACAGTGAAGTAACTTCAGCAAAAATAAACATTCTTTGATCTAGTAACTTGTAATACGTGTGTCGACTAGCACTACACTACGTTCATTTGATTGTCGTTACTGGTATCGAGAACTTGTAGCAATCTGTAGTGCTGGTTGATGTTGACGCGCCCTCAGCTGAGAGCCATGAAGTGTTGGTGGCTTCACAATGTTAGAAGCAGTGTGTGAGGCGCTGGCCAGTTTCCCTTTCATATTAAACTAAGCTTCATTGATGCTATCAGGACTGTACTAGTATGAGCGCAATAGATGACGGTCATCAACACGCACCTGTACAAATAGCCAGTGAGAGGGTCCAGGCAACTCGAATAATGTTTAGCAACGTGTACTCTATCATCTCGCTCCTGCCTTCAAATCTCTTATGATCCTGCATCACTCGTTGATTGAAGTATGTAGCAAAGCCACTGCTACTATCGTATGTTCGGAGACTGTTGCTCTGCACTCGTCATAAAAGTTCTTTGTTTTACCTCTCCCCTGCGTCATTTATCAGTGGTAACTGATTTTGAACTGCTTATTTGGACTTTAGTTGAACCACTAAGTTCTAACTGATAATTTACTTTCAGTCCACCGGAAGGCGAATACTCAGATTGACCCTCTTCGTCGGACCATCAAGAACAACACGTTGAAGGAGAAGGACGTTCGTAGCAAAGTGAGGTTGTCGCGCGACAGTGAAGATGCAGAGGAGGCCTCGCCCAGTTGTGGAGATGTCACCGTGAAAACGGTGAGACAGCGCGCCTGCCATGGGGGAGTGCGAGTTGTTTATCATCCATCCCACTCGATTTGTGAATGTCGACCTGTTGGGTTTCTTTTACGGTTCACGTTTGTGCATGTATTTGTGGACAGTAAGGGTAGTGTTACGACTTTAGTTTGAGTGTGAGTGGTGTATGGTGGGTTATTTGATTACCTTCTAGTGTAACGAGTTTTGCAGTGTTGAAAAATTCCTGTACCTTCTCTTATATTGTTTGCTAGAGGTGTGGAGATGTCAGTGTGTAGACAGTCCGTAGACACTGTTGCACAAGGAACGTGTACTCGCTGTTTTTGGGATCATTGGAGGAAAGAGACAACAGCTTTGTGTTACACAAACTCAGCTGGGGTTCTTAGCTGTATTTCTGCGCTCCTGATTGCGATAGCATTGCTAGTAGAATTGTCCAATAGTATACCTGCTTTGTTTTGACAATAGCATTGCTTTCTGTGTCCTGCTGTGCGGCTTTATATTTATTCTCGAAGGGCTATGTGCTGTTTACCGTATTTCTCACTATGTTTGTGCTGCATTAAGTTTAATTGCTTTAATAAACAAATTTATAGAATTGATGATTTTGTTCTTTCAGGAAGCTGGCGCTACTGGTTCTTTTTCGCGTTCGAAGGTGAGTTTTGACTCTAAACTATTGATTTATTTAATTTCGGCTCTTATTGTGCACTGCAATCTTTGAAATTTCCATTGGAATATAGTTTCTTTCATTTCATTTTGCTTCCATGCACGATTCATATTGCTAAGCCGTTTAACTTAGAAATATATTAGTTTACGGAATTGATGTGAAAATGAGCTTGGCTCATGTAATAAGGGCGTTTTTTAATGTAAGTGGGCATGAAACTGAGCAGTTGACTCAAGAACAATTTCTGGAGCGAGTTTGCTGATTTTGTGCAGGGTAATTGTTTAAAACAGTATTTTGTGGTAGGATATTTTAATGCGATAGTGAGAAATAAAGTCCCTGCGTGTTATTTAATTAGAGTGGTCTGGTTAATTAGATAAAGGGAGAGAACGTAACTGTTGGAGATGTGTGTGGTAAATTGCTTGTTGGGTCGTGTTTGTTAGAAAAAATTTATCTCAACAAGCATATACGGTATGGTCAATAAACGAAAAATGGATTGTTTGTTACTAAAGCAAAAATGGTTTGTCGCTAGGCAATTATGCGCACATGTAGAAAACTAGTAGATACAGATGTATTTGATAAATTTTTGCAAGGGTGAAAGGAAAAGTTGCTGAAAATTTAGAAAGCATGCGAGAACAGTTATTGTGCAGGCTGTGTAGAATATGCTAATTTAATGGTGCGAGGAAATAATGCTACTTAAAATGTTTCGATAGAAACCTTTCATGGACTAGTGGCAATGTTGAAACAAATTGGGAGTGAATTACTAAGGTTGTGTGTGGAGGACATACTGAGTAATCTTGTATGAGTTGGGGGCAGGGTCGAAAAACTGAAAGAAAAGAGACTTCCGGAGTTGGCTACAGAAGAGACGGTGAAAGCGGTTGTGGAAACGCACCTGCAAAGGAAGGTTGTACTAATAATACGTGTAGTTCAAACAAGAGAAAAATGGTGGATAGAATAGTGGTAGCAGTGAAGCTGATTAGGAGGATGGGTTTTCGTTAGTTTGTTAAAATCGGTTCGTTTGTTCTTAATCGTTGAGGAATGCTTTTTTCTTTCATGGCACACTAGCGTAACTTTAATTTCTTAATAATCTCCTAGGGCTGTCTTTATATGGAGTGAATGCAGCTGCTGTTTTTTGTGTAAGCTAGGTCCTAGTTCCCGAATGCTGGGATACTACGTGTCTTGGAGACGGCACTGTCTAATGGTGCCGCAGTGTGCCTTTTGCTGCACTCTTTAGACAGGAAGAGAGAAAAAGGATGCCTTTTATTTTGAAAATCCGTGTTGCTTCTAAGGCTTCACGCTTGGTAAACTATTTGATTTAGTTTTGTACTATTCACTTGATTCATTACTGATTTGTATTGCGCAAAAAATGGCTGTGCTCTAAGTTACTTTTGTAAGCCAAAGCTATGAGTAATGTCAGTTTGTAATTACTTTCTTATGAACGCACTAAAGAAGGGCTCCCATTTTCTCTCTTCCCTTAGCGCGTTGAGTGTGGCGGCAGTGGTGGTGATGGAGGTGTCACCAAGCGGTGGATGTGCAACGTATGCGGCAAGCTCTACGTGACCCACACAGCCAGCCTCGCTCACGCTGCCACCCACTCTGACTCTTCCTTCCTGCCTAAACCACAACTTGTCGATGTCCTCATCAGCAGGAAGGCTTTCAGTCGGGTTCTTCCTCGACATCTTAATGCTGACACTATTAAAGGTCCCATAGATGTTGACAAAACTGAAGGTTTCAAATCGACAAATAAGTTGCGATTGACTACTGAGAGTCATCCAGTTATCCCAGAAAGGGAGCCAGATAAACAGGCAAGCAACCAAGGTTTGAGCTCGCGTCAGTCCACACTCGAATTGTCAGATGTTGCAGCCTTCAATATACTCAAGACTAACAACATGCGCTACAGAGAAGAAGCTTTTCCCTTTCAAAGCATTGATCAAAGAGGAGCTTTGGAAAAAAGTATAAAAAAAATCTACGATAGACACAAATCACTAGCTAGTGAACCGAAAGCACATGAAATTTTGTTACAAACCAGACAAACTGTGAAAAAGCTCGAGTTTCAGTCTCAACACACCGATTCTGGAACTCGGGAAGTTTCTTCTAAACATGCCGTCTTGTCAGGCTCTTCAAATGAAATATATGCTGGTAATCGTGAACAAAAGCTAAAAGCTGGCACGGGGACCAATAAAAGGAAACTTAGTATACCTACAGCTTCTAATAGTGATAGTAAAACTGAATTTGAGTCTCCTTCTCGCAGAAGAAAAGAAGATTTGTCACCAGGTATTCGAGATAATCCTACGCCTGTGATTTCTTCTGCCTTTTCTTCAACAAAAACAAAGTTGTCTGAATATAATATGGAGGGAAATCCCTTGAGTTCTTCCATGGACTCCTCGTCTCCCATTTGTACGTCCAAGTCTGACCCTGAAGTCTCTGTCCTTGAAAGGAGTCCTGCTGCAGCATCAAGTTCTACAGATTGTGAACGCTTCCAGACTAAGAATTCCGACAAGTTTGGAAAACTCAAGCCATCTCTTTCGGATCGTGTGCAATCTTCATTCTCTAAATCGCTTTCTTCAACAAATGATAAATTATTCGATCCTGTGCCTCAGGCTCCAGCAGTGACAGTCTGTAAATCAACTCATAGCAAAAGTTCTGGATTATCCGGCGTTTTTGCGTCGACCACTTCTGGCAATGACTTAGAATCTCGAGAATTAAAATCAGTACACCATGTTTCTCCGATAGAAGATATCTCATCGTCTAAACCTACAACTCTTTTGTCAGTAGAGACGTCTGTGAAACGCACTTCTAATGCCTGGGATTTGTATGAAGAAGACTGGGCGGATGAAGAGGAGGAGGAGGCGGCTATTTCAACTCCCGCTGGCACCCCGACTAACGGGAATTTATGTTTTTCTATTAGCGCAATAAAACCACAAGAAAATGTGTCAGAAGGTGCAGAACAGAATTCTCGAAAGATTTCTGGACCAGCAGAGGCAGCCAAAGAAAAGATGAATGCCCAGTTGAACTCCGGATCTAAATTCGTGAAGCTCAGTACTTCGAGCTATAGTGAGTGTCGTAACTCGTCTGAATCTAACATAATAGGAACGTCAATGTCAGCATCAGGTTCCTGCCTTGTTACGAATGAATTTTCTAGAGCTCTCGATTCAGAAAAAAGTAAAACTGGTGATTCTCAACATACTCGTATTGATTCTTTCGTTCAAAGAAGTCAACTTTTGCGTAGCAGCAACGGCAAAAAACCTATAAGTGATCAAACATCAAATGTAAATATTTTTTGTCCTGATGTGTTGAGCTCGAAAATTATACATTCGAATTCTTTTTCGTCAAAATCAAAGCTCAAGAATCAGTCATGCTCCTCATCCAAAGAGGCATCTCTGAATCTCTTTGACTGTGGTAGTATGGCCGAGCAGGAGTTGGATGACGAACGCCACACCTCTAAAGGACGTTCCTTCTCGGATTTACTGACTGCAGGACCAGCAAGCACATCAGCTCGAGACGATACGCTCATGCAAGAGGCCTCAAGCCTAGGGCTTTTTGACACAGGATTTGAAGAATGTCGTCTTCATAGCGATCAATTAGAGGATGATACTCTCCCGTCTCCGCGTGAACAGTCTCCAGTTGCTGGTCCGTCCTACAGATAGTAAAGGGCAAAGGTTTGTTTTGTGCACTTCAGGAAATTAACATTCTTACCACATTTAACATAAAAATTTTAGCTAGAGTAACCTTGACGAGTTCTTAAAATTTATTTCATGCTGCTAATGGTTCAGAAGGTAGCCACATTATGTTGTCAACGGACGTATTTTATGTATTCTTTTTTTTGTCAGGATGAGAGTCGAGCGTCTCGTCAGTCGTCCCTGCTCCGCTGCGTTGACTGCTCCATGTTTTTCATCAGCCAACGCAGTTTAGAGGCGCACAAAGATTTCTACTGTCACAGCAGCGTGACAACTCCTGCTCATGCTTCACGCCGAGCATCTATTGAGGCAGTGCAGCGAAGGCCTCTGCCGTTACCAGCGCCTTCTGATTCACCTGCTAAAAAGATAGGCATTCAGATACGCAAGGTGTACAAGACTGAAAACGAATTTCCAGAGGTACCTGCAGCAGTTAAGCCTAAGGTCAAGTCTAGCAGTGGAAGATCACCTTCATTTCCTAATCTTTTTCACAGCGAAGATTCTCAGGTCGTCCGGTCTGACCTTACCATCGACTATTCAAAGAGTAAAGGTCCTTTCGAAGCTTCATTTTTATTGAAGAAAGTGGCCTCTTTTTGTTCTTTCAGGGAGCTTCGATGCTACTTATGCCAGAGAACTTTCAGCACTAGTTCGAGCCTGCGGAAGCACGCCGCTATTCACTTGAGTTGGACACGCTTCGTGTGTTCGCTGTGCGGCTACAGGGACTATCAGCAGTGTCGGCTCGTGAAGCACCTCTCAGACTACCATCACGTCCTCGCTGAAGATGTGACCGACTCATATGAGGAAAGGCATTTCATTAATGATCCATTTAAGGCGGAGGTAATTACTCCATCTAACGGAGACTCTGTGACGACTGGGTTATCCTTGAAGAAAAATAAACGTTCCCTCGAATCTGTCGCTTGCAACGAGAATGTTCCTCCAAAGAAATCATGTACGGAAAAGTCGAGAGTTGCTCAGCTCACGTTAATGGACGACTCGTCCTCTGTGAAACAAATTTTGACCCTGAAATTAAAAAGGGTGCAGTTGGATTTACCGTCCACACAAAGTTCCCCATCTAATGTAGGAAGCAGAACCAAATCTTTGGAATCTATTATTAAAAGTATATCATTTAATTCAAAATTGTCAAGTGCGGAGACGAATACCAGCAATAACAATGCTAGTGATTCGGAAGTATCTTCTGGCAATATCTGTCTCTCTCGAAATAAGTCTCCCAAGTCAAGCAGGAATTTGAGTGTTCCTTTACAGATGCAGGTTTCTATCTCAGACCTTTCTGAGGCTGACTGCTCTGGCTCTGATGGCGATGCCCAGGTGAGGTCATGCATGGAGCTCCCATCTCACTCTTGCGATGTTGTAACTATTGCCGCTCCTGCTAGGGCTGCGCGCTCTAGGAAGACATCTCCTAAAAAGCTCGCAGTTGGTACCACAGAGTCAATTGAAGGTTCACCTAGGCAATCGTCGAGTTCTCTGACGAACAGAGCAGCTCTTCGAAAGGATATTCCGATCGTCTCTTGCCAACTAAAATCCCCTGATGAAAAGAGTGATGAAGCAAAAACGAACAGCAAGCTCGCTGTGAGTGTGGCTTCTTTAACTAAAAAATCGACCTCGTCATTGTTTACGAGTAACTCCCGTGAATGTAATGTTAGAAAATAAATATCTTTTTAACGTTGTTGATGGCTTTATTGTATATCTATGATAGCTGCTGAGATGCCTGCTTTCTAGCGGGGGAGCAATCTGTCTTATCTCTCAAGTTTTCATGTACACTGTAGACTCGGACGCACTGTGCAGCATCTCAACGCGAGACTCACTTGGTCTGGCTACTTTTCTTTGCTCTCAAGGAACTGGTGGGCGGGACCAATATTTTCAGTTTTTATTATTCAACATGCCTGACGCTTTAGCGTGTGATACAAGGGAAAATGTAAAGAAATGTTATAATCTATCTTATATTAGCAAACGGGAAAATTTTATTCCGTGAGTTTATACGCTGATTGTTTATTCTCGCCAGCATAACTTCCAGATTTTTGCCTCGCGGTTCTCGAACTAATGACGTTAGTTGTGGGGTCTGATGTTAGATTGCTCCTAGTTAGATTTGCTCATTATTATCTGTTTTGCTTCAATTATCCCATGCCAACGGCTGATGTGTGGTTTAACGATCACCGTGTCTTGACAGTTTCTTCCGTCTGATTTGATCCTGCTGATGTGCTTGTGGGATTTTTTCAAGCTCTCTGGGGGAGTTCAATGACGAGGTCCATAATTTTCTGACTAAAATACAGTCTATCAATTCGAGACATTTTTGTTATTTTTAGAGTTGTACACGTTATTTGTTTTTAGAATTAGTTTGTATATTTGCTTACTGATTTTATTGTATTAAAATAACGTGCTCGTAATATGAACGTTTGTTACTTGTTTTCCTACGTGGCTGGTTTTTGTATGTGCCTGGTGATGTGGTGCTTTTCAAGGTTCTGCATAATTCGTGAACAAGTTTTCGGGTGGTATTCTGGGACTGTGTCGATGTTTTCCTGGATACCATGAAGGTTTTTAATTTTCTTTGAGCAACTGTTTTCTTCCTCCGGAAATATCAACGCCTGTTGTTACTCTGTTGTAATGACATAGGTCTTCATTTTCTTTGCCATTTTTCTAAGTTGAGAATACGCCTATTTTACATCCTTGTGGATGGATCCCCTCTGTCTTCTCTGTTAATTTCGCACCTCGCTTACGATACAGCGATGTATTTTTTTGTGATGGTGAGAATCGCATGAAATTGAATCATAATTTGCTAAGGAATTGATAATAATTTAGCTTACATACTCGCGAGAGAATTCTCCTAGCAATTACACACTCATGAGAGAATGCTCCTTGCAGTTGCATGCTCTTAAGAGAATACTCTTAGCAGATCTATCGTGGAAATCGTTCTCCAACAAATAGTAGACAAGTACGAGTACGGACCTGTTGGTGAACAAGCTTTCCGCTTCAAATTCTAGTACAAAGAATTTACTTCAGTGGAGTCGAATTACTGTTGAACTCGACGAAGATTTGCTCACACTGCTTTTGGCGTCATCCTATTCTGTGTACGTTGTGTATCATATTCAATGTATCTGTTACGTAATGAAACTTGAACGGGACAAAGTGCGATATGAACTGAAATTTGCTGGAGTGATTGTTCTCGCAATTGTAAATAGTCAGTAGCCTGTATTATGTGTTGAGCAATTTTCGACCTATTTATTAAATATATCTTTTGAACGGCAAGCTATAATTCTTGTTTGATTTACCTTGAGCATTTTTCGTTATGGAGCTACAATTGTATTGGGACGTATGAGATTTTAGGTTCTGTGCTAGCCTGAATTGGTAATTAGAGAGATTGCATTTACATTTGCATGATGTTGGCATGATTCGTTAGATCTCAAAAGAAGTTTGCGGGAGTGTGAAACTTTGAGCCTTCAAATAGTTTTTTCCCTCATTTTAGGTTCAAATGAGTTGACGGGATCACCCTGTGGTAAGTACCGCGTGTGTACGGTTCCACGCAGCAGTTGGATTACAAGTATAGTGGGCGAAGAGACAGTCGTCTGGAGATTGAGGATATGGGAGAGTCGTGTATGACAGCTACTGGCATTCAAAAATGACTACACATCATAAATTTTAAAAAAGTGGATCAATTAGTAAAAACTATTAAAACGAGATAAGAGCTGTGTTTGAAATATATGGATTGTGTGAAACTATGACAAAAAACTAGTGGAACAAAAGCTTCATGAACAATAAGGTTAGCGTTGGGTTGGAGTATGAAAACGCAGCGTTAGTGGAGGTCCGCAATGCTTCGATGGATTCGACTCGCTGCACTGAATGAGGCTGAGTAATGAAGCGCGTAAATGCAGGATGTAATGCCTATGTGCTGTTAAACTTTGCTTCATATTTGTACAAGCGCATGCCGATATAGGGGAGCTTTAGAGAGGTTCGTGATGCTGCCCTAAGTTATTTCAATATGCTGATCAGAAAGTATGCTTATATTAAGACTACCACCGTGCATTAAATGACAAGAATCGAGTGAGGACCTGAAGTGAAACCGCGGTCCGTTCAGCTCCGTTTATGCACCGGTGAAAGATTCTTATTTGTGGAAGGTGTGTGGTGAAGTTGACAAGTGGGCACTGATGAATTCAACACCGAAGTATTATGGTTTTCATGCGGTGAACACAGAATTACAGTGGTATCTCTTGATTCAAACTTAATTCATTCTTTATGGCTGTTCGAATTGGAAGCAATTTTTACTATTGAAATTTATGTATAAACAATCCTTTCGAGGCTGCATAAATCTCCATATTTTCTATGGTTTTATGTTGTACCCTAACTTCATAATGAATTTAAGTACAAAATGCTTAATAAAAAACATTAAGTTGCGTGGTTGATAGTAGTTGCTGGCATAGGTGGATGAGGGCAGAGGGTAAAAGGATGATTTTCATACTATAGCGCGTCAGCTTCCTTCCATTATTTGCACTATCACTTTCCTGGGAGTCATTCTGAAAGCTAATTTCAAGAAAATGTGCAAAAATCTCAAGAACAACAGAGAGAGGTATTTAGGCTGAGTGTCGGGCTGACGTCGTCAGCCAGCATTTTTTAGTGTTCGTATTGCAAGACCGTGTTCGGATTGGAAGACAAAATTTGTTTACCAAATGTATTTGGATTGAGAAGTGTTTGCATCACGGGGACATCGCTGCTTTATACTTTTCATGTGTATAGTTCCAAAGTATCATGCTTTTCCTTTCCCCGGTGTTCTGCTTCGTAATATTCTTATGACTAAAACAGCAAGAGCTTCATAATAGGTTTTAATTGATTTTTCATTTGAACAACCGTTAATTTAATTTTATAAAATACAGGCACACTAAAGTGATCAATCTGGTATATGTTTTCATAGTACACAATTTGCTGTATATAAAACAAATAGAGAAGTGTAAATTTGTTGACGTCTTGCCGTTGTGGGAACGCTACGTCACCTAATGTGTTGAAAAAATGAACATTCCGTCAAACTATTAAGCCATCCTCCATTGGTAACGAATTAAGCCATACTCCATTGGTAACCCAAATTCAGTTGAAAGAAAAGACAAGATCAATTTGCTTCTTATTCACGCACCTACTCACTCTATGACCGTAGGTGTCTTGTCATTGTGTACCCGCACTCAGAGCTCAAAATTCAGTATTCAGCTGCTTAGCAGAGTAACTTCACCCGGGAAACACAGAATGGAGAGCAAAAAACCAAACAAATGCTCGTTAGGGTTGTTTCCCTGTCAATACCCTGAAATGGTGGAGAGTTCTTTAATGAGCGGCATTTTTGAGGAGCGTCATGAAAGGCAGTTGAGAACCAAAGCCTTTGGGCGGCTTCTGACTTGATAACAGGTGACTGCTCTCCACTCAATTTATTTTACTCTCGGATGGAATGGAAACCACATTAGTAACTTACTGCCATGGGAATGAAATTTTTATTAGGTATTGCCCCAGTTTATTGATTGCATACATATTTTTGGTTGTCTGGCTTCCAGGAATAGAATTTTGCAAAGCACGTTTGATGTTAAAAATAAATAGTGCCAATTCTATGTAAATACGTGAATATTGATTAATTATACAACATTTGCTGCAGTGTTTATACTGTATCACTGTGCTGTAGTGTTTGTATATATATATATATATATATATATATATATATATATATATATATATATATATATATATATATATATATATATATATATATATATATATATATATATATATACACTACATATGCGTGAGCGCACATTCATATGTATATATCAAGTTACCTAACAATTTTCAAAGGCTCTCTTCAGTAACACACCTAACATGAGCGCTGCTTCAAGGTTAATTCATCACACTCATCACAAAGTGGAAGAAACAAACAATGATGTCGCTTTAATGACCCATTAGTCTTGAGCTCAGGTTAAAGACCTCATTTCTGTCAGGAATCAGAAGCCCGAATGAGATCAGCTAGCACCGGAAGTTGCTTTCATTGTGGCACATGAGGGAGGAACAAACGTAGCAGGACGGACCACACAGCGGACGGGTGAGCAGGTCGCATCGCGGGTGGTGTTATCGCTCACTCTCCACCCGCCTGAGCCATGTCACGCGAGATGAAGAGGTTTCAGAGGAGGTCCCGTCCCCTTCTGGCATCGTTCAAATGACCGATTACTTCAATACGAAAACATTCTGCCGGTGGTAGTGAAGTTTACTCTTGTGCTTTACCTAGCATCATCTATGTAGTTGAGTTCGACTTTGAATAGTAATCAAATGACCATTTGTATAACAATACCTGCTGCACGACTCATGAAACTAATTCATGATATTATAAAAACCCTTGCCTTTAGCGATTTAATTAATTTAGGTGTTCCCTCAGTACCTGGAAAAGAGACAGAGAAGCTTTACTATCAAGTTACAAATCTCTCTGAACCGGCTTTGCTATACGCAAAATTGATTGAAAGTTGTGATATTCTCAAACAAAAAGGACTGCGAAGCTAAAAGTTTGCTAACGAAGGCTTGATAACTTCAAATACAGGATCAGTATAAATACCTCAATGTATCCAATACGTCTGAAGAGACCACTTTTCTTTCAACTTTTCGCATCATTCTACCCATTCCTATCTCCGGATTTTATTTTCTATTAGACTTCATCTTATGATGAACTTTTTCTCTTCCTCGTTTGTTTTATGTATGAATTACCACATCGTTTGAAAAAAATGCTTAGAAATTTAGCAGTAACCCTTCCCCGTTTGCTACTTCTCCTTTTATTAATTTATGATCTCCATGTCTGGGCAGCAAATGTGCTGTGGTCTGAACAGTGTTAAGCTTGCAACCACGCTGCTGCATCAGCTGTACAGAAGCAGAATTGTAGTTCTGCTACAATTCTGCAGTGGTTCTGAGACGGCACTCAGTGGTTCTGAGACGGCACTCAGAACCACTCTACGCATACGTGTCTGCCTATGCAAAAGCTTTCAACTGCATAAAATTTTCCATCAAAGTTTCTCACGGTCTGAAGAAAACTAGATGAATCACTTCTTCACTTACACTTAGTAGTATTCGACTTCTTAATTTAAGTACTCTCGGCTTTAACATGCGAGGTGATTTACCGTATTCGTTTTTGTAAATTGTCAACGAACCATAAAAACATAGCTGTTCGAAAGGTCTTTGGAATTTGATAGAAAAAGATAATTATACCCATTTTACATGAAGCTACGAATTCAGAGACATTCTTTCTAATATTCAAGTTCTGTCTTTCAAGATCCATCTACCGCCCTGTTCAATATTTCATAGGCAACCATATTTTCAGGACATTCAGTAGAATTGTCATCTTTCAGTGAAAACGAGTAGCTAAGAACACTAACCTATGGAGTTGTTGTCGTAGCTGAAGTGACAATGCGCGGCGCCAATCGCTTATTTTGACGAAGTTCATTCTCTTCATACATGTGCTTTCGAACTTTTCATTTGGATTCATTTTTTAATCTGACATATCTTGACGATACTGGTAATCTCTGTTTGAAGGAAACGTTATTGATTGCGTTTATATATTTGTATTAGGGTCTGAGTTTATAAAAATACAAAAATTATTAATTCAGAAAAAAATTAAAAAGTTGAAATCTCATTGTAGTGCACAAGTGACTGAAAGTGAAAAGACCAATTCTAAAAATTGAATTGAGACACTGAAATTATTAGTTAATTTAATATACACAGGGTATCTCTGAAAGGATATAGGAAGGAACCTGTATAACTAGCTAAAAAGTTCCCGAGCAAAATTCAGTAAATGATCATATTACTGAAATAAAGTTATTTATACAGAGTGCACATACGTATACAAAAATTTGTAAGGATATGGTAACCCTATATGTTTGCAATTTTTACTGAAAAACACTGCTGAATTTCTAAAGGCGTTTTGCAAAAATTAGAATTATTTTCTCAGAGCACAGAGAGCTCTAGGAGTCACCTATGAATTAAATCTTCACGCTGATTAGAAGACACTGGATAAATGAATAACAAAATTTGAAAACAAAGGTTATAATCAAACAAGACACCATCAAGACAACATCACACAACTTAAAACGAAATAAAAGCCAACATGGTGTCAATATTGAACTCTCAACTACATTATATTTACCACTTTGAAAATTGTTGGTCTTGAACGATTTTAACATGCGTGAGAGCAATTCCATTTGCAAAAGATCTTTCTCCATTTGCCAGATTTTTTATTTACCTTAATTTGGTACTGATTTCAAAAACTTCAAACTTAATTTCTGGCACTGGCCAGTAAAATATTGGAGCTCACCAAGATCACCCTTGGCTCACCACGAGGATGATCTTGTCAATCAATGATCGCTGTGACGAGAACGAAACTTTCAGACCAGCTCCGTTCGTAGCGTTAGTGCTTGATGTTTTAATTAATTTTTTATATTTTAAATTTGGTCCGTGTCAACGCTTCTATTTCGAGAGTCCGTCTTGTGTGTCAAAAACCGTTCAGACACAGTTTTTTTCTTCATTTTTGCGAAGTTGCTAATGAAGAAAAGTGGCCACTGACCAGGACCACAGAAGTTGCTGTGCCACTCGTTGCTGACATGCGCTTTGTAGTGGGTAATTAGGAAGAGTGAGGTATTGTGAGGAGCCACAGCACCTCGCCCTATCTTAATTACAAGCCTTTCAAAGCATTTCATTAAATGTCCATCAGAGCTGCAGCGACTGACCTCAGGTCAGTGTCCAGTGACAGAGCTGTCAGTCGCTCGCTAGCCTCTGTGCTTGTCTCAGAACTGGTTTTGTCTTCTGTTGTCGACCTGGTAATGTGATATTTAACGGCACCTTGTGAGGAAGCCGATATTTTAACTGCAGATTGTATAATTGTGGCGTAAAATACTTCATTATGAAGCAAAAGTCTTCACTAGGTAAACTGATGTATTCTCACCACTAGTTTTTATTTTAGACTTCTTCATGTTTCAACTTCTGGTTGTCCAGTCCATACCTTTTACAGCTATATCAATCTTTGGCTAACGAAGTTGAGCGAAAACTTTGTACAGAATATTTTTCCGTGTAACCATCCTTATCCACTCTTCGGAATCAATATCAGATATTACTTAGGTTTAATGTTGTTCTTAATTTCATTACTTTATTGCATGAATTATCTTAAAAGGGATTTGGAGACTATTTATTCAAATATGTACAGATAAAATGCTAATTATGACTACTGCACAGGCTGACGAGACAGATTTCTATACAAAATTTAATATGAATGGGGAAAACCCTGCTGAATCATTAATTCATTGTGAGTGAGTGATCATTTGTAACATGATTGTTGTACATGGTTATTTGAGTGAGGGATCATATGGAACATGATCTCGAGTGCATTATGCGGTCATCCCTCAACAACAACACTTTATTGTTGTTGATGAATTAAGAATAGAATAGAATGAGGCGATAGGAATGAACCTTCTGGCCTATTCTTGGGTCGGTACCCAAGTCCCGTGCCGTAATTCCAGCCGCTTCAGCCATGGCGGGAGCGGGCTTCGAACCCGGGTCTTCCCGCTCGCAAGCGGATTCGCTCACCAGTCGACCAAGCTGGTGGTATTGAATGCTTTATGACAATTGAATGCTTTATGAAAATTGAATGCTTTATGACAGTTATGTTGATGGTGATCAAATGTTGCATGACACCATGCAACTGAGTGATCAACTGGATTGTAACAGTACTGTGGGTGAATGATCAACAGTATTATGACAGTATTGTGGGTGAGTAATTAGCTCCAATGTGACCATGCGGTTGAGATTAACTGAGCCGTGACTGTCGTGCAGCAAGAGGTCAGTTAAAATATGGTTCATGTGAGCGTGAATTGCCATAATCATGACTATATATGTCACAGCTATTGTTCAAAAAGTCTAATGAGTGTTAAAATTCATAGTAATGTGAAATTCTTACTACTATTAAAAGGTTCATAACCACCATGTTTATACTGAAGTGTTTCAACAAATATTTCTCGCATAGAAAGTGGGCCTCTGATGAGGTGCCCTAAATGGTACTTACTGACAGCCACCCTTCGTTCGTTGCTTCACAGAGAATTTGAATGAAACCACGCGATGGTCAGCGTCAAGGACCTCGTAGATCAATGTATGGCCACTATAGGCTTTGGGGTACGACCAAATATTCGGAAGTTGATCTGTCTCTACTATGAATGAAGTTCCTGTTCTTTTCTGTTGAATAAGTTTGAATTCAATCAAACTCGAAGTATCTCTGCGAGAAGACCGGCTAAAATCACAATTTACGCCAATCATTCGATTTTTCTGCCGGCAAATCATAATATAAGGAATTGTTAACGAGCTACTCTGCCACGGTGTACCTAAGATGCTGAATTATCTGTGGGAGCTGTTGGGGCCGACGCTGATCTGGATGTGCTGTGCTTGGATCACGGGGCAGAATACAAGTCTGAAATATAATCGTGCTGTTGCCGGAACATCTTCAAATAAATAAGAAAGATGCATTTGCAATTCCTCGACATCAGAAGGGACCTTGTATTAAGAAGAGAGTATATTATTTACCGGATAAAGGGCTTCTCAGTTCTTTGTCTCACGATATCATGTTGTTTACTATTTAAGATTATAGGGCATCTTAATGAATATACAGGGTGTCCCACAAAAAAGAGGCCCGAAATTTTAATTTATATAACTTTAAATCTATTGCATATAATTCGGTTCTGTAAAAATATTTTTTTGAATACAGCTTTTGTCTATCAATGTTAGAAATTTCATTCAATTATCTCTCATGGTATTCGTACAGTAGCAATTTTACACTGCCTCCGGAAAAGCCTTTTTGCGCAAGGGTAAAAGAGCTTAAAATTAGATTTCAGATAACATTTATTTTATTATAACAAATATGATTTAATCCTTTTAATTCATTTATAGTAAAATGATTCGATGATAAAAAATAAATATTTGGAATTATTTCTCTAAGGCCGATTTCCTTCCACGTGTCTTCCATTCCTATCAAAGCATAATTGAGCTCTCGTTCTCATTGCTCTCATAGCTCTCTTGATCATTTCTGGATTATTTTTGAGCAAATTTACTTCATGCTTTTTTTCACGCAACTGGTTTATGTTTTCCGGAGGCCTGCAGTAGACTTTATTCTTCAAATATTCCCCTAGAAAATAGTCGCAGGGAGTTAAATCTGGGGATCTGGGTGGCCATTCAATATCATGACTCAATGCTACAATGCGGGTGCCAAAAAGCTCTCTTAACCGTTCTTAACTTTAAAGCTATTGCATGTAATTCGGTTTTGTAAAAAATATTTTGTTAATAAACTTACATGTATCAGTGCTACAACTGTCATGACAGACTGTAACTATGAAAATGGGAGCATTAATGTAAACTGTCCTTTGCTAAGTGATATCAAATAAACACCTTGAAATAACCCTTCATCATGCAGCTAACAACGGAGCAACGAGTGTTTGTCGTAACGACCTACGTTCGAACTGGAAGTACTAGACAAGTACAATATTTATTTGCAGAATGCTTTCCAGACAGACGTTCGCCATGCAAGTCTGTAATTCAGAATAATGTCAGGAAATACCAAACAAAAGGTACTTGCTTGAATCTTAACAAAGGCTGTTCCGGTATAAGGAAAACTGAGAGAACTGAAGAAAACCCTGAAATGGTTCGGACGATAATTCAAGAAAACGAAACCGTATCATGCAGAAAAAATAACTCGCAGTTGTCAAAATCATCATTTAACCGGATTGTTAAAAGAGATTTAAAATGGTATCCATACAAGATGCATTTAAGACACCAACTCACTGACAATGATTGTGTTCGTCGTGACAATTTCGCTAGATGGTTTCTTCGCAAACCTGATCGATTTATTGATAACATTATTGTTGGCCATGAGGCAGCTTTTTTCATGAATGGCGAAGTTAATAATTATAATGTCAGGAAATATGCGCCACAAAACAACCCACCGGAATGTAACTTTGTAAAAAGTATTTAGAATAGAATAGAATAGAATGAGGCTATAGGAACGAACCTTCTGGCCCATTCTTGGGTCGGACAATTACTTCGATAATTATTCGATTGTTTACCCAAGTCCCATGCCGTATTTCTAGCCGCGTCAACGATGTCGGCAGCGGGATTCGAACCCGGGTCTTTCCGCTCGCAAGCAGATTCGCTCACCAGTCGACCAAGCTGGTGGTACCAGTCGACCAAGCTGGTGGTACCAGTCGACCAAGCTGGTGGTACCAGTCGACCAAGCTGGTGGTAGTAGTCGACGAAGCTGGTGGTACCAGTCGACCAAGCCGGTGGTACCAGTCGACCAAGCTGGTGTCAGGTTAAACTGAGTCTTTGGATTGGCTTATGCGGAAATGGCTCTCTCGTTGGCCCATTGTTTTATAATAATAACCTCACTGGTGTTGCTTATCTGGATTTTATCAACGAAGCAATAGTCCCTGAACTCCGCTACATTTACGCAAATCGATTTAACAGGCAGGCTCTGGTGGTTTCAGGATGGTGCTCCTGCACATCGTTTACTCGTTGTCAAAGAACGGTTAAGAGAGCTTTTTGGTATCCGCATTGTAGCATTGAGTCATGATATTGAATGGCTACCCAGATCCCCGAATTCAACTCCCTGCAATTATTTTCTATGGGGATATTTGAAGAATAAAGTCTACTGCAGGCCTCCGAAAAACATAAACTAGTTGCGTGAAAAAATAAAGCATGAAGTAAATTTGCTCAAAAATAATCCAGAAATGATCAAGAGAGCCATGAGAGCAATGAGATCGAGAGCTCAATTATGCTTTGATAGGAATGGAAGACACGTGGAAGGAAATGGGCCTTAGAGAAATAATTCCAAATATTTATTTTTTATCATCGAATCATTTTACTATAAATGAATTAAAAGGATTAAATAATATTTGTTATAATAAAATAAATGTTATCTGAAATCTAATTTTAAGCTCTTTTACCCTTGCGCAAAAAGGCTTTTCCGTAGGCAGTGTGAAATTGCTACTGTACGAATGAGATAATTCAATGAAATTTCTAACATTGATAGACAAAAGCTGTATTCAAAAAAATATTTTTACAGAACCGAATTATATGCAATAGATTTAAAGTTATATAAATTAAAATTTCGGGCCTCTTTTTTGTGGGACACCCTGTATTGTGAACATCTTGAATGCATCTTAATATCTTGAATATCTTGAGACTTCTGTGAAGAAACTTTTGTTTGAATTTGCTTGGTCTAATTGGCATAAGAGTTTAACAGCATCTGCAATATGAGTTCTTCTAACCAATAGATAAGAATTTACTTCTGATCAGTTTATTGTGAGTAAAAACTTTTAGTTGTGAAGAGAAATAAAAATATCTAAGAGTGAGTACAAGTAGTTTTCATTTGAAACCTGCGAATGTCCTTGATGACTGAAGCTTTTGGGATCGTATAGAATATTTGTTCATGTATACAGGAGAGGTGCTTATGTTATCGGTTCTCATGTACTTGTGCTGAAAGTGAAGACATATAAAAGCATCTTTAAAAATTCATATTAAAGCCTTACAAACATTTTTTTCATTCTGTACAATATATGGAGGGAATTTTTTTCATTTCAACATAAATTGGAAGAAAATCTCAATCATTATGCTGAAGATGACCTTCTTTATCCTGCTCCCGTTGTCACTGCATGAGAGCTTCAGGCTGTTCACGGTACTTAAGTCATTTTAGGGTGAAATTTGGGTTAACCTCATGACAGACGTTCAATACTTTACAAGATAATTTCTCCAGCAACGCTAGCTATATAGTATGGCTGTCTTCAGTGATCTATGAGCTAAGCGCCGAGTTGCTCCATCCGCTCACGGACTGATCGCAAACAATTTCAAAGAATTTCCCCGCTGGAAAGCAAAAGAATTGAGAAATCTAAGAGAACAATGGGGCGAGTAGCGAGGTTTTTATTGCGCCTGCCCTATAATTCCATTAGGTTTTGTGAGGGTCCCTCAATCAGTAGAGTCACGCACGTCAACGCCGGCGTCTGACTTTCTAGAGCGCTCTCTGGAGCTCGGTTATGACACAGCGCGGCCCACCCACGCGCTCGGTGGTGGGCACGTGGGGCACGATGGCACCAGCTCCACCATCATCATTACCACACAATGTAGGAACACTTGATCATTGTACGATAACCAATTTGCATTAATTGATTATTTACTCTAACATAATCCATTCTGGTGGTTGAAAAAATCTCGCTTCTAACCTATTAAACATGTGATGTGAGGAAGAAGAAAAACTTTTTTCTTATGCTCTGCTTGTATGCGTTTATCTGTTGCTCTGAATATTATCAGTATTTTTACTAAAATCTGTAAAGCACTTCATGATGTGGCATATATCTAAGCTATCTCTATAAACACTATTTTAAATATTTGAAACACATTCAAGATGATCTAGAAGCATCTAAGATTGAAACGTTGAGCAGTGCATGCTTCAGCATTTGCTCGAAATTTACTCCTGTTTTAAGTTCCGTGCTGGTTGCTTGATTGCAGAGCAAGGCTGAAAACAGTGTATTCTTGAGTACATTTCTTTTCGACTAGGTTATGCTGATGCTCTAGTTTTCAATGAATAGACAACAAGTTGGATGCAAGACAACAATGTACTTATTTTTTATGTACACCTTGGTGCTAAGTTTACTTGTAAGAAAAATCTATTCGAAATTTTGTGAAAGCGTAAACTGCTGATATTTTCGAATGAAATTGATCATTATGAAAACAATATTCCAATTTGGTCTCATCTTAGCATTATCATCCAAATAATTTTTTCTTTGCCGATTACTTCACAAAAAATGTACATAAAACTGCTCTAATCAAGAAAATAATTATTACTAAAAATTGAATGCGAATTATTTTCCGTGCATCTCAAAGCAAATTTAGTGCCCGAAATATTTTAAAATTTGAGACGATCAAATTTAGGGATACATGAGAATTCATCATATCGTCTTGAACTGCTGACTAATCTTGAAGTAGTTATAAAAAAATGGAGTTATCAAAAACGAAATAAAAGCTGTTTATTTTGATTCTGAAATTTTATAGCTGAATTATAAAAACGACGTTTGCTAGTTCCTATACTATGATATTACGGTCGTTGAAATACCTTAATACAGAAACCATAATGGTAATATAATAACATATGGTTACCAAATCCCGTAGATTTATGAGAGAACTTTGACACGAACATGTTTTTGATACATAATTTGTTTATACACGGACACAATTTCATTTCGAAAGAGTATACCTGGAGTACAATCGCCCACAGAGCCAGACAGTGAGATGATTAGCTCCATGTGTAATGCTAGGTTACTAGCACAAAGCCTTCATTCAATCCCATTTAATTGTCTCTAGTGTTTGAAGATTAAAAGCGTCGTTTTTCGTTCACATAAATTACTCTAGAGCAACAAAATTTCATAAAAAATCACTTTGCTTCAGTTTAAAATGATTAAATTTCTGTTGCTGGTGGCATAGTTACGACGCTAAAACCTAATTTCAAGAGGGATCGAGATCTCGTTTTGAAAATCTCCCTCTTGAGAACACCAAGAAATTCAGGGAGGACGTTTGTGGTCACAATGCATCAATTTGCCCAAACTGAAGACTGGGATAATGCTGCAGACTGGGGAGTTCAACTGATTTTTAAAATTGAATCAAGCATGAGAAATTTGCGTCCGGGCTGAGGGAGAGATTGCAGTTCGAAAAATTACAAAAAAAAAATCATCGAAATATAGGACGAAACGAGAAAAATGTTGTATGTCCTGTCTTACATTATGTGATGTAGAACTGTAAGTTTTCAGTGAATATGACTTTATTTATTCAATATACTTTGGTATTGCTGGAGTAGAAATTATTTAAACAGGAAATGATATGAAGGAAAACAAGAAACATGAAAACTTATCGTGTGAAATATGTTGATGTTTTACTTGTGGGGACACAAAGTATCACTCTATGTTCATCTGTAGATGTTTCAACATCTTGATTGAGTTCAATGAATAGAATATGGTCTAGAGGATGAGTAATGTATAGAAAATACTCCACAGGATACACAATAAACACAAGCTGTATCGCAGGTTGAGTCAGGTCATGTTAATTGTGAAGAACTTTACAGGCCATAAAGATACTACTCATGCATCAAGGCTTTAGTTGAAGCTGGAAAGCCATTGTGTGGATCTTGGCCTCCACATTTCCTGCAATGCTCTCCAGTGTTCCAAACTCTTATACCAACTAGACCAGCAGACCACACATCGGTCTTAATGGAGGTTCTATTGCCATCATTCATTTGTAACCAAGTCCTTCAATAGTCAAGTCTGATTTGAGTACGTCACCAATCCTATAGTAAAAAAACTTCAAAAGCTGGACATTACTCTACTCGAGTGATTTTAGTTGGAATCTGATATTAATGTTAGATTATAAATATTAACCGACTCGGGTGCATTACGGGGGGCTCCCCAAAAATTTATTCGCTCTTTGACTGCCCATTCATTACTAGGAGAAAACTAGACTAAGAAGAGAGTATTAAGGTTTTGTTCCTTGATGTGTTATTTTTTAAAATTTGATGTTATTTTCTTTAGTTTATATCATTTGCCGTGTATTTATGTCAATAAACATCAAAATCAAACAAAAATATGTGAGAAGTGGGTAGTCAAAGAGTAAGTACATTTTTTGGGACACCCTGTACGAGTATGTCCGTTTGTCCAAAGTCAAATTTGTAGAGTACTGCTCAGGTTTAAAATGCTGATTGTATCAATCTGATGCATATTATCTCATTACAAGAAAATCAAAACTTGCTCAAGTGGTCTCTTATTGCACCCAGTATACTCAGCTAATGTTAATGCAAAAGAATTTAGATTGTACGGCGCATATTTGTGACAGGCACACATAAAAAGAAAATTCCAGGACTCTGGAATGAATTGTATTCTTCAGACAAGTTCCTTGATTTGCCGACGCCTCTCTGCGCAGCCCACCTTCAGAAGGGGATAAGGGAAGGGAGAGAGACTTCATACGCCGGGGTCACTTGAGGTCCCACCCCCTCAGTGGGCACGGGGCACCTGCATGGCTCATCCAGTAGTAGGCGCAGTGAAGTGGGGTATCAGGCACAACTTGGCCAATAGAAGGATCGAAACAGAAGAGGCGGAGCTTTAGATCAATGAGAGACCTACGGAGCTGCGAAGTGCACAGTGAGTCACGCGAACTGTGTGAGTAGTCATACCTTGTCTCTCATCAAGAGGGGGTCGTGTGTATGTGTTCAATAACACCATTGCAGTAATCTAGAACTCGTTTCCAAAGTTCATTTCGTGCTCTTTGTGTGTAATTAGACTTACTTGCCATTTGAACAAAGCTTACAGGAGTGATCGTGTGGAAGAACTGATAGTGGAGATTTGTGCAGAGTGAAGTGATTTGCGATAGAATTTTTCTTCACATTCTTCTATCGAACCCATTCTTGAAATGACCATTAGACCAATCTTCACGGGATACCCCTTCCAAGGTAATACAATGAAAATAACTAGAGTAGCCTAGCAATCTGGTACCACCCTATGTTGAAATCTGTAATGATATCCAATATCAATAGTGAATCTTCATTGTACCAATTCGATAACATTTAATTGTTTGAAAATATCTCTGCATTCATAAATGCACATCATTGGTTCTAAAACTATATCTCAGGGTAATGATGGGACGCTTAGATGGCATGGTGTCTTGCGAATATCAGTCCATATCGTAATACATTTGTACGCATAGTACGGTGCCTTCTGATCTTGTTCATAATCACATGATAACATGCTTTCAGATCATAATCGAAATTCATTTTGAAATCAGTCAATAGGCGATGACATAAAATTAATAGCATTCACGAGTATGCGATTCATTACGTGTGTAGTATGAGAGAGTTATGATAATGACAATGCGTCAACACACCCCACGTTGTATCTTGGGGTAGCATTTGTGTTACGTTCATACGTTGAATTCAATTTTACTCAGTGTTTTATTCTTTCAGGTTATTTAATTTCTATTATTCTGTGCAATATTTTTCTCTTTCGTCAGTTCACACTCGTGAATGGATCATGGAATATTTTCCCATATCTAGTGGAAATTAACTGGAGATTCTTTCAAAACCGATCACTGAAAAAGATCACCAATTATAATTTCACTTGTAATTATGTAGAAATATTTTTCCTCTACTCAAAATAACTTTATTTCAAAGTTCTAAACACCACTCCAGGTATCTGCCCGGCATGCTTGTCTTGCCTATATGCATCTTGCAGTTGCGTTTGCATGTATATTAAATGCTTTTTTCGCGTAGTTCAAAACAAGATAGAATTCTACAAACCCATTATAATGAAAATCAAATGAAATGCTGATACTATGCAATATTTTACTCAATATTTTACATCATTCTTAGACTAACACCAACGGAAAAAAGCGTGGATTCGTTGCAATTTCAACATGAATGCATTCACTATAATATAGCTTGCTCGTTGACGTGTGAGAAGTGGATAACACTTCAACAATGAGGAACAGATTGAATGGTTTTGATTTTGTTTATGTCCAACAGACATTTACTAAATTTCTTCAACAAATAGATTTTCGCAGATCAGTAGTGCCATAAATGTTATTTACGCTCACTGACTACAATTAAAGAGGTCTGTTTCAATGAAGCATTTCTGTTGTTACAGTGTCACATTTTACGATGTCCTCAATTCTGTTTTGAAGATGATAATTTTACTAGACATGTAGTATTTCAACAATGGAATTTGTATAGTAACTGATAAGAAATACAACTTTCTACTTGCAGTACACACCCAGTAGAGCTTGGCACAACACACAACACTGTGACTCCTACAGAATATCAAAGAATAAATTGTGTTAAGTATATAGAAATGAAAACTGCATGTCGAAGAATTAAACATAATAACAACAATAAACAATCTTCAGAGCAGCTCACATTAGATGCAGTTGTGCACATTCATTTTGTTTCCTATGAAACTCAGTTTGGTCATTACAAGTGACAATTTACAGTAGTTAAGAAGTTCTCAAATATCTGTAGAATAGATTGTTTGAGTGAGAAAATAAGCAATGCGGTACAAATGTGAATGTACATTACACGCTCTGTACCCCTTTGCAGAGCTCTGTGAATGTATAAATACATTATACGCTCTAGATACGGTTACACAGCTTTGTAAATGTTCTCTGAACAGGTAGATATTATTAGAATATAAATTCTGAAGATCTACACATCTGTTCACAGAGATATAAGTTTTAGTTTCGATTTCCTTCAAGTAGACAATCCCTGTAGCTGGAGTGTTCTTATAATTATATTGGTTATCATTGTTATACTATCAAAATTAAAATGTGCTCTTTACTATTAAGATTATGTTGTTATTGTTACCAGAATGAATGTCTTATAATTGTTATAATGTTGTTCCTCATAACTATTTGATTAGGACACACTACTCTGTAGCTGACACACAGTGCCAATTATCACTGAACTATTTGCGTTGTACATACTTCTTTTTAAATAATTTTCTTTGGGTGTAGAGTACGAGCATGTAGGCAGTACAGCACTTTTGGCATGACCCAACTGTTGCTTTGTCGTGTCTGAGCTTTTATTACTGTATAAACTTCTGGGGATCATACATGTAAGGTATTAAAACACCGGTCTCTAAAATGTTACCTTCAATATTTCTAGTTTGATGTCCGTTGCTCTGTCATACCCTAACGTTTATTGTTTGCATCGTGTTGTCATATTGAATGAAGACGAAGGAAATAAAATGAAATGCATCGAAACTTAACAGTAAACAATTTATTAATATTTGGTTTAAGGAAATCATATATTCAGTTATTTTATCTCTCTCGATGTACCAATGCTCAAACACGCATGCTATTATAGAATTAGGAACATTCTTTTCCAAATAATTGTAATCTACATATGTATAGAAATAGTTCACATTTTTCAGCAAAAGGTTTTCACTGACACACGATCAACTGTTCATTCATAAATAGCTACACAGAGTGGGTGCATGCTAGGCATTACTTTAAACAAATACAACCACTAATAGGGGTTGTTTAATTCACTACTTGTGGCTACATATGTACTACCATAAAATTTTCTGATATTGATAAAATTCCTTTGCAATGAGACAAGGTGAGAGGTGACATAGGTGGCGAATTTCTTGGAGAAGCAGAACAGCTAGAGGCACCCATAGACCTGCTAAACAAGCATCTAATGCGTACAGAAACAGAGTCGAAACTTTAAATACTACAAGAAGAACTTTTGCTTTGGAAATATAATACTTTCTAGCTCCATCAAATAGAAAATTAGTAGCAAAATCGGTACCAAGACTATGGTAACTGAGTTTTGGGCAAAATTCACTCTGGACAGAATATTGGACTTATCCATACCAGGAAAATGTTCTACGATTTTCAATTGAAGGCAGTTTATGTAGAAGCATCTCCACGATCCCTCACCGCCAGCTCGGCATTGCGGTCGCAACTGTCCACGAACGCAGTGCTGCCAGCATGTTACATGTCGAATAGTCGTGTTCATGCTCGACTTTGGCAAGGTTATTCCTCTTATTTACATTTTAGCATAATCTCTGCTCGACACGCCCCTATATGTGAAACCATTACATCATTGTTCATAGTTCGTCCAATATTTGAATTAGTCGGACGTCGTTTTGGTCTCTATCCACAAGTCCGCACAGCATGAAGTAGCAGAATTGAAACATTCCGATGTTGTTCTACGTTCCATATAGTGTAAACTATTTATCTGTATTCGATGAATGTACTGTTTTTGGCCCAACTTGCAAATTCTAGTGTTCTACCCCCGTTAGAGGTGAGAATTTCAAGTGTTCGATTGATGCTCTATCACTCAACGCCAAATGCGAAAAAATTGTAGGATCGTGTCAAATTCCAGTGGGTGATACAGGTTTAAAAACAAAACTATGCGTATGAAATTCTGTCGGTGGTACATCAATTATTTTTTACTGTATTTTCGTTATCGATGATACCATCAAGTTCTATTTCGAGACCTATATTTGAAAAATATATACATGAGAGTAGTAGGTATGAATGTCATGTCTAATTTGGACAGTACAGCATTCAAGAAGTTTGTATAGCATACAGCTATAAGGATGGTGCCTTTAGGCGAGTGAACAAAAAAACTGTTGTAGAGTGTACTGGTAAGGAAATACAAAGAAGAAAGGGAAAGGGATAAAAGAAGAAGATGGAATAGAAAAGGCTCAGGACTGTATTTGAATTCTTTTTACAGGTTCTATTGAGATGTTATTCTTGTGTTATAGGTGTCAACACAGGTAGACAACATATGTATACGCATACTCTTTGCGCTACCTACTACCCACTTATTCAATGAAGTTGCTCTAATATGAGTACATCTTTAAAATGATGGTGCTGAATATTATTTTGAAATTTCACAGTATTTGAAGAGTACCGAACACATAACTTTCTTCATACCCATATACAAACACGATTAAAACTCCCAGTGTCTCAACAGTTCTTGAATAATGTTGCTCATGTGAACACATTTCTCCCGCTAGGGCAAGGACGTGTGAACCAGCTCGGTGGAGTGTTCATCAACGGCCGTCCGCTCCCCAATCACATACGGCTCAAGATCGTGGAGATGGCGGCTGCCGGGGTAAGGCCATGCGTCATATCGCGCCAGCTTCGTGTGTCCCACGGTTGCGTATCCAAGATACTCAACAGGTACCAAGAGACGGGCTCCATCAGGCCGGGGGTCATCGGAGGCTCCAAGCCCAAAATCTCCGCGCCCGATATTGAAAAGAAAATTGACGACTACAAAAAAGAAAATCCGGGAGCATTTTCCTGGGAGATCAGAGACAAGCTCGTTAAGGTGAGTTATGAGATATGATGTTTGTACACGTTCAACGCGTCCTTGTTGTATTTCCTGCAGTCCAGACAGTTGTGTTTGCTAGTCTGCTTTTAGGAAGCAATGAGAAGCGTGCACTGCCCTGTACGGCATCTTAGCTCGCTCGTTAGAGCTTGTCATCACGCTACGTCTCTGCCGGACGTCATGTAACAACTCACTCATACCACTGGGTCAGCTCTTGAAAATGGGCCCAAATTTGGACTTACAGTCTCTTAACATTGAAAGAAAAATCGTATATCTTTAAAATTAGATTGATAAATTGCAAAATCAGTGTAAGGGAATGAGTTTGCCGTATTATTTTATGACAACTAATATCATAGGAGTTTGAAAAATGAACAAAAAAGGCGTTGGTTTTCACATGAACACCAACTGTCCAAGCAACATCTATTGTAAATCACACCCACTAAAGAATTCACCGAAAATTTCGTTCAAAACTTAATGAATGAATAGATTTTATAATCTGCTAGTACAAATAGGCCTACATAAGTTTCAGATCTTTGGTCGAAGATTTATTTTCGACCAAGTTCATTTTTTCACCTTCGTGTGATGTACGAGAGCAGAGGAAAATTCTCCTTTCATACGTAGAGGGTAATTCTTTTCCTAGCAGTGAAAGGCGACCTCTCACAACTATTGAGTTAGCTTCGAATAAAATAAGTTTTGTTGTTCCCAAGTTTTGGTCAGGGTACACTAAACATTCAACGGGTCACGCAGGAACCATTTTTGCCACGGCGGACTTTTTAATGATCTATTGCTTGCAAGAATTGTAAAATTCAGTGTCAGACTTTCCAAATACATGATTTCCGACTCACCACGAGCAACAATTTCTACAATTACTGATATGTAGGAATCTGCTGTCCTATCCACGCATATTATTTTAAAAATGTCTAGACTAATTAAATTCTTTGGATGGATCAACGCACATGTGAACCGCCGTTTGAATGTGCATAGGTTTCTGGACCTCCAATGTTCTCTATGTCCATTAGCTTCCAAGTCCAATGGTTTCATCGGTGATGCCAAGTGCTAAGCCTGGGTGTAAGTAAACTCTCACACTGACTTCATAAGTGCAGTGTCTCCTCGATCTCCAGAGGTGACGGGCTAGACAGCAACCTGTCGTTAGGAGCTCTGCTGGAGCACGCAAATACTTAACCCATCACCAGATAAAAGCGTTGGCATGCCTCCTCACACAAAAAGTAGCCACCATTTAGCACATAACACAGATTCTTATGCATATACCATGCTTAGTTATAATTTCGTCTCGGTAATTTAGCTTGCCGTTTAAAAATTTCAAAGTTACGTTTGCTCACTTGATATTGAAATTATTCAGTCTAGGGTATGTTAGGCAGAAAATGAGACATCCTGCCTATAATAAATCATTTTCTTTGAGCCATTGAGGTGTCAGGAATAGTTAGTGACCAACCTACGACTGCGTTTGGGGAGCTGTCGTAAAAATACGAGGCTCTTGATGCATTGCTGTCTTAATGACGGCTTGACATCTGTAACGAGCTGCTGCCTTCGAAACAAACCCACAAGCAGGGCAGTCAGCCTCTTGTTTTGACGTGAACTTGATGCAGTGAGAATTAACGATGCTCAAATGCTTGGGTTCACCTCTTTATTAGTATAGTGAGTAGCTTTGCTGGCCTTGCATTTTTAAGGCGTGTTTAACATCATTTAGCTACACAAATCACTTTAGTGGATTTTGCTTCTGCTGTGTGGATTGTATTAGATTTAACAGGATTTAGTACTTAAATGAGATTACTTCTACTTTCGGTAGAGGAAAAGCATCAGCAACCTATGGCTCTGTTGGAAAAGAAAGATTATAGTCCTTTTCACAAAATCGAAGTGGATTTACATTTGCACCTGAATTTCAAATTCCCTCTTAATACGCAAGTGTGAATGATGCTGAATATCCTGCGTTGATTGTTCTCACTCTAGCTATACAAATTACCCGATTTCCTTAACAGTTTCTACATTTCGACGATGGGACGCAGTTCTAACGATAGATATTGAATTCTGATAATCCTGTTATATATGATTCGAATTCTAGAATTAGTTTATTCCCATCACAATAGTCTTCCAACTTTGCTTGGAACATTTTTTGCTTATCGAACATGTAAATATTGAAACGAATTTTTTACATACACATACGGTTTCAACATTCCAGGCCATTTCACAGACTTTCTCCCGATTCCCTGTTTTATCATTGCCTACAATGTTCTTTTACACACCTTCAGAAGTTGATTCACCCTCTAGGAAAACATGGAGCAGTTGTATCATTTCATTTCTAATGGATGGTGTTCGATGAAAAATTTCCGTACGCATCAAACTACGCTGATAACAATAATTTCATTCTACTTGCCTCATACAGATATGAATCACGTCTGAGTTGAACTGCTCGTGTGAGTGATCGCTAAGATCACTGATCGATATTTTTATTAGAGCGTCGTGCTGCTGTACAGACGCGCCTGCCAGAGGTGGTGGTGCGTCGCTGGCTGAGGAGTAAGAGACAGTGGGCTGACGCTCCAGTTTAGTAAAGAAAAGTGCGTTTCACGTAAGTGAAGGAAACTACACACGGAAAAAATATAAGTTTTTTTATTTGATAGTATGAGGCTCCAGGCTGCAATAAACTAAATTCATGAAAGAGTTTTTCTTTGGTGAATGATTAATAAGTGATTAGATTAGAAAAAAATATTTTTTTCAAAATTCTAGTATATAAAATATTGAATTTGGATTTCTTAAATTTCAAATTATCTACCTACCGTGACTTAGATTTACATATGAAGATGTAGTATTTCCTGCTCATTTATGCACAACGAAGGAGGCGAGAGAAACGTTAGCAGCCCTTGTTATTGCGCAAATAGAAAATGGTGAAGGTCCCTTGTCGCATTCGCTGCCTGGCCCTTTTGTTTGAGAGAATATTGACTCAAGCAGCGCCCCAGCGAGGGTCTCGCGTCTGCAGTTGTCGGGGCGTCGAGGGAAGGGAACTGCTCTGCTTCCCCTACAGAGAGGGAGAGGACACGTGACACACTCGCACTTTGATGACATTGAGCATTCCCGACTCCGAGTCCTGCTGTAATATCGATCTTGATGTAAGAAAAAGATTTAGTCTCACAGAAGCTTCAACCTCAACTGACGGTCTCTAGCATGTTTGAATAGCAGCCATCTTGGAAATCTGTCTCATGTCTCGTGTTTGAACCCCAAATGGAAGTTATCGGTAAATGAATTCATTCCTTATAAATACATGGATACTTAGTTGTATGAAAGTAAGTCGATGAAAATGCGACAGCAGTGGATATTGTTGGTATTGCAGTAAGAAAAATGTATTCAGAAGAATTTTCAGAAGGAATTTGCTGCTGCTGTCAAACAAACCCGAAAGAAAATTCTCGTAAACACGCATGGTACACAGTGCTGGGTACTTGAATGAGGACTGCGTTGCGCGACTCAAGTAAAGTCAACTGCATAAATGTGGATAGTTTGGCGCGCTTATTACAGGTGGGACACATCGTGTGTTCATTTCAGATGTTACAACCGTGGACACATGCACATGCTCGATTTTTGACGCTACTGAAAGATAATTATTTGTCTAACATTTTGGCTGAGGCTGACTGTAGGAACAGTAAACATGTCTTGTGACGCCCATCGCTAATGCGCACCCTTCCATCCCGTTGTTGACGCAAGTTTCATGCTAATTCCTATTCATTCTGTTTGTTTAGGACTTAATTTCTGGACGTATTTCTACTACTTTTGTTCGCTGTGAGTTATGAATGATCGTTCAGTTAGTAAGTGCGTCGTATTTTGAGAAGTGTAGGCTTAATTTCGACTGTTGTCAGTTATCATCGAACAAAGTAGATGTAAGGTTTTAACTGTTTTTGTGCTCTCTCTCTTCTAGTTGCAAAGAAATATAACCTATGATAACAAGGACCTAATGTAAACTCAACACAGTACCTACACTAAATTGAATTATACAAGAACTAATGATTTATGGTACTTTCTGATGCATTAATTCGTCATTTGTATTTCTTATTAATTTTGTTTATGAACAGGGATACAATATTTAAACACCCCTTTTTAAACCTTAAATTAGAGAATGACGAATCTTGAATGTATTGATATTGGGAGAACTACTGAACCAAGCTAAAAAAATGTGAAAATATAAGAAAAAATAAACTTTCAAAAAGATTGAGATCTCAAATAGTCGGCAATTATGCCCCGTTACTTTTATTTTCCTTGAAAACTCAAGGCATTTTTTTGAAGCAAGAACATCAAAAACTTGATCCTTATAATAACCAATAATGGTAAAAAATAATTAACGTCGAGAAAAAAGGAAGCTAACAATATGATATGACATTTGCAACAGCCCCACGTTTTATTTGACTTTGTACAAAGTGAAGTGACTTGTATGTTCTGCGCTGTTGGTTTCCTTGGCCTTTGACGACCATCTGGAGACCGAGATCGTAATTTTATTTCAAATAAATAGTTAATTCCATTAAAATTGAAACATCAACCGAAAAGTACTCGTGTTGTTCCCTGTTCATTAAATTGACATCAACAGTTTAGAAATTGCCGATTGTCACTTTCTCCGTAAATGTTCCTGATCGGCTTGGATAAGGCTTCAGTTGATTGGGTTCTGAAATCGAATGGTAGAAATTTCTCACACGGATCGAAATGTTTATGGAAGGCAACAAAGCAGAGTTTGAGGGGCTGGGAGGTTTAATGGCGGGCCTGGCTGCTTTGGCGAGTTTGCAGGGCGGCTTCTTTGAGCTGCCCAAGCGAGGTGACACTTCCATTGAAGGCAGGCGTATATTACACAAAGCGTGAGTCATTTAAAGAAAGGCGCTTACTAAAGGAGAACTGGCATTTTTTGTCGTGCTTACCCTTTACTGGAAAAGCCATGCTGACTTGGCTGCTGGTGGCGGCTGCAGAGACTCTGCGTTGGCTTCAAGGACCTTGCGCTACTGGCAGAGATAGTCCCGCATTATCTCTGCGCTTATTTCAATGTTGCGCTGTTGGCAGAGCTAGTCCCGCATTATCTCTGCGCTTATTTCAATGTTGCGCTGCTGGCAGAAGTAGCCCTGCACTATCTCTGCGCTTATTTCAATGCCACGTTGCCAGCAACATTGCCACTCACCATAACGTCAGCAGATCTGACTGTAATGTTGGTCTGACTGCTGTCATGTGACTGACTTGTGTAGCGTAGTCGACTGCTCTTCTCGCGCTGCCGATCTTTACGGTTTAATTTCTGTAGCACACAAATCTGCTGCAGATGCCGTCTGATGGCGTCATTTCTCGAAGTTTCAGGGCTTGGGTGACTCATCAAATAGTCCCTTACATTTATAAAGAATACTTGTAAGCCAAGTGAAGTAAGCAATGCCAAAAGTTTATCTTACTCGCAATTCATTTTATTTTATCAGTTATTATTCTCCATTTTCTTTAAAAGTTCGTAGACCTAAGTTCCTTTACGTAATTTTATTTATTGATAAAGCCCCATCATCAATGAGGCTGGAATGAAAAGTGTCATGATTAGTGGTTCATTTCCCATTAGTCATATAGGTGTTATATGCTGAGTGAGAAGTGTGTGTTGGTGTGGAGCATCCTGTCTGCAGAGTCTGAGCTGGTGCTAGTAGCACAGCTGGGGCTGGGCACCACAGCTGGGGCTGGGCACTACAGCTGGTGCTGGGCCCTACAGCTGGGGCTGGGCGCTACAGCTGGTGCTGGGTAGGATAGCTGGGGCTAGGCACCACAGCTGGCGCTGGGCAGGATAGGTGGAGCTGGGCAGGATAGCTGGGGCTGGGCAGCTCAGTACAATGGACTAGGAAGGATGACTAAATCATTACCCTAGCTTTCACAATACATAATTATCACTTTCTTGTTCGACGCGATCCATTTTATTTCTACTCTATACATACCATATTTAATTGTTTTTTTACCCATTGAGGCCAATGAGAGAATGCACTGACAGAGGCTATAATTTTGATACGTATACAAATTTGATGATTCATTCCACTAAGTATACACCAAGGCAGCTCTGTACGTGCTACATAAAGCTTATTGAAAGACCTAATTAGGATTGCTTATCCTGTGCATGAATTTGACGTCGTTGGGATCCTCTAGCTGTACATGATGTGACTCTGCTCACATTACATGAACCTCAATTTGCTGGAGTTAGTCAACTGAAGTTGGATCCTTTATATATTCAGGCAGTGGTATCCTAAAATTGAACGTACAGGTTGCATTGGCTTAGAAAATGGATGAAAATTAATAGAGAATAGAGATCAATCTCGACTTCTCGAAGGCCACATTATTTGAATAGTTATGACTCTTTCATCTTTTATAAATGCAGAGGTCATTTTTGAAACAACAATTACAGCACTTCTGTCCTCAAGCAGCCTCTATGAAGCTGCGAAATTTAGGCTCCTATATTCTCCATGGTAGTCTTCTGCAGTGTACCTCCATTCTCTGCTATAAAGATTGAGTGTAATTCTACACTGCCATGTATGACTGCGTCTATCACATCAAGAATTTTTAGGTAAACCGACTTAAAATTATGTGATCGGTGAAACCAGCCTGGAAATGGAAGTATCTGCTTTGCTCTCACCGAAGGGGCTTCAACATAGTTTGTTTCAAAATATTTGTGCATCCTTCAGTCAGTTTAGGGTAATATTTACATATATATTTAAAGAGTATGTAATTCTAACTATTGCAACTGAATATCGAGAATAGATTCTTAAATTATAAAACAAATGCCTTGGACAGTTGAAAATTTGGAGAAAGAATGTAGAGTGATGCTAGAAGCGGTCTGTGTGTGAGCGAGAGTTGCCGGAGAGGCCGAGCGAGGCGAGCACCGCATAGTGTGACCAATTACAGGATGATGCGAGCAGGCTGCGTGTGGTCCTGCTGCCCCTGCCTTGCTCAGACTGGCTTGGGCTCGGGAGAAGGGATGGATTCAAATGAACGGACGAATCAAGGGAAATGTGGAAGGAATGCGTTCATGGGAAGGTGTAATAAAAATATAGTCGACTACAAAAACGGGTATAATGAAGCGCTGAATGTATAATAAAGATAAAACAAGACCAAAACGAAGAAAGAGGAAACAACTAACTGGGGAATGTAAATACGCTAGAAATAAAGGAAACCAGAACCACCATTCATGAGAACTACTGAATATGATATTCTATTTGAAAAAAATATTTCCTTATTCTGAGTTTACGTGATCGCAGTCAAAATGTTATGGCTATTATGAAATGAGTATGCAAAAATATTATACATTCCAACTACAAAGCGCTAGGTATGGGCAAATGCTAATTTTTCCTCAATCAAAATTCTATTTCCACTCCGTTTGGAAAGGAGTTGGGATCATTGCACAAGAGGCGCGAAACGAAACTACTCAGAGTTCCTTTTCTTGAGCGACATTACTGTAACATTACTGCTTGCCTGTCGCCAGTTCATCGCTGCTTGTCTGTTTCTATTTCATCGCTGCTTGTCTGTTTCTATTTCATCGCTGCTTGTCTGTTTCTACTTCATCGCTGCTTGCCTGTCGCTACTTCATCGCTGCTTGTCTGTTTCTATTTCATCGCTGTTTGCATGTCGCTACTTCATCGCTGCTTGCCTGTCTCTACTTCATCACTGCCTGGGGAAGAAGCCGCAAGCAAGTGAACTCTGCGGTACCCTCATTGTGCGTGGAGGTAACAGCGTTACCAGAAGTTCGTTCAGTATAGCAGGCTACTTTGTTCTTCCACTTCAGGAGTCATGCATCTTAACTACGATACAGAGCTGCAAACCGTCATAAACTCGTGCAATCAACCGTTTTGTAGTGAATGGCGTCTTTGCCATTGCAAAGAATCGAACTCTCGTAAATCGAGCTCTTTGCAACGAATACTAGCAGAGACCCTAACAAATTATTGTATTTTATTTTGTCAAGCCCAGTGAGTTCTGGGCTCATTGACTAGCTCTGCGCTTCATAGCCTGCAATAAATGAAATATTGATTTTCATTTAAGCAATGTAAACTAGACTACCTTCGAGTGAAGACAAGCTATCGTATTGATTGAAATATTATTTCCTATAAGTGTACCCGGAAGATGTAACCTTCTTACTAATTGAAGGTAAAAAATGCCTCTACGTGCATATGTGTGCGCGTTTTAGTTGTCTTTACTGTCATGTCTCTGTGTCTGCCTACGTCTCTTAGGGCAACATCAGACATTAAATGACTTGTTACTATGAAAATTGGTGGTTGAAACACAACATCCCAAACAAAGACACACATAAACCTCGTGTTAAATTGTGTTCACATGTCACCGTCGTACACTAGTAGAGGAGCACATTCTGTGCTTTTTTCCGTACAAATAATTGAGTTACAATAACGTACCTCAACGTTATCGAGCGCCTTGCATATAATTGTTAGAGTATTTGCACTCAGTCACGACTAGCGCAGAGTTGAGGAGCAGCAGTGAAGTAGAATACCCTAACGTATTATTACGCACCAAAATATCATTTATTATTTTAAGGAAGTAACCTGAATCGCTTTTCTCTTCACGTTAATACCTTTATTGCCTATAGTCGCCATGTGTTGGAAGCCATTTTTTTTATGGTCAGACTTCTGAGAATAATTGCACGAGTTTGTTTTTTCCTTTGATTTTCTCATAAGCCTCAGTGTTTCTGTTTAAGTACGTAAATAACCAAGGGTATGTTGTTTTCACAGGATGGAGTAGTGGACAAGACGGAGGCTCCTTCCATCAGTTCCATAAGCCGTATCATCCGGGGGGGTCGGCGGGAGGACGACCCTAGGAAAGATCACAGCATTGACGGTATACTGGGTGAGTGGGGGAGTAGAGGGTAGCGGCTGTAACAAACCAAACTCTGTCTTTAGGAAAAGTAAGGATGTTGTTTGGGATAGGGATGAATATACGAGAAAGAATGATGATAGTTGAATGCATGATGGTTGCAATGATGAGAAAAAATTATGATAAAATTGTGCATAAATGGTGAAGGCAGGAACAAGCCAGGTGTTGGCGCTGCTGAACTGAGACTAGTGACAATGACTCAATTGGCGGAGTAATGGAAAATGAAGAAATTGAAAATATTATCCTGTAAAAATTTCAAATGATTTTTTTATATCAGTCTTTAGTTTTATTATGCTTCGCCGTTTCTAAAATTACGATTACAAACTTCACACCCGGGTGTTTGTACTATTGTTTCACGATTGTGTAAATATTTAGATGGTAGTGAAAAATAAATTACGAAGCCTCTCTACAAATTTTTAAGAGAAAATAAAAAAACAGATATGCAAAAAAGAGATGTAAATTTCTAATTTTTCATGCGTAAAGCTTAAGATGAGCAGCAGTGCGAGCTTTAAGAGGAAGTGTAGACAGGACTACTGCATGGAAACTAGGCTTGAATTGCAAACTTTTGTCTAGCAATATACAGAATACGACACATTAATACGTGCTTATTGTAAAATTAAGAAGCATATTGAAATAAGGTATTATTTATGAAAAAAATAGACAATGACTGTCTTTTTATTAATATGAACATTGATTGAGCTGAGATGAAATATATGAGTTTCCTTCAACTGGTGAGATATTCTTGACGTGAAAAGACATTAGTGCGATATAAACTAAATTAAAATACTTTAGAATTTTAAAAGTTAATTAAAGTTACACAGTGCATGATAGTGTTCGTTCTTTTGGAATTAAAAATACATATGAAATAAATTTATTACTATAAAGCTGAAACGAGACTTACCACTATTGTATTTATGGCCTCATTATCAAACTCCTGTGATAGTGTGTATTTTGTGACCAATATAAAAGCGGTACCTGTTTTTGACGTGGAACAAGAAAAAACTTAGAATTAAAATGACATAACTCAAAGTAAAGAATCCAACAACCTCAGGTTCCTACTCAGAATGAAGTAGGGATGGCGATCACGAAAATTTCAATTATTCACGTAATTAATTCAAACTTTATTGAACGATTAAAATCAGATTTTAATATTGAAAATAAATATTCTAAGAAATCAGACTGGAAAGTTGAATGTCTTATGAAATACAACGTTTGAAGCATCGGATAAAAAGAAGTAGAGTTGTAGCACAGCGATAATTTGGAAGACTTTCACTCATTTCTTCTTGCAAAGCATTAGCTAGCGTTGGCATGTCAGGTGCACGATTTCACAGCAAAAATCGATGTTGCAGAAAAAATATTGATATATATATATATATATATATATATATATATATATATATACATGAGATGTTTGTTGTGTATGGATGTTTGTTAAAAGTTAAAATATTCGTATTTGATTTTCATATAATTGAATACTGAATTCTCCTTTCAGGAATAATGATAATACTATTTTGCAGGTTACATTAGTTTTGAAAGCAGGTTTAGAAATATTTACGTGTTACATATGATATCTAGTTTAAAAATTAAAAACATAGCTTTGAAAGAGCTATCCTTTAACTAACATTAAAAGAGCTGTATGATAATATAAAAAATGAATTTTAAAGGTGTAAGACAATCGTATATTTAGCATGGTTTAGAACTATTACTACTATGTACTTGAAAGATACGTCGAATGAAAATTTAAAAAAAGCGTTCTCAATAGTATGTAAGACAATAACATGAGCTTTGATATGCAAAAGCTCCAAATACAAACGACACCAAACATAAATACAAGCGACGTAAATCATAGATACAAGTGACACAAAATATAAATACAAGCGACATAAATCATAGATACAAGCAACACAAAACATAAATACAAGTGACATAAATCATAGATTCAAGCGACACAAAACATAAATACAAGCGACATAAATCATAGATACAAGTGACACAAAATATAAATACAAGCGACATAAATCATAGATACAAGCGACACAAAACATAAATACAAGCGACATAAATCATAGATACAAGTGACACAAAACATAAATACAAACGACATAAAACATGAAGTTCCCAACCAGAAAAAGAAGCGTCTTGAAGTAATTAAGATTTAAACTGTCATTAACATGAAATTTCTGGTAAGAAAGAAGTAACAATGAGGCTTTTGAGAAGTACTGAGCCGTTATTATAGAGAAGTGGGAACGTTTTAATATGCAGCGAAGCAGATGGTAGCGTGGAGTTCCTTCATGATATTCAAGTTTTGTAAATTTGTGATAATAATATTAATTAAAATAAAGATAATGATGACGGTATTAATTGAAAAGAGCGGAAAGATAAGGAGAAGTAAAAAAACTATAAATATTTTGTACTACCAAGCGTATTTCAACACTACAATACATTTACTGTATTTGCGATTCAAAATGACGAGCTGCATTTGTCTTAACATCCTTTAATGACTGGTTTGCGACATAAATAAGAATCCGTAAATGAAGGTTTTCATTAGGCTCAAGGCTATGAGAACACGTTCAGTGACGTCTACATCGCCCTCATGCTTCGCGACAGGCCTGAGTGCACCCTGTCAGAACTGCGTCAGGAGGCCGTCATCCAGCCCACCTGCTGCCTTCGAGCCACTCGCAAACTTGATCACATATTGACTTAGTAACTGGACCACTCATTAGCCAGAGCTCTATTCGGCTGGAACACTTCTTACCTATGCCATTTCTTAATTGGATCACTCATTACCGAGATAACTCATTACCTGGTTCACTCGTTCAGTGAAGTTCGCATTAACTTGATTTTCATTCTACTGGAATAATTATAAACGATAACTTCTGATAACTAGAGTATTGGCTTACAAGATAAAATTCAATGCCTGGAACTTTCAAAAATGTTAACATGTGTGAACAAGCGCTCGTTAGCTCCTGCAGGCCATGGTGGGGCATTCGACAACCCATAGGTAGGAGTCATTTGGTAATTGTATGTTTAACTAGAAGTTCGATTACGTGGACATCTCAATTAAACTTTAGTCTCTTTGAACTACATTTAGGGCATGTATCTAACTAGAATTTTTTCTCGGTATCAGAAATCTTGGTCTTGTAAGAAAAATCGTATTTTCATTGAGGACATTCGATGCTGCAAGGGGACTAGCTTCTGCGTCGCGGTATTGTGGACAACTTCTACGTAGCGGCATTATAGTTAACTTCTGCGTAGTGGCATTATGGTTAACTTATGTGTAGTGGCTTTTTGGTCAAATGTGTAGCAGCTGTGTGACAACCCTCTTCTTCGTTACAGCTGTATAGATACATCTGCTGCGTTGTAGTTGTGTGTTAAACTTATTCGTTGGCCTGTGTACTTTATTCTGTATTTTTGCCACCGATTTCCTGCAACAACGTTGGTGCATCTTTCTGCCCATCAATCACTACTCTGTTAACGTATTTTTTCTAGTAGAGAATAAATTAGAGGAGATATTGGCTGCCAAGCGATTTTAATTAAACTATTACATTTGACGTCACAGTAAATTTGCACGCAGAAGATTCACTTTTTAGATGACAACCGGAGCTTGTGGTGAATAAAAAATGCAGCGAAGTAAAAATGCTCCACAAAGTGAGGCAAAGTAAATTTGAAATTTCTCTTGTTCCTGTTAAAGGCTATTGCAGAAACCAACCAAGTACTTTCAGTATAAAAGCGTCAGAATTATTAAAGTAGAAAATATATTAGAATCAATCAGGGATGAAAGCATATATGATTCCAAATTTCGGAATCTCCCCAACCCTGGAACTGCCAGTTTCTCAGCCTCTACTTGAGGGCGTGACAGTTTGTAAAGTTTGTTTCTTGAATTAGAGAAACTTTGAATGAAGAAAATTGGAGTGCATCGCATGAAGCTTCCCAGGTTTTAACAAAAGTTAAATTAATTGAAAATTACCTCAAGTCCATAGACTTCTTACTTGACTTCAGGCCATTGCTGTTGTGCAGGGGTCATGTTATTTGTGAGAATTGTTTTTAATGTATTAGTGACTCGGATCTAAAACTCTCTGTTCATTATATTGTGTCGTAAATTCTGAAACATTTTTTTGTTAATCATAAGCCCGACTTGAAACTCTAATAGTCGCTCACCTTTGTATTCAAATTTTATAAAATTCCTTAATACCTGGATCTTGACATTTTTTTACGACGGTGTTATCTTTTTGACGATCTGTTTTTTCAACTGTGAAGCAGTTGCAAAAAGAGAAAGACAAGAAAGTGAGGCACGGCAGCGTAAAGAATCCGTCATTTGCATGCAACCGCACGAGCCTCTTTTGGAGTCACTCATTTCTGAGGATGATTTGACAGAAAGTTTTGAGCAAAGTAGCGTCCTTTTTACTCATAATAATCGCCTCTAGTTGAGTAATGCTCGTGTGAGAGGAGTAATCTCGGCCGATACACAACAAGAGGTGCCTCTCCTAACGCCTTGGGAGGTCTCTTCTGTCGCTCCATCTTGTGGCCCGAATATAATGGGAATAGCGCGCCTCACAAGACTTGCTAGAATGATGACTACAAGCTTTCATAACGGCGTTGTAGTCACGACCGTGTGAACATGTGTCTGGCATAGCCACCTTCTTTTTCACTTATTTCCAGCTGCCTACGCAAAAATAAATTCTCATATTTTTGAAAATCTGCCAGATACATCAGCAGTACCTACCGAAAATGAAAGAACTATTTCTTCAAAGCAAACTTATTTAATTATAGGCTCAGTTCAATTGTGTATACAAGCGGAAAATGTGCCTCACCAAAATTAAACACTAAATATTTACAATGATTTTAGCTGTTTGGTTCACTAACAGCTGTTGAGTTGTGGTATGATTCTAAAAGATGAGGAATAACTTGCGAACGGATCTAAAGAACGTAGCTGTTCTGCAAGAATGAATCATTCGGTCGTGTCTGGCACTTTTGCATACTGAAGTTCCTATGGAAAGGAACTAATTCCTTGCCTGATTTTCTCGGCCGCGCAAAACAATGGCCACCGAAAAAACTGCAAAGAATTGGCCGCACGCCCGGCACTGCTTTGGAGATGTCATTGGGACGAAGTTGTGAGACAAGTCGAGCGTCTCACTGTCGACGAACTTCGCTTCTTTTTCTCAACTTGTTGGAGGTTAATTCGATAGTTATCGTTCTTGGTATTGATTTTAACAAAACATGAACATTATTTCAAAACCTAGTAGCCCTGATTTATGTCGATTAGGTTACATCGTCAATTTCTTAGCGATAGTCGACAATAAGTAAATTTTACATCAGTGCTTTACGACTGACTCGTTACACATTCTCTAATTCATGTTTTGTTTACAAACAATAGTCTCTGTTGGATCACTATGGGGCGTCTGAGTTTTTAGAGTATCCCGTTTTTGCGTTTGCGATGAAATCGTTGTTACTTAACATACAGCTTCGGTTACCAAAAAGCCACCCGTTGCATGTGAATACATAATACGAGATCAGATTGTTTGATTGATTTTAATTCGATTGTTTGACAGCTTTTATTTCTTGTTATGCTTCTATATGGTTCGATGTTACTGATAAATTAGACGACCTATTATCACGAATTATTTTCTCAGTGACCTTAGAGACCGCATCAGTGTTTAGTTTAATTAACCATTTGATGGACGTTTGTTTACGTGATGAATCGTAACGGCAACTGTGATCAGGGATATGTGGGTTGCAGAGGTTGCCCTGGGGCGAGTGCCTTGATCACGGCCTCTGGAGCTCGTCATTGCGTGCAATTGGCCGCGGCGCGACAACAAAGATCATCGCTGCGACTGAATAGACTGTTGAGCGCGTCAGTCTCAGGCAGTGAGAGTACGAGCATTTGGCTGTAATGAATTTTGGATTGTTTATAGGCGACGTCCTTTTGTTATCGATAGAAGTCTTTAAAAGCCAGTAGTCATGCGTGACTTAAAAAGTACAATCGACTACTTCTGATCCATTGTTGTTCGATTCTTATTTCATTTCTACGCATATTTACTTCTGGGCCCTGTTATTCAGAGCAGTGAGGCGTTTCATCAAGCCTTAATTGGCGTCCAGTACTTCAAAACTCTCAGAAATCACTCGGAGGTCACTAATCATTCATCATTTGCGGTTGAAATTAACGTTTTTCACTTCTCTAAAAAACATTTTAGAGGTAGACATTTCATTGTAACGTCAACAAATTAATACATATTTAAGAATAAACGGTAACGCACGGACATATGTACTGGTACATGAAGGTTGATACTTGTTTGTATGCATACATGATTGTTGTGGCTGCTCTAAGGGCCAAGCTGCTGGTGTTGACAGCTCTTTGGTCAACTCCGTGAAGAATGCAAACTTGGTTAGCTTTTGTGAGTGATCCAAAATAAAAGAGAAAAAGAGTGTAAAACTTGATTGCCATGTCCAGACAAATCAGTGCGATTAGCAATATAGAAAATGAATGACTGAAAGTTTGACAAATATCACTTTAAAGTAGATGTCGACAGATATTACTGTAAAATACATTTTCAAGACAAGAAAGCCTTTCTTGACCCCTGTCCATCTATGAATTAAATTACTGTTGGGTATTTCATTTTCATTCTGCTATTTTCCTTTGATTCAACAATTTTATAGCCATGCACGACTGGATTGCATGTTTGGTGTGCACGCTGTGTCGCCGTTAATGATGATTAGTTCTCTCTTCGTGTAATGGAAAGAAGTGAGCGCATGTATTCTACAAATCGTGCTGGTTGGATAAGATGATTTCGTGTCTGAGAATCTTTTGAAAGAACTACGCTGACGAAGTGTTTCTTTAGCTCGGCGTCAGGACAATCGACGTTTACCCAGCTATTCCCGGTCTTCAGAAGACAATTTTGAGCAGAAAATTTTTATGCATTTGATTTACTTTAATAGGTCATTTTAACCATTCTATTGAAAAAACAGTGCCGTCAAATTTTCCAATCTTATAGATATCATTCTCATACCCTCATCTTTCTTTGCCTTTTCAACTATTTGTAACAAAAGAAACGACAGATTGAAGGTGCAGTTTTGAGTATATAATCACGTGGCTTAAAAAACAAAGATTGAATTAAACCCATAGAACTCATACAATTTAAGTTAAGGAATGGGTCCTCTAACTTGGGCGGCGTTGTGTCCCGCAGCAGAGGACGCCAGTGAGGATAGCGACACGGAAAGTGAGCCTGGCCTTACCCTGAAGCGCAAGCAGCGCAGGTCGCGTACCACCTTCACCGCTGAGCAGCTCGAGCTCCTCGAGCGCTCCTTCGAGAAGACACAGTACCCTGACGTTTACACGAGGGAAGAGCTTGCGCAGAAGTGAGTACCTTTTTATTTACCATGTGCTATCGGCGGGCATGATGAGCATAGCCAACGTTTTCCTTCATAACTGATGAATGCTCATACGCCGATTCAGCTCGTTCATCTGGCTCAGTTTTTATTAGATTTCTGGCACATTTTTCAAGAAAGCAGAAAACAATTTCGCTAATACAGGTTTTAGAGAGATTTTGTATATTTTAATTTTAAAATTGCTTACAAAATACTAATAAAAATACTTGTACTGAAACAAGAATTATAGTGTCTTAGTCATTTTTTACCGCCATAGCTTCATTTCTCGATACACTTCTGTACATTTCTATTGAAGAGAGTTTTTAGTTCATTGACCTAAAGCAAAACTACTCAGAGGGTTGGAATACATGACAACAATGAAATTCAGCAGATTGCGTCATAAGGTCACATTTCGCACATTTCACATTTGCTTGTTATTCTGTTTCATTGCCTTGTGAGTTATCTTGGACGACGTGTTAAACTTCTAGACTTGAATCTCATAGGTAAATTTCCATTCGTCCGAAATAATTGATTTTTTCTATATTTCAATGGCTAGACTAGAAAGCGTCAGCTCTGGTGCGCATCCTTTAGGCCTCAGAACTTCCAAATGTACTCACCATCTGTACTGGTAACACGTATCAAGATCTACAGTGTGTAACATGAACTATGTGCAGTAACCTTATACTCGAATCACAAATAATTATGAAAATAAGTTCTCATAAAGTCTTGCCAGGAGCAAGTGTGAGGAACTGATACATCGTCAGCTGACGACGAGCGCCATTTGTTTGGGCAGGGCGCGCCTGACGGAGGCGAGGGTGCAGGTGTGGTTTAGCAACAGAAGGGCCCGCCTGAGAAAGCACCTCAACAGCCAGCAACTCGCATCGCTCACGTCTCCCATGGCCCCCTCAGCCGCTGCTGCTGCTGCTGCTGCTTCGGCAGCTGCCGCTGCACCGTATATGGCGCACCATCAGTATTCTGCACAAATGTGCGACCCATCCGCCATGTCTGCGTCAGCCGCCTACCACGGTGAGTCTTCAGCTACTTTTTGTGCCATTACCTTCTACCAAATGTGAATGTCTCCAGCAATGACAACGCATTTATTTCGGAAGGATTTTATCAAAATTTATGATGCAGCTTTCTTTCTTGGTATTGTTATTTCTGTCTGCATCTATCTGAATTTCTGAAGTCAGTCCTACCTATACAGGGTGTTTAATGTTTGTCGTTACATTCAAACGTAAAATCAATTATTTAGACGAACAGTCTGGTTTTTAAACTTTTTGTACATTGATAAAATCAAATGTTTTCTACGTGTAATATTTATTATAATGGCTAAAGTTTTCAGTTGACATGTTTTAGTTTGTTTTCGATGCAGACCGAGGACATACTGAATAAAATGTGTTAATTTCCAACCATTACATACATAACTACTGTTTTCATTTTGTTGAATTTACATACATTTGTTTGTTAAACAACATGAGCTCTGAAATTTGTAACGTTAACTATTCAACACCCTGTTTTTACATTTACAATGTGAGTGGAGGAGAATGAGTGAGGTATCCATATTAGGTACTCGAGTAAAGAGATGAAAATAGATGCTACGTATGGTCTAACGCTGATTCAGATGCATGCAAACAGATAGAATCTATTGTACCGCAGTGCATATGTGCATTAACCACTCATGAGCGTTGTGCACGTGTATACTGACTGCTCGTCTATGTCATGTATTCAGCAGGAGCAGCATCGTGGCAGGCTGGGGCCGCCACTTGCTACGACTACTCGGCATCTAGCCTGACTGGAGTGGATCATTCTAGCCTCATGTCCCACACGATGGCCTCCATGCCCTACGCTGCGATGAGTGGCGCCCACGATGGTAGCTGGGGTCCCAGTAAGGGAGCCATGGGGAGCTGGTGTTCCCCTGGCATGGCAGCGCCCTCTGGTTTTGAGCAGTTGGGAGGCCAGCTCACAGGGCAGCTGGGATCTCTGCTGCCCTCTCAGACATACAATATGTCAGCTGCTCACGCTTCCTTCAATGCCTCAGTATCCTCTCCTTCTGTGCCCACTTCCTCCTCCGACAAGCCCCACGTCCAGGCATCCTCCTCCTCCTCATCAAGCAGCGGAGTTCACTCGAGCGGAGCTCCCAGCACCTCGATTCCCCATCACTCTTCCACCCCCACCGCCGCCATGCACGCTGCACACGCTGTCGCCGCGTCTTCATATCCGTCTTATTTCAGCCAATTTGCAGATCCGTCCTCGCTGATGTGCGGTCGCGTACACTAGCTGCATCGCTGAGGAGTGCGAGCGCCTGGCGTCCCAATTGATAACATTGTGCACTCAAAATAATATTATTTCATCGCCTAGCTTGACTTGATTTTTATATTACGCATTTTCTTATGTCATGAATACAACTTTTACTATCTGATCATTTGGTTTTTAAGTTCTCGGAAAGTGCCAATCGAGTGTTTGAACGTTAGCGTTCGCAGCCCTCGCTCTCTCTCTCCCAGTGATTACGAGAGCATGTACAGTGTACAGGCGACTTGGTCGTGTCATGTCGTTAGATCAGCTAACTGGAGCTGTTTGTAAATAAGAAATGATGCATGCTTTATTATTAAGTGAATGTTTCAATAAGACTAATTGATACGTTTAAGAAGAAGTTAGCGCTGACACTGCCTAGCGTATGACTGAGGTGTGTCTAGTTTAAAAACTTTTTGTCAAGGAATCTGTACAGTACTACGTGTAAAGTCATATTAATGTAACAATGTATACTTCCTTAGAATTTAATAAATGCTAATTTTAGTGATTGTAGACCTGGTCGCTCCGATGTATGTGCATTTACCTCGTATAAACCGAAAGTGGTTTGCGAGCTCGGTTTAAAAGGTAACTTTTGGTTGGGTTTAAGCCTACAAGTTGTAGAAAGCACACTCGGAAGTCTATATTTCACGAATGTAGAAACATATTAGTTTCAGTTTGATTAAGTATCAACAACGATTCATATTTTCTAAAATTTAAAACGTTTCTATTTCGGAGGAAACTCAGAAAACCTCAAATCGTCGTGCTGCCTACTCGAGCAGCCAAATTGACCTATTTAGCTGAGTAGCCAAGTCAACCTGTATAGCTGGTTTCCAAATCAGTTTGCACATTCGAGACACCGTACCGAGCTGCTCAGCAGAGCAAAACAGCTGCATAAGAAAGCTGATCTGCACTGTTTACTAGTGCAGCTGATCTACACAATTGAATTGCACAGCTGACTAGTACAGCTTAACTACACGACAAAATAGCAAAATTTGTAACTGAAAGAGTTGCGCTATGAATGCTACTTTCCGAAGAAAATTATCCGAAACTCGGTAGGATGTATGGTGCATGGTGTAAGTATACATCATTTGGCTGGATGTATGATGTATGATGTGGTAAATGGTATAAGCAATCTTATCAGCTATTTTATTCGAAGAAAGAAAATAGTTACGATAGAAGAAAAGATCTTGATGAAAATAAACAGTTTTTGCAGCTAGAAGTTTCACGTTCCATCTTCTTCACTCGTAGACCACAATATTTTTCATACAGTCTTAGGAGGATGGTCAGCTGCACACTGCAGATAGGGGTTAGTTGCAAGTGACAGACACGAGTCAACTGCACACTGCAGACATGGGTCAGCTGGATACTGCACGCTGCCAACAGACTGCTGTGGTCTGTTGATGCTACACTTGCCTCTCCTTGTAGAAGCTTGTTTTTATTTGATCCACGACTAATCCGTCAGTAATTGATCAAGAACTGATATGTCTGAAGATTGTTGGTCAGTAATTGGCTGGTTAGCCAGAATTAGTGATCAGAAAGTCAGCAGTGTAGCTCTCAGCCGGAATCACGCAGTTAGCAGCAACCGGTACTCAGCAAGGTAGTGTCCCCGTGTTGCAACCGCTGGATTAAGTCCCCAAATTGAGGTCTGAGGGTTGGGGACTGCAACATGCCTTTATTTCACTCCTTTGTACGTGATCGCTAATTTAAGCTTTCAGTAAAACAAAAACTAGACTAGTTCGCTTTAGAATGTCTCTAAAATTTCAGCCTATATATAGCTAGTCGAGAAAATATTCGAATATTCATACATGCATTTTTGTGTAGCATATAAGTACATGAGAAACAATTTTGCTTTGGCGGTTTTATTTCTCCGGCGGAGACAAGTTGCTGATGGCCGTCCCTCGCAACTGCGCGAGCCAGAAACTTGGAGCAACACTTCGATCACCACATGCGTACCAGATACTTCACTCGGTAGTTGCCTCTATTACATCGTTTTCTACTGTCAGTAAACGTTCAAAGAATAAATACATTCAAAGATAATTCGATTAAAACCTCATATATGCTCACCATATTCTAGTAAAACTAGCTATAATGTTTCATATAAGAGTACCAAGGTACGTCAATAAACTGATCATAGTGTTTTATACCAGGGCACACAAAAGTTAGACTCGCATTACTGCTATCACCCATCAGTTTTTTGAGAAATCTTGATTTTAAACTGGGTTCTATGTTTCAACCAGGCACATTCTGATATTATGATACTCAGCATAGCGGAAAAATTTCCTAAACGAGAATGACACGGACAGTATCAGATGAACAGCACCAAGCTTCGCTCCCCTGTTTTAATGATCATAGAGATTTAGTGCTGAGTTTGAGGACCATAGTATCTCGAGACAGAGAAGTTGTCAACGTGTATTAATAATTACTACGGGATTTGTATCCTAGAGATTTTTTTTCTGACCTCGACAGCTAAAGCGTCAGCTCAAACGTAAGGAGCAGCTTCGTAGCAATCACCAATGTCGCATTCTGATCTTATAATGAACTTCAGGGATGAAATGGAATAATTGATACACTCTTTTTAAATTAGATTTTTCATGTATATGCTAGCTAAGGGGATCAAACTCGAGTTAGAGGGGACGAATTTACTCTAGCTTAGGTGGATTTTTTATGAAATTCTTGTAAGAGACCTTGTATACCACGACTTTTAAGCAGCCTTCGATAAAGTTCCCCACGAAAGACTGATGACCAGTATGGAAGCTGATGGTATACAAGGCAACTACTCCCCATGGAGAATAAACTGGGTCAGTGGTCGCACTCAACGAGTGATGATTGATGATCAAGCCAGTGACTAGACGCATGTAACATCAGGAGTTCCTCAAGGGAACGTTTTAGGCCCACTCTTCTTCATTATCTACAACGACTTTGACGTCGGGCTCATCGGTAAAATCAATAAATTCACCGGCAACCCGAAGCTTTGTCACAGAGCTTTCAACGAAAGCAACAGAATAACTATTCAATCAAACCTCAATCGTCAACTACCATGGACCGAAGCCTGGAAAATGAGCTTCAATATTGATAAATGTTCAGTAATGCACGTTGGTGCTAATAACTGGCATTTTCAACACACGGCGAATGACATATCTATTGAAGCAGTAGAGCAACAAAATGATCTTGGCATCATCATTACTAAAAATCTCAACCACGACAAACGAATGGAAAACGATGTCAGAAATGCGAGCAGGATTGTTGGTTTCATTCTAAGAAACTTTGAATACAAGTCAAGGCACATAACATTATCACTATAGAATGCTAGTTCGGCCACATCTGAAATACTATGTAGTGCAACTGTAGTCTACTACCCTACGAAGAGACATTAACAAAATGGAGAAACTTCAGAGTATTTCAATTACGAAAGGTGTTTTCAGCAGCTTGAACTTATCTCCCTTGAACAAAAACAGAGACGATAACATGCGAACCAGAAATAACTACTGAAAACTAATAATAAACTAAAGGACACCCCAGGCTCTCAATTCATTTTCAGTTAGAATTGCCAAAACCTGGAACCAGCTGGCCGAAAATATCGTTTCTGCTAGCTCTGTGAACACATTCAAAAATCGTTTCAACAGATTTTGGATGAGAAATTACCGAGTATTACAAAATAGTGAAATTTAAGTAGCAATCCAAGAATGAACCAAACGGCTCGTTCCTGTTGCCATATTCTATACAAACAGTGTAATGGTCTTATATTACATCATTTGGGTGTTAGAATAACCATAGAAAGATGTTGAATAATGAAAATAATGAATAAAGGCAAAAAATTCCTCACAGGGAAAATTTTTGTTCCTATATGATAATTGCATTCAGATATGAAAACTGTATCATGATTTCGTTACAAATTGTTCAATAGGAAAAGTTAGTTATGTAATATTCAAACGCGATATAATCTACGTTGAATACAGAGTGTGGGTTAGTTCTGAGTTTCAAAATTGCAAAGAAGTGGCCTACTCTACATATATTTTAAACAGAAAAGAGGTTTCAAGCAGCATCTGGGGTTCTATGATATTTCTATCTAGCCCTTCATTGGTCACATATCACCCTGGCCATGGAGCCCTCTGAGTTTCATACTGGGTTGACCTGAGCATCTCTAGTCCTAATGAATTCCATTCTAATACTCAGGGGATGAGTAAGAAGATCGTCCATTTTGCCCATGGCTATCAGTAATTAAAGGGAGCGTCCTGCCTTTGGACCACCCATGAGGCCTCGAGTCCACAGAAACAGGCAGGCCCCATTAAGCTGTTGTCTTCGCACTTCATCATAAAGCCCATTGTTTCTCTTCAATTCTTTGCCTCAGTGCTCTTTGTTTACAAATTATATTTGTTATTCCAATTCACAAGCACATGTCCATGTGATGAAGCAGATGTGGGGTCCAGGCAGCGGCTACAGCTGGCCATTGACGCTCTGCCAAATCTCTCTCTTTCTCTCTCTATCAAGGCAACTCATCCAACCCCAGCTCCTCGCCTGCTTACGCTGAGATGAGACCTACTGTAGTTGAATTATTTCTATCTTACAACTTTTTGTTCCTGCATCTAATACTTAGGTCACAGTACAATGTTCTACTGGAAAATATTTCAACACTTTGTAAAAATTTTCGGTCATTTATTATTGAGCTTGGGGCTCTTCAAGTGTCTTCAACGATTAAATCTTTAGCGAAAAATGAATAAATTGTGCAAGTAAATTATTTTTAAGTCATTCCGTTTAAATTAGGTGTATTCATAAACTGGATGTTAGAATTCAAGGGCGCATCTGGCTTTGGGGTGGACTAAGTCGCTTCCAAAAAATTTACTTAGTTAGAGCTGAAGACGGACCTTGAATGAAGTAAACAATCTCAAACTAGCTCTGCCGGAGGCATGTCATCTCAACCAGATTATATGCCTTTGGTTAAATTAGTTTAAACAGCTACTGTTACGATTTATTATTACTGAAACGGTAATAATTTGCTAATGCTACTATAATTCTGATTTTAATCGTAAAATCAGTAGTGTAGATGAAGCCCAGCGTGAGATCTATTTGGCTGAGTGTTGGAGCGTTGCGGTGCCGCTGGCCTCTATCTAATGACTTACAGCTTCAGCATCCAATATAGTATTTAAGCTTTAACACTATGTATAATACTATTAAATAGATTTTCTTCATCATCGTGGTTAAAGAGCATATAATTTAGCATACATTTCTGTAAAAGAATTATTATCACATTGTCTACGCACGCACACTATGTCACTTTGTCTAGTCTACAATTCCTACATGAGAGCAATAAGTTTCTGAATTCCTTATACGGTCAAGCAACTTTAATGTATTTAGTTGCTATGAGGGCTCTGAACTGCTGTTAATACACCTGTTATTGAAATTAACGATCCTGTTAATAGTAATAAAGCTTATTATAGGGCTGAGTTAGATTTTAGTCTGTTGCGTGGCCAGTATAACATTTTAAGAGTTGTGATCTAATGACAGTATTGATAAATTAAAGTCCTGAGCTTTCAATCAGTAGTCAAGTGATGTAAAACTCTATAAAATGGGGTGCATATTCTAGTCATCTTTTTCTAAATCCTAAGCGAAAATAATGAAAAGCTACGGGATTGTTGAATTCAAATTAAACCAACCGTAACAATTTAATTAGGACTCCCACTGTAGTTTATCGAACCAAATTTTTTTGTTATAAATTTTATGCTTTTGATATATCAATTACTGCTAGATTAACCATATAGATATATTATTCATGTACATGCAAATCCATATGTATCCATCTATTTGTTCATGTAAATACATGTATATAAGAAGTGATGACAATCTGTATAATATTTGTATATGATCTATATATACTTTAAAATGTAATAGAAAAGTACATGGAAAAGGGTTTGTGTGTGTACGATAAATTAGAAATTAGAACAACAGGAGTTCTTTTGGGTGCAAAATATATATGAAGTAATAGTAGAGTGGGAAATGGCATTCCATGAAATAAAATAAAAGAGCTCTTGACGACATCCTGGAACCGTCCTGCCTTGACTGTTCGACACTTACGATAGCACGTCTGTACGAGGTCAGATGACATAAGCAGGTCAAAATAAGAGAGCTGCAACAAATATGTCAGGATGTCGAAGACGAGCACGGCTATGATGATTGCATGATAACACTAGTGAGTCTGTATGAGGACTGGTAAAGCCCTTATGTAAAACAGGCTTAAACCTCCATTTGACAGTGGCTAGGACCTTCATATGAGGACGGACAGGATCTCCGTATGAGGACGGCTAAAGGATATTTGATGACAGCTTGTTCTCCTATTTGATGATGACTAGGACACCTAATTTATAGCGGCTAGGGTACCCATTTCAGAACGGTTTGGACATTGATATCAAGAGATCGATTCTGATGTACCATATGAGTATAAAATGAGGAAAACGACAGTCGTTTTCCTCATTTTATTTCAAAAATAGTTTTGAACAAAAACTCTGAACCCCAGAAACCCCTTAATGAAACTTGTGTACACTAATTACAGATGACGAATTTTTTTCCTCTAACACTAAAACTGAAAAATATTTGGCTTATAAATAGATCGCAGTAACAGTATGTATGTATATGCTTTTTATTTAAGTGGATTATATCAGTGTAAATAATTTGCATGCAATCAGAACTCGAATGTGACGTGTGGAATCACGGTTGTCCAAGACGAAGGAGATTTGAATTTTGTTTCATTCCACTTTACCGGAAACTGAGGCGCCTGTTTCGCAGCATAACAACAGCAGCAACAACGGCTTCAAAATTGTATCATTCATAAGCAGTATGCAAGTAGTACTTCACAATAAAAAGAAAGCCATCCATTTTCAACCATAAAAAACCTTGCACAGTTTAAAGAAACGAGATTGCTCTTCTGTTATAGGTTAGATTGCATGTATACTTCTGTTTGATGTCGCTAATGGAGGGGTACGTAGACCAAAGTAGTCTTCTTGCATTGCAAACATTGACTCTTGCAACACAAATGAGAGTGTCGAAAGTAGTAGGCCTGGAACACAGTTTATTTATGAAGGAAATAAATAAATAAAAATGATCACTGAGTTCTAGAGACGAAAGACCGAGTTTTAATATCGGGAAACTGCTGAACAAGAAGTACGTGAGACGTGAAATATCCTGGATATCGGGGATTCCACGTCCCAAAAATGTGCTAAACAACGCAGAAGGATTTGCTGCCTCGAATGTTGTTATTGAAATGAGAGGAAGAAGGAGGGGGAGATTTGCTTGTAACTGGAAGCCTCGATGTATCAAACATAGGTTAATCACATTAGTGACATGAAATTACTAAAAGTATCTGTGTCAGATTCTGTTTGATATTCAAAAACAATTTTTGCAATTGGGATTGTCCAAACGTGGGCAATTGGTCGTAGAGGAGACAAATCTACGCAGTCACTGAGAGAGGTCAGTTTCTAGACTAGAACCGCGTCTCGTAGCAATGTCTTGCAGGCTCAATGCACCTCACTTCACTCATGCATCCCTGCGAGGAGGTACGTGATTGCTGGGAACCTAGACATCTCGAAGCTTCTCTGAGATCCCAGGCATCTCCAAGTATTCTCATGATGGCTGGCATCTTAGGGATCTCCAAGCCTCTCTGCTAAGCTCTTCCAGAAAGGACCGCTGGTGACTACATCTCCGAGTCCATGTAAATACACTGAAACCTTACAACAGTTTACAAGCTCACTCAAGAGAACACAAATATACTTATCCCTTGCATTCAATCTTTCTCAGTAAAACATATCTCAGAGGACGCTACTGACTTTCATCAAAGTTCATTAAACTATTGTTCGTGTAAAAAAGTTAGTAATCTTAACTTACAACCTCCAAAAAGCTGTTTGTTCTAGAGCAATTCCCCATGCTGCACTCGAGCTCTTGATTGCCCAAGTAATAACTTGATCTTGAGAGCACTCTGTTGATCCTGCTAGGTCTCACTTAGCTCAAGCTGCTTTCTCGTGAGAGGCAAGAACAAGCAGCAGCTGCTGCCTGTTACATACCTGGCATGCTCCCTTCACGGATTGTTCTGCTGCATTGGTTGGACAGAGCAAGACAAGCTTGCAGTACTTCTAATGAAACTGCAATATTTCTCGAAGAATAAGGCCGTACTCAAGGCGAAAAACAAGGCAGGCTGAATACAAAGAGCAATATTTCATCATGAGCGTCCTGTTGCTGACGACAGTACTTGTGAAATTATAGACGGTCAATAAAAGAGACGACAGCGCTGCCTCATACTCTCTTAGCGCCAGCAAGGCCTCGCGAGGATTCCAGTTCATGCAGTTTTGTGCCTTGATTCACTGCCATAATAATTCTCCATGCCCCAAATGATTGTGCATAACGAATGAACGGGCTGCGCCAGCGCGTATTTTCACTTGTTTACGCGACGCTGCTTTCTTCTCTTCGCCAGCGGGAGGTCCTGCGTCCAGCAAATCATTTTATTTTAGACTCCGCATTTCCTGTCGCTTGTCAGCTCGTTGTTTTGAGGCAGCAGCTGCTGCCGCTGCTTGTGTGTGTTGGAGTGTTTGTGAGGCACTCCTTGCCCGCTAGCGTATCAATCACGGCCGAGCGTCACGGACGCTCTCCAGCGATGTCCTCTGCCGCTGCAGCACGTACAGTTGTGAGCCAGTGGTACCCATTGAGTAGTTTCCAGTTGATCAACGATGAATAAACATACTTATGCCCAGTATAAATGTTCATTTTGCGGAAGAGGTACAGAAGATCTAAAAAATGATGCAATCAAACATTGTTGTTTGGCATCTTCTACTGTACCTCCAAGCATACCTGAAATATCCTTCAAATTTGTGTGAGCGCACTCAGTTGTTTCAGATCTGCTCACGCAACTACAGCATCTTGGCTTCAGAGTTTGTTTCGGAACTGCAAAGCCTTCGGGCCCGGGGCTACCACGGGCACGCGAGGGCCATGGGAGGAAGGATAGAGCAGCTGGCAGGGACGCCATTTTGTTTAGCCATTATGACATCCATCACTCCTCTCTCAAACACTGAAGCTGAAAGGCATGAAAATTAATTCAGTGACGGAGGAGGGGAACGATGGGAAATGCATTAGTCCCACAGTTGGCAAGTCTGTAAAAGTAGGCACTGGCCATAACCTAACGGTAACAAGCTTTTGTAGCTCTCCCACCAGCTTAGAGAGGGGACGTTCACAAGCCATTCTCGCCTCTCGGTAGTTGATCTCTAAAGCAAAACTTTGCACATAGTTTACTCAGAAAAGTTCCTTTACAAACAATCTTTGACATCAATAATTGATGCAAAAATAACCCTTATGTTCGATCATAAAAGTTTCGCGTCTTTGTAGCCTGATGCGCGACTTACAAATGAGCGTGGCTCAAAGCGACAAAGCTTCTATGCTGAGATCGTTTACAGGGAGCATCGTGTGCTGCGTCTGATCAGTTGTACGGAATAAGCGTCAGAAAAAGAGCGAGTAATACGCAAACTGCTGCGTGGCTGAGCCTCTAACAAGGCCGCAGCGATGGACATTTTACGCTCAAGCCCACGCTTATTAACTTGTAAAACGCACCACTTTGCTCAACAAGAAGTCCATGAAGAGCAAATCCTACAGGGCTAATTTGTAGGCCAAACATTTCTGATGCGCCTGTCTTAGATACGCTGATGTGTCGATGGTTTTATGCTCTAGTTTTGCTAATAATAGATCACACATGTGTGGTCGCATATTAGAAAATGCTAGGCACGAAGCGATATTGGAACTCATCTGCAGAGCTTTTACCAACTTTACTGAATAATGTCGACCATTGCCCAAGACAGTATTAATGATGAAAAGTTGACAACTCTTTTATGTATAAACACAGTTTTTCTAAAAAAAAAACTAGTAGCTAAAGTAGTAGAAAAGCACCAATAAATGAAATTTTGACCGGTATTAAAAATAAAAAGAAGTTGAGAGTTTATCAGTGACAGGACAGAGATTTGCGTCCAAAAACACGACTTGTGAACCCCTAAAGCTCTTGTGTTGTACCATCACCTGATATCGGGGCAGTAGCAGGATGTCGGACGAGCTCTTGTCTAGAATATCTAAAGCATGAGGCGCTGTCTACTGCAAGCTGATGATGTAAAAGTTTGTTCTCTTGCAAATATGTGACACGTGCAGTTTAGTGTTGACGCAAAGACCTGGCAAGATGAGTTTTTTATGATTTTAAGTACGTCGTACCACATGTCTATTTTTAGTTTCATAGAAAAGTGAAGGTAAAATTAGGGATATATTAATTCCATGAGTGAGATGAAATAATTTGGTAGGACTTTTGTCACTTTGTAACTACATCATCAAACTCGAATTGTTAGGAAATTAAATATGATACTTTGCACTGGAGTAAACCTTGTATTTAAGTACAAATGAAGTAAGATTTCAAATATTCTATTCAAAAGGTCATGCGCTATATTATGATAAGCTTAGACCTAATGGCTTGAAATTTATTCCTCTCTTTGTTCCAAAAATTATCATTGTATTTAAAAAGAGGTGCAATGAAAGTTTATCTATCTTTTTCATGCTTTTGGAAAAATTCTTGCTTATGAAATATCCAAGTGGCTGAAACTCTAATACACTCATAACATTTCATTCCCTAGCGCAGGATGGTAAACTATTTCGGATTAGGAACCAAGGTTTCAAGTTGAATCTCGACTACTTGGAGTATAAAATGTTACTTTTGTAATATTCATATCAAAATTTCTACAGGAATGGCTCTCCGTGGGAAAAATTCTGTGGATCATATCGATTTCAATCGTAGGAGGTCTGATGATATCATTGAAGCTGCTATTTTCTTTTGCCCTTCACTTGATGGTTAAGAGTTGCTAGTTACACGATGAGTAAACTGCTTGTATTAACACGTACAGCTCACTAAGCACCTTATGGAAGTTCAGACATCAAGCAGTTGTAAAAATACTGCTAGTAATTGAAATGTGTTCAACGAGCAGTTGTGCAAATGATGCAGGAAATTTAAGTTCGTATAGGAAACAGCTGTATTTATGTTGCTGGTAATTGAAATTCGTATTTCAAGCAATTATGAATATCTGTTTGCTCTCCGAGTTCATTTGTTCCACGTCTCTAAACACACCATACGTGAAGTTTTTATCATTGCAAATGTCAAACGCGTATGAAGAGGCTACTTTCTAAGCAGAACGATAGAAACATTAGGCACAGGGTCGCTTTGAATTACAAAGTTTGACAGATGATAAGCAACCCATTTTAAAGTTATTGGAACTTGTTCTAATACTCAGTAAAAATGCTCTTTCATGAACACATCATTAGTTTCTCACACAGAAATAAATTTCTTTTTATGAAAGATAATTTCATGGAACAAATTGAAAATTACAACGCAGGAAGTCCAAGGTTGAACGTTTCACAGTAGCTGAGATTCTCAAAGACCAGAGAGTGACAAGTGACTCTAGAATTGTGACACTGTTTTTCATCTTAGTGATTGCGTGGCAGCAGATCTTAAATAAATTTTTCATTACGAGTGTGGTCTAGACACAAGTGGAAGGTTCGAACTCAAGTTACTGAGTAGTGTGATTAGAATCGCTTAATGCATTCAGTCTTTTTCTGAACTCCCGTTGTGGTTTAATAATTGTCAAAATGTTTCATCAAAATAATAATTGACAAAAAATGGAGTACGTGACACTAGATACAAGGTAGATATAAATGATTAAGTATGAATACAAAACCCAAGCAAATTTTCACCACTGAAGTAATTTTTCACAGACTTCAATCTTTGCGTGAGTTTCATGCCAAGTTCCACGAGATTTGGAGATAGTGGCCAAAAGGACGAAAAAATTCGAGATAAATGGAGAAAAATTTCTCTGTTCATTTTTCACCGTGAATCGATCAAATTTCAAATCAATAAAATTCATGTATGTTGTTAATCTCAGCATGACTAAGTACAAATATGACGAAAATAATAAAAATAGTGAAGAATTGGAGCATGCATTACTATACACTATTATATAATCCGTTACTTCAGATCCATAGAATAATCGTTCCCCTAGTTTTATACCAATTTTCCCAAGATTCTGGAACATTGACGAAAAAACAAAATTGCAAGTGCATACCCTGTACATTTCAATCTGAAAATTAGACAGATTTCCAATCAATAATTTTTATCATAGTTAAGAATCTTAGTATGTACTGAGTTCGTATATGAAATTCAAAGAAATGGTGTATAGTCGGTGGATGATTATCAAAAAATGTAATGTGTATTTTTTCACTATCTATAAAAGTTACTCGAGTTAAATGCCAATTTTCACGAAACTCTGTGACAGAGGCCAACAATTTCCGAAAATTGACATTTTTTTCAGGAATTTGAACGAGTTTTAAAGAAATAATGCTAATCATAGTTGACATTTTAAACATGTAATGAGTACGAATATAAAAACGAGAAGCGATAATGTAAAACTGGAGGGTAATTGACAAAAATTGATTGTATTATACTAGATACATAGAAGTGTAAAGTTTGAATTATGGAAGCAATACCCAACCTTTTATACACCACTAAAGAAATTTTTGATAGTCTTTTATCATTGTCCGAATATCGAAGCTTCTATTTAAGCGGAACAATAGTAAAATTAGGCCCTGGTTTGCCTTGAAACAGCAAGTTCAAATGAGGGTAAGCCGCCACGCTAAAAATGATCAGAATTCATCATAATACTGTATAAAAATGTTTGTACATGAAGATATCAAGAAGTTTTGTTACAGAAATCAAAGTTTTTTCTATGAAAGAAAATTTCATAGAACAAGTTGAAAATGTGAGTCCAGGATTGAACGTCCTACGGTTGCTGAGATTCCAAAAGATCAGAGCCTGAGAAGTGACTGTGAAGAAAACAGTTATTTCTCTTAATCATTAGGTGGTGACAGATCTTGCTTAAATTGTTAATTTTAATTGTGGTTTAGACCCTCAGAAACTAATCTGTTCAAGCCCAAGATACTCAGAAGTTGCACTATAAATGTTTAATGAATTAGACTAGAAGTTAGACTTGAAGTTTTGCGAACACTTTGAACACAATGCAGTCTAGTACACAAGAGTAATAGTATAGTAAAATACTATGAAAAGAACAGGAAAACGCTGAGTGTTATAGCATAGACATTATGACACAGCACTATACAGACCATCATAACATAGTGCAGCGCAACACAACATAATATCCTGCCACAGCTGAGCGTCTTATAGTCCATTGATGTTGAGCTTCACAGGTAGGAACGTCGCTCAATGTGGTTACACCTTTACGGTGGGGTAGTCACTTGCATGCGTGTTGTCAAAAGATAACTGGGCAATGCTAGCTAGTCCGACTCCCTGAAAAAATTATTCACTTAAAAAAAAACTTAAGGCATAAAATAAATAATTTACTCCGTCTATATCATTCTTTAGCTTGCCATCACCAGTCAAAGCACTTATTAAACACGTCATAATACACCACAGGTGACGGATTTAACTTGTCTCAAGCGTTCATCCTGAAAGGATAATGCACCATCCTCAAATCCACGATGAGCCTCTTAGATATCATTCGAAATTTGAACATGAAAGTCAGTCCATTAGCAGAAGCCATCGAAACAAACTGTGAGGGAGACCGAATTCATTGAGAGCTGAGGAGGAAGCTTCGTGATCCATCTTGTGGTGCGATGTACTGGCACTCAAGAGTACACAATAGACCTTTTCTAGTCGGAGGCGCGATCAGTTGCCACTTCTTGATACACAAGAGAGAGCGACCTGCAACTTGAGAACACAATATTTTTTTAAGACTTTGAACAGCTTCTAAAAATTTTGATTCAGAAGTATGAAATACTGGACACACCCTACATTATATATAACAAACACTACTATGAGGAAAAATCTTGGAATAGGGTGTCAAGATCACATATTCATTGCATATGAAAGTCATTTATACATAATACAGCAGCACTTTAAAGCGATCAGACAATTATTCGAACAGCGCTGGCCAATTCAAATACACATCTTTAATAAAGTGGTTCTTACTCATTTTTTCATGAATTTATAGAATTGGTCAGTGCTGTTCGAATAATAGTTTGATTGCTTCAATAATTCAGAGTGAGTTTTTCTACCTCGAAACGAACATTTGAAAATTCCGGGACACTATAAATTATGAATAAAATAAGGACCACCTTCCACCCTAATATATACACATAGCATCGTTTGAAGAGTCAGTTACATTCAATTGCCATCAAGACTTCAGTTCAGAGCAAAAAGATCAAATAAATGTTATGACTAGCACGGCATTCGAGCCCCGATATCACATTACTGCGATTTAGACACATGTACATATGAACATGATACATGAACTGAGATTTTTCAGGACTGAATTTACACAGTCATCACAGTTCGAATGACTAACTATAGCTTAACGTGTAATTTTGATGTCAAATAATAACTGGAAACGTCATTAAAACAATTAGTTGATTAGTAATAGGTATGTCGAAATTCATAAGCATCAACGAGACCATACTCTTAATACAGTACAGTATAAGCACTTGGAGATACGCAAGTTTGTCCTGTAAGTAGTACTTTAATTCGAAGGCGTAATACAGGGGGATGCTGTAATGCTACAGTACGTACTAATGCGCATCTAATTACTTTGTTCTATTTACACGCATGTAAGTCCATTTTAAATGTACAGTAAGCAAAAAATTAGTACTCAACCTTATAAATACACCTAAGATCATAGTGCAACCCCACCAGAACCCAACACGGATCACAACAAAGCAAGTACCAACAATTACTGAAGTACGACTAGTCTCAGCTGCATAAAAAACAACACCACTTAAATTCACACTAAAAATTCAAGTACGTAGAGTGAACAGCAAAGGCTTCTAACTTCTGTACACTGGAGTGACTGCGCCTCATGTGGGCCCGGTATTGTAAGCCTCACCGCCGCTAGAGCGCTTGATGTCAGTACATTAGCAGCCGAGCTGCGGACGGCCAGCTCTCCTCGAAAGCCTTCCTGGGCACAATAGCGAACTGTGATCCGCGCCCAGTCTAATGGTCACTAATCGCGTTTGATCGGCCTTTCGTTTGAACGAGCTGAGGCAACAGAGGTGACTCTTTTTGCTTGGTGACCGACACCATGGAATATTCGAAGAATTCATTGGATTCCAGTTAGATATTTAAAACTTTTATATTTTCTCAATGGTTGCATAATACGATAGAAAGTTAAAAATCCTTCATCAAAATCAAATACTGTTTCATCGTTTACAGTTGGTACGGATGTAAATATTTTTCAATGATACTACATACAGTAGAAGCATCAACGCTTTCTAATATGAAAAGTTGACTCTCATAAGAAAATAGATTTTCTTTCCACTCCAAGGCTAAAAATTAAAAAAGTTTGTTTTTCAATTTTATATTAAAAACATAATGTAAAGAACTGCGTATAGTACTGCACAACTGACAGGAATGTAGAATTGAGCATACAATTCGTAAGTGAGGTAGCGTGAGAGAGTGAGATGCATTGAGCATTGTCAGCGTGATGATAACTGCAGTGCGCAGGGTAGTTAGCACCGTGGTGGTAGCACGGTTATTTTAAAACCACGCTATTAGCACGATGACGTCAGCACGAGGGCACCAGCAGCATTGCTGAAGAATAGAAATATCGGTACCATGAAGTTAGAACGATATTGTCAGCACCGAGGAGTTAGCACCCTAGAGTAGGTATTATGGTACCAGCTTAGGAGCATCAGCCTCATGGAGTAGGTACGATGGCGTCAGCAACATCATACCGAGCTCGATGTTCAAGACCTCCAACGTTGCAACTCTCTCACTCGCTACATTAGCTGCAGGCTGCCACCCACGGCTGCAAGAACAGGTTCGCTCTAAATTTATTTATGGTTTGTGGAGCTCATAGAGAGGAAAGTTTTAAAGTACAGTTGGAACTTTCCTTTAAATCAGACAGAATATAATAGATGCGTGAGCGACATAATTGCATTTCAGAAAATCATTGCTGCACAGTAAATCTTTCACTACACATACGAACACATGCAGGACTCTTACTCATGGATATGGGTTATAAACGAATGGGTGCTCAAATACGGTAAATTGTGTGGATAGCGTCGGACTGTGTGGAGGGGACAGACTACGCTGACAGCAATGGTCTGTGTGGATGGGATATACCACGCTGAGAGCGATGGCCTGTGGATAAAACAGACTACTCTGACAGCAATAGCCTGTGTGGTTGGGACAACCTACGCTCACAGCGATGGCCTGTGTGGACAACGGCGAGCTGCGTAGATATCGCGACCTGGAAACGTAGAGGCATACTGTATATAAAGAACAGATATCATAGACAACACAGCAGCAGAATGTGTGCACAAGGATGGGATTCGTGGACAGCTATAGACTCCATACAGGGACACTCAAAAGAGAAGAAACGGACAGCGTGGATTGTGATAAACTATATGGGTATTAAATTAAATTATTGTTACTAAATTATTGATAGTGGAAAATAGGTAACAGTAAAGACTACAGTATGCTTTATGAACAAGAAACAAACTATAGATTCAGTGATGGTGTACTTCGATAGAGAACGACTTTAGCAGCGACTGACTGTAAACAGTAACGTATAGACAACTGAGTTTTTAATGCAGAGGCTCATTCCGGAGAGACAGCTCTTCATAACACAAGTGGCCATTTTTTTCATCTTGCCGTTGAGCCTTTTTCGGTGACTGAATCGTCTTATTTAAAATAAGAATTTCGAGGAATAAAGAATTTGTTTGTAAATATAAAGAAAGATATCTAGCATATCTTAAACAGAAAAGATGTTTAAATTTAAGTTGAATGACGCGATAGCTTGAAAGTGTCCCAATTTCCCTCATGTTCATGGCTGAAATTAAATCTAAGTTTCTCAGAAGTCTCTACTTGTATCTGATTAAAACTGAAAAAATCTAATGGATTTGAATTTTATTATTTGCCCTATAAAAAATAAAGTACTCACTTGAAATTTAAATCGTTTTCTAGTTGAACTCTTACCTTACAAGGCAATATTTATATCAACCTAACTCTAATGATGTAATCAGATGACATTGACATCATTCAATTTTACTCCTTGTAATGAGATTGAACTTATTCCTAGCATGGTAAAAATAATTTCTTGTGATATTGAGTCATTCGTGCGTGTAGTGATGGAGGGAGAGGAGCAGCACACGGGCAGGGGTGGCCGCATTACCACCTCGAGCGGGCAATTTTAGCGCCTCAGGTCTGTACTTTGAAGCCTGGCCACAGATGAGCCTCCTAATTTAGACGCTCTTTCAATCATGGCGGGCAGCGCTTGTGTGGCCGGGCCCACCTATACAGACGCCTGGGCGCTGCCGGGCTCAAGTCTCTGCCAAGTCCTGGCAGGAGAGTCGACCAAGGCTTGGCCTCATGGCAGAGCCCGGAAGTATAGAAAATGTGTTCTTGCTTTTTAAATTTCATTCTTGAAAGACAGTTTCAACTGAATGACAAGTTAATATCGACACGCAAAACCTCTGCCTAAATTTTTAATCTGTAGTTAAAATGTATCCGCTCAGTGAATGCAATCATTTTGGGGATGTCTGTTCAAGTGGTTGTCTGTTGCCATTAGTGTTTGTGTTTGTATGTAGCCATATTATGAATAAAGCAATACGAAGTTAGCTAGTTAAAAAAAGAGGGGCAAAATTTAAACGATGGAATTTTATGAATGCAGGGACTCAGACCGTTGAACTGAAGATTATTCCGTAAACCGTAGATTGTTCACCGTAGAAGACGTAACGTACGTACATTGAAGGACGTACGTTGCGGTCTTCAGTGAAAAGGTTATGTAGTGAAGTTTGTTTAAGTATTTTTTGTACAAGAAAGATAGATGCTGGGGTGAGTAGTTAATTAAAGTTGTTAAGATACAAGAAAGTATTAAATTTCTTGACGAAGAATCGAATTTACGAAATCACTTGATTATATAGTGTTCATCTTGTTATTGTTGCATCAGTGTCAATTGTGTTCTTCAAAGTTTAGGATACTCTAAATTAAATTTGATTGAAGTCAAACACCTTGTTTTGTTTTATCCTATTCTCACCTAAATAATGTTTATCATACACTGAGGAGTGAGAGTGAGGCAGATGAGAACATCTGATCAAGTTGTATACCATATTAAAAAGAAAGCGTTACTTAAGAGAAGGAGGAAGATAGAGCCATCTGAGCTTGGGAGGAGGATCAGGAAGACAGTTTCAGTGATTCATACGACGGTCTAAGGAGGGTCGGAGAAGGAGTAGGAGGGCGCACAAGGTGGAGAGCTCAGACTTATGCTCCTAATGACAGGTTGTCTGTCTCGTGTTGGCGTCCTGTTCAGTATCATTGTGTTAGCGGCTCGCAGGACGCCCGCTGGGTTGTCGCGGTATCTTCCGCCAGGTATCAGTCGTGATCACATTAAATCCTGTTGCCATTATTGAGATGACACAAAGAAATATGTTCATGTTTTTAACCCGTCTGCTTAAGGTGTCTTAATTCCCAAATTCTGCCACCTTCTGAGTAACTTTACACTGAGTGCAGTAGTAGAATGTAGGAAATCTGTGAATGAAGGGGGCTAATGAATCATATTTAAGCAAACAGAAACACGGCTTCTCACAGAGCAGTACGGGAAAGAACAAATTTCTCGGTATAGAATTTTTCAAAGGGTGAAATGTATTGCTCACGTTTACAGTTTTGTCTTTCATTCACACAGTAAACATGACAACAGCTTTACGACAATCACACAGTTAACATGACAACAACTTCATGGAAATTACAGTTAACATGGTAGCAGTTCCATAACAATTACTTGTAGCAGTAGAGGTTAACGAATATAAGAGGTAAATTACACTCTCAAAAGAACCTACAAATTATGCTTGCCAGTCTGGCACTGAACACTGAGTTGAAAGGAACTGAGAATAGAAAATAAGGAGACTTCAACGTTGATCCGCTACCGATCTTTACAATCGGGCGGGCGAGGGTGCAAAGCTTGCTCGGCATTCTGAATTTTACGGAGAAACTGTGCAGTTACAGGGGAGTCAATCAAAGTTTATAAACAAAAATTTTCAGAGACAGAACAAAGAGTGATTTCATCCTGTCGTGTTAAGCATACTGAGTATATGGTTTTTGTCTACTGTATGATCAGCTCATTGATTTTATCAGAAACGATGATGAAGTACATTTCCTTCTTAATCCAGCATATGTAAACTACAAGACAAAGTGATAATACTAGTCATAATATTGCGATATATGACGTATAGAACATACTTTTTCAATACAGTACATGTAATACTTTGAGGCTAATATTATCGAAAGTCTAAATATACAATATCATTGTGTTTGTGTGCTTCAGATCATTTACTTTTAACCATATTTGTAAAGCCTTCTGAGAATGATATATATTTTCCTATGAAATAAAAGCTTCATTAACGATAACCACCAGCTTGGTCGATTGGTGAGCGAACTCGCTTGCGATGCGAGAAGACCCGGGTTCGAGGCCCGATGCCGCGGTGGTTAGTTTGTGTATGACCATCGCATGGCTAGAATTACGGCATGGGATTTGGGTAGAAGCCCAAAAATGGACCAAAAGGCTCGTTCCTATAGCCTCATTCTATTTCTATTTCATAAAAATTACTGAATTGTGTTTACTTTACACTTAAGTAGCATAATGTTAAGATATTGAGTTAATAATATAAACTGTATTGAATACTGAAAGACATTTTCAGCTAAATGTGAATCCAACCTCATTTGAACAATCATTTCACAACTACGACTAAGTAGTTTCTATTCGTAATTTTCGAATCTATTGCGATATTTGTGCAAAAAAGCAGTAAAATCTAGTGACTTCCTCTTGCAACTTTTTGATCAATATGTTTGGAAAATTTATTTGTAATGAAAGTCAGTGTGTCGCTGTGGCCACACACGTCTCAAGAGTGTCGTAAGTCATACACGCATGTCAGCACCTGACAATTGACAGCAGTGTCAGCAGCCGATGCTGGTGCTCGCTACAGCATTAGCCTTCGAGCAACAGCAATTTTGAAGCGAGCGACCACCCCGAGGCCAGTCTTATTTTGCGTCGTGATCTTCATTTGACGCGCGACTCTAGCGACAGGAACAGCGAAGTGAGGTCTCGATGACTCTATTTGCCACTGCCTCTAGGTCACGAGTGACCTGCGTCCCCTCCTCTAGTTGTGACAATGATGGAGTTTTGTGCAGAGCCGTCATCCGATAGCATCGAATTCATACCTGCAATTCCTTCTAAAACGATCATTTAATTCCAGTTTGGTTTTCGCGAGACATATGATTGGTTCTTTCGTATTGAAATAAAAAGAATGCGAAGTACATTCTAGAATTACCTATTGATCAAGAGATGAATTAAATACAAGAAGAAGCTTCTTAGTTCTATCACCTTTTAAGTCATGTGATTGACGAACGATACATGCGTTGAGTTATTTTTACATATTGATAGGACTAGGTGCTCACATTTCTTTTAAAATAATAGGTTCAGCTTCCATGAGAAACAAAGCTGACTTTAGGGAGTTGGCTTTTTTGTCATCTTGGATTGCGCGACCTCTAGGACAAGGACGACAATCAGTGGTGTAAAATGAGGTGAAGACATTTCAATTGCAAAGTATTATACTATAGCGAACACAAAAGGTTGTATTACAATTCATCTAAAAAAAATGACCAAACAGAAAAGAATTATAATATCTATAAAATATAGTCACACTCGCAGACGAAAGTAGTTCATTAATTTTTCTAGTTATAAAGATTTCTCTAATCTTGAGGTAATGAAAGATACTACGGATCTAGCAGCTTTCCCAAACCGATCACTCAAACTGTGTTTAAATCAGTTCCCTCAGAAACAATCCGACTGAAGTACAGGAAACAATATGAGTCTTAGTGATGCTTACCTTCCCTCAGTCGTATATGAAACTATAGGGTGATGTATCCACTGTTTCTTGGAATCATTGTACGGAGCTATTGTTTGAGTACCCTGTTATCGGAGCTCCTCAAATATTAACACTTCTAATGTTTATGTTCCGTTGAAAGTATCAGTTGAGTTTTGATGCTGTACGCTTATAATTTTCATAGTTAGATACATGATGTTTGAGGTAACTCAAGACAGAATTGATTCATGAGTTCAAAATTCAGACGATGTCCATAGTTAAACTAATATGAGTATATATGATTCTCCCTATTTATAGTAGGCAGAGAAACTTTAAGTTTAGCTTACGTTTCAGATTACGGAAGCATGGAAATTTTTTAGTCTCTGGTTAATTCAACAAAAATTCGGATCTAGAAATTGTTATTTAATTTTCTCAGTGCTTCAGTGTGGTTTTATTTTGCGTGGAAAAAATCGGCAGTTGGCCTTAGTAAAATCGAATTACTGAAGTTTTATAGGAGATTTGATTGCCTAAAGTATACCTTTGCCTTCATGCACTTTGACGGTAGAAGATCTCTGTTATAAACACTGTTCTGAGAGTGTCCTGCAATCTTGTGCAGTTCAACCACAGTCAAGTTTCACCGACCACTACTCAGCTCAAATAAAAAAATTAAATTAGTCAGCGGAGACTTCTAATTTTAGTATCAATTCTACAAATATTGCTGAAATTGTCAGCCACAAAAAACAAGAAAACGCCTCTGTTTACTAATACACTCACAATCTCAATGTTGTCTCTTCTTTGTAAGATCTATTTATATACATATAAGCTTTTGTTTATCATCAATTTTTATACGTGGTGTATTACAACTCAATAAATATCTAGATATGAACAAAATTTTTAATGTAGGGCCAAAAATACTTCATTGGTATTTTCTAAGATGCTTTTAGGAGTACTTTTTTGGACCATCTTTTCCATGCATCAGTGCTTAATATACTTTAACTGGCAATTATTTGGATGTAACACCTATAAATTAAAATGATTCGAGATTTTAATGGAACATGTAACATACATCTTCAGTTACATACGATTTCATAGATTCAAATGCATTTCTACATTCAACTTCAACAATCTCAATCAAATTTCTGCTTTAATATAGCTTCACTGAGGTACTCCAAGCAATTTAAATCATAAAGTTTATGAACATCTTCTTACTTGCGTCGTTACTGCGACTGACACGAAAGCAACCATAAACTCTGCGCTGATAGTGTGCTTCCAGTAGATCTACGACTCCATGAATGGTCCGCGTCCAGCAGGTCTGTACCTGCATTAATGATCTACATATGTACTTCCAGCTGGTCTACGGCTGCATGGATGGGCTTCATCCAGTAGGTCTGTACTCATGTAACCACCAACTTTTGCAGACTTCAAGTGAGCTGCTAGCAAGATTTAAGAGTCAATATCAGTCTCCTCATTTAGTGTTCAATCACTGAACAGATATTTCAAATGACGAAGAAATGTTTGACAACATATCGTTCACAGAAACTTGGCCAGCGTTATTGTGCAACTGCTATTTTGGACAGGTTTAGGTTTATCAGTTTGGCAGAGGGTACAAAACAGCTCAACCAGATCTCTCTAATTAACAATCAATCATATAATTGATCTAAACAACTCACACAGGATCAGAAGCTGTGTGCTTTGTGATAGGATAAATTTTACAATTTTTCACTAACTCAGAGACAACAGATTGCTAATTCATTCGATATCAATTTCAAGAACTTCATAGCGGATAAAGTAAATTAATTTACTGATTGAAAGGTTGATAATACATGTTATTTCACACTGTTAAATGCTGTCTGTAGAATGTAAGACTTGAACAGTTATACTGTGGAAGTCAACTTGGGAGGTAAGATAAAGGGATACGGAACGTTTTTTTCGATTTTGATTTTTTCATTATTCGCTGACACGCACTACAAAACTTTAATTAGGTTGATGTGTTTTGATGAATAAAAAACGATTTTGATAAAATTATGAGCACAGCTTCGATCTCGATAAATGTTTTCTGAGACATCTCCCAAGGGTACGTAAATAAAAAGTATGCAATATACAATTTTCACAAAGCAAATAAAAGGTCAAGGTCGACCTCAAACAAATATATTTGCAGTAAAATTATTCCTAGCCCTCTTCACGGTTTTAGTCAATTTCTATTCACAAGTCCAACATTAAAAGTTTCATAGTTCATGTCTTGAAAATCATAGGTGGAAATACTTCAACAGCATTTATCTAAGTGTCTAGACTGACATTGTTTCCACATAATGAAGTCTGCAACCAGCGTCGACATTCCAAGTCAGATTGTGCGCAGTCGTTGGAGGCTAGTAGCAGTCTCTAGGACTGCTGCAGTGTCATGAGCATAGGATAAAGAATGCAGGTCAAGGGTCTGGAGGAAAGAACTCCTTGTAAAACGCCTCGTTCTAGTTTTGACCCAAAAACTCGAGTCTGATGAGGCAATTTTAAAGAACAAAAGGCTTCTAATAAAATATTGGCAAGCGTTGCCATCCATCGTCCGTGAGGGTCTCGTGCAGTAAATGAGTCTTGCCTTTACTTTTGTTAGACTCGTTACCACTCGGTCCTCCAGAGCCTCTAATTACAGCCTCTTCATCTCTAATGTTGCTCCTGGAAACCTACTCCCTTCCACACCGTTGATGAATCTTACAGTTTTTCTCAAGTAATTATTTTAGCCTGCAGGAAGTAATCGATTATTTACTGTCCCTCTCTCTCAGACAGCCGTGAATGGACCCATTTTTCCACCAAAGCTTAGCTTTGAAAATGTTCCAGCAATTTAAAACGAATAACTGGGAAGGTAAAATAGTTTCATTGAACATCATTTCAGTCTTCACTCAAGGTTGACAGTGGTTCAAGGCTCGCTACGAAGCTTATAAGAATAAGCGGAAGTTTCAATATGATTGCCTCGATTTGGGCCACTAGAGATTTAAAATAAAATAAACTACGAAAAATTAGCGTTTCAGTAGAGACAATAATTTTGTTGGCACTGCTGAGGTGTCATAGCGTCGTCCAATACTCATCACGAGGCCTGACTAAATGTTGTGCCCTCGGTGGGGCAGGAGGGGTACTCGAAGTCGCTTCTCTGTAGATCACCTCGAGGACATGAGAGACTGTTCTTCCCAGATCGAGGGGAGCAGCGTTACCTAATCGCCTTGTGTGGGCAAACAGGAGAACTTTTACTTGTTAAATTCCTAGAGTTTAGTCTTCTCAGCTCAGCTCACATATCTCTCGTAGGATCTCAGTTCCTAGCATCCATTCGGTGTACAACTCAAAAAATTTTTTAGAAGATGAAAAGTTTGAAATGCTGATCATTTCTCATGAAAAAGTCCTCAACAACCTTAGTTCACCCACTTTTCTATACTTCGGAGATTAAAATTTTCACATTCAAATTCCTACGTCCTTCGAAGCACATATTTTTTGCACTTTTTGCCCGTAAAACTGAATCTCTTGGGAACAAAGTTGGACACTAGAGCAGTGTGAGGGGATTGTTGTAAGTAAAAAGCCATATGAAAATAATTTGTAGAGATTGAGAGAAGGTCGGGAGAACATAGAAGTTAGAAATAAAAAACTCTTGTGTAATATTTTTATCTTTTATGCCATGCACATGTAATTTGATTCGTCACCCCTACAATCTTCTGGTATCAGTCTTCCAGTCTTGGTATCAATCCCCCTCTCTCCTGAGTGCCATGCCTTCTCCGACGTTCCAAGATCAACCTTCCAAAACACCTGAGCCACCGCCGTTCAGATTCGATGGCGCACACTTGTTTAGAGATCATTTAGGCGGCTTCCTGCCCACAAAAGACCTGCTTATTCAATAAAAAAGCCCCAATTAAGATCATTAAGTTCACAGGCTCCGTTCAATTAACTAAGAGCTTCGCTGGGTGCATGATAATAAAGGATGGTCAGGGCCGTGACTAGAATACAAGGCGCTGGATCGCCTCTACGGGCTAGGTTGACCACAATCTTTTCTTCTGGTAATTAAAGCTCCTTGAAACCTGTCCCTGCAGCGAATGGTCATTCCTGGGCGGTAGTTGCTTGTGCAAACGGGGATTTTATTGAATCATTTAAAAACAAAAATTCTTCTTGGATATTAACACAGAGCTAAAATTCATGATACAAGTCGTTGCATTAATTTTCTACTTGTTTCGTATCTGATAAATAATGAAAGGTAATTTTTACATCAAACTTGCAGGAAAATTGTTGTTCTTATTCAAGATAAGCATTAAAATTTTGATTAAGCTCGGTAATTACCGATTGAGCTAAGGTTTCAGTAGTGTGCTGGAGCATAACTGTAGTCATTACTATTTATTGACTGTAATCTTTCTCTGCTTGCTTAAACTCTAATTTTCTGCTTGCTTGAACGAATATATGCAGTTATTATATCTAAAAACAAATTCTGATGATAAAAGAGAATTAATATTTCCTAAGAATGAACGTGCTCATAACCTCAAATGTTTTGTTCGACTCAAGTTATGAGTTTCATACAGCCAGTTATGCTAGTTCCAAGCACGACAGCAGCCGATACTGCAATGCAACCGTGTGGTTTAACAGCATCATGTGACATTGTTATGAGGTGTGGGTTACTTTGAGCTCTACAGCTCTGCATTGCTACTCATTCTCCAATAATGGAAGAGATCTCGATTTAGACCAGCAACAGCACCAGATGCAACACTAGCAAGAGCACCGACAGAGGTAACACTGCCATAAGCAGTAGCAATACTAGCATCAGTGTAATCAGCAGCACTAGAATTAGCAGCAATATTAGCTGCAGCAGAAATTTCTGCTAGTTAAAATTTCAGTGATATGTAACCTTGACCTCTATGTTGAGTTCTGAGCAAGGATTTTTTTCTTTGGCCTTCAGGATCCTGTGTTTATTCGAGCAGAAACACAAATGTTTCTTTCTTAACTTTAGCAACAGTTTCCTGTCCCACTTAAGGTAGTGGTGACTTTTTGCCTCAAAATATGCATAGATGTCAGCTGTATAAGTAGGCTCACAATTGTATTGCAAAAAATATTTAAAAAAATATTAATATGACCTTTATTTTTTTGAGATATTAACACAAAACAACCAATGAATTTGAACTTTATTATTTTTTCGCTTTAAATTTTGATATTATGGCCCTCTGAAGTCAACAGTCTAATACTGATAGTAATTGTATACCATTTATTTCTGAATTGTTATTATAACTGTGGGGCAATAACCCCCTTTGATGTATTTTAAGTAAAACTGAGAAATACTATGATATAAGTTCACATTTCAAAGTTTTACTAGTTAATAATGGGTTTGTTGTAGAAAATATATCGATTGCTTCTACCAGCATTGTTTTGATCAAACTGTAGACGAGTGAACGAATATCCGACAAGTATAATAGAACTACAGTGTTGGAGAAAGAGCGCATACACGCGTTTGCAAGAGCGTGTTGTGTAAAATCCCTATTTCCTACAGCAATGAGGCATAGGAGGAATTAGCAAACAAGGACTAGCACGGTCTCCCCCAGCAGCGGCCGGAAAGCTGCCCTAGTGCAGCAGCGTCCGTGAGCACCCAAGTTCGCTGCTCCATTAGAGCCTCGCGTGCGGCAGGTGCGGAAGCGGAGCGTGCCCGTCAGCACCTCTGGAACATTAGCTATGCTGGCCCGGCGCCGTCCTCACTAGCTGCCCTGATTTGCTTGCAGTGCCGTGCCTCCGTACAATCTCATCTTGCCGGCATCCCAACAAATTAAATGAAGAGGTAGTTCGTGGTCGACCTACCATGATTAGACGTTTGATTTTGAAGGTAAGGAAACTAGGGTGTAATCGGTGTTGATTTTTTCATAACGATTGAAGTATTGTTAACATACAGTAATGCACAACTCTTAACCAGCATGACTCTGTAAGATATACAATGAAGGCAAGTGTAGGTATGTGGTTGCCTTCATGATAAATAACTACAAAGTCAATACGAGTACTGATTTCTCCAAAGAAAGTTGCGCGTTATTTAAAATCGTTAATCAATATTAAAAATAGATTATGCTGATCTAAGTTGGGGCCCTGCAGCAAACTGGTCATTTACAGTAACGATGCGCAACTTTCAGCTGCCAGTTTGTATGCTTTTAAAATACAGTTAAAAGACCTTCTGTCAGACTTCCTCAGCATGGCCTTCAAAGCCTCTGCTTCTCGGTTGATGGAGCTTCTAATGACCAATCTCAGAAGTCGATTTCCTCACTTAGAGAACGCCTCATTCTTTGCTCTAGATTTAAGAAGCAATGAAGCGTAGTAGGTCCTCCGACCCTCCCACGATACCGTTTGAGGTTCTGCGACCACTATCCTCTCTCTCTCACAGACCTCGACAAATCGTCTAAAAATACACCCTTTTACAATGAGGCCTCCGCAGCAATTCTTTAGTTGGTGTCACTTCCGGAGGCAGCAGCGGTCTCTTCGAGGTCCTGTGTCCGCAACTCAGGCGTTTCTGCAGTCGCTTGGTGCGGGCACCTGCTTTTGTTTCTGTTCTACTCAGCATTGTGAGCAACTCTTTCCTGTTACTTTTGTTGGTAGTATGTTCTTACACACGCATGGTATGGGCTCATGAGCATAGCATAAACAAGTGACGCGACTTGGATTTCTGAGAGAACTGTAACTCTAAATGCAAGGGTTTTGGCAGGTAACACGAAATTATCTTCATGGGTTCACTTCAATTTCATATTGATACCAACTTTAAATTTTGTGACAAATGATACTTCTTGAAGAAAAATGATTTCTGTAACAAAAAAATAAAAAGGACGTAATTGACGTACATCAGTCTGCAGACAGAAATTTCTACATCAATATTTTACTTTTAAAATGCAGAGAGAATAACAGTTCCTCATTTAATGTGGGAATAAATAGCTGCAATAGGAAAATTCTACACACATTATTCTCTATTGTGTACAATTTCAATACAGAAAAAGTTATTGTTAAAAAATTTATGGTATCTATCGATCACTTACGATTTTTTCATCATCATCTCGCGATCACGCATGATTTTTGAATAAAATTTCGAATACAGGTATTATGCACCCATATTTTTTATATCATTCCCTTATCAAGCTGATTCACATTTGATATTTTGGTTTCAGCTGGGGTATTTTTAACATTTCATTGCACAAAAGCGAAGTTTAATTTATCAGCGAATGTGCGGTGATGTTTCAACGCAGGTATATTTTCAAGTAATTTTTCAGGATTTCAACGTGAGATTTATTTTACCGATGCTTTTCATGAAGAGATCGGCTAAGTTGGACCGAGAGCTGTCGTGTTCTAGCCTGCAAGATCACGGCCCACTCGGCGCAGGTGAGGCGTGACAACTCGCAGCCAAATTTAAAAGAAGTTAACGGAAGCCAGGGACTCATCCCTCATTGATGGCCTGCGCTACAACCACCGCAGCCGATGAGGCTTCGAAAGAGATCATTCAATATTCGGGGAATACAATGTCGGAAAAAACCTCGTAGCCTGGCTCATCTCCCGTCTTTTTGACTTGCATTGAACTTCCACTCAATTGAGCAGCGTGGGAGGAGCAGGCTGCTGTTGCTCTCGTAAAAGATTGAGCAAAATTTTTCAGTGCACTTGATCTTAAGAGATCGAGTTCTGATGTACTTAGGCTGGCGTTTTTCTTGCACAGTTTCCTACCGAACGTGTCCATTGGAGTGTACTCTTGGTAGTGTCCATGTTTTCAGAATAAGTATCCTGCTATAAGCAGGAGTGGTCATTTTCTGTCGAACATTCAAGTGCTTCCTAACGCAACGAATACAGATATTGTGCACTCATATTCTAACTCAAAGCCACTGCTAAGAATCATTTGGTCGTAGTCCTCTGAAGTTTGCTACTTTGAAGGTGTTCTGCCATTTGAATTGCATTAAGTTGGGGAACAATTGAATTTCAGCTATCAAATATGCTGCTGTTGAAAAAAAACACATGACCATGAAACTGTAGGACCTTTCATGTATGTATAATGAAAGATTTGAAAATTAATCAAAATTCCCTAAGGGGAGAAGTAAAAATGGAGTCATAGAAAAGATTGTTGTTTTTTGCCGATTGTCCAATTACACGCTTTTCAAATTTTACGTTGTATGATGAGCATCTTACTTTCAATTTGTATCAAAGCAGGCAGAGAACAGAGGAAGAATAAAGACAATAATAGTTGCAATTATGGGCGTCAGAGCAATACTTACGAGCAGTTTTAACTTTGTGAGACGATCATCCCAAGCAAAACTAGGAGACCAGGTTTACGGAGTTAAAAATTGTGGCCCTTGCAAGGAAGTGTTAACGCTCGGCTGACTAAAGCCCTTTATTTACTGCAAATTTGGTGATGTACGAAGCTTAGCTTAAGATCATGGCAGGATTACCTTCTACCTTTGCAAGCTTATACAAGAAAAGTTCATTCAGAGCAAATCCCATTAGCACCCGCCTCAAGGGCAATCAAACTGCCGCTCACGCCTTCAATGGCTCCACTATGTCCAACTTACCTTCTTCTGCCTGGCCCTAGCATCATCTCCCGGAATTGGCCTGTTTAAAATTATATTCTAGAGCTTAGCTTATTTTTTATGTCAGTTATGTGTTAAGCTACATTCAATTGAATCGTTCATTTAGCTGGAGTCATTGAAAGTATTAATGCAGGGTTAAATGTTGGTAAAAAACTATTTTGTGTACAATTTGAAAATTTTCTCTGTTTTTACCCTAATGAGCGTACACGAATGAAAGTAATGTACATCTCGGCAGCTGTCTTTCAATATATTCTCCAAAACACAATGCAAAATATCTACGAAATATTTCTTGTCAATTATAAAATTGTTTCACTCTTTATTATGCTTGAAAACATACGTGTCCAGTAATGTGTCATTTATTGATATCATTACGAGGTAGGGTATTTTTTTCGATGAAGCTTTCAAACCATCATTATTCATACAGTAGATTATAGATTCTATAATTACACAATTAATTTACAAGTAAACAATTTTTAAATAGTGGTATGTGTTACATACGGCGTTGTGGCATACAGTATACATCATGGTCGAGACAGCCGCATCTGCACACAAGAAATCAATACCTTTTTTCAAATCTACGTAGCAGACTTTTGCCGGTGATTATGGGTCTTTTGTGAAGTGGAAACATATGAGAAGGCTTCATGAGCTGTGATGTATTGTTATAAGCGCTTGCATTTACCCTTTTTAATACAGCAGCTATCTTTTATTGAAGGTTGGGCTCTGAGAGACGGAGGGGTTTCTAGCTTTCTCCAAATTTAAAGTTATTTCACCCAATTCTCTGTTGATTATTTTCTTATAAATTCCCTTCATGATTTGTTCTGAGACACTGCAAATAAGCAAGATCCTAAATGTGATGAATTATATTGATGTCATACATGTGTCCTGACTGACGTGTTCGACAGCAGATTTCTGCGTATTTTGAATACTACGTTCAAAATGATTTAGTACAGTAAGTCAATTTCATTTATTTTATTTTTAGTTGTTTGTAGTTGGAATGGAAGTAAATTAAAGTCTAAATATGAAGTATGAATATTGAGACTTTTTCAGCTTTGGTGGAATGGCAGCGCAAAAACACAAAAATATTTATTTTCTTTCTTAGACAGTGTAAAATTTCAACTCATTTTGGAAGAAGTAACGCAGCCATTGCGGTATGTGGAGATCACTACATTCATACTTGACAAATGCTACAATATCGGTGCCAAGAATGGAAAACTCCTGTAAGACACACTAATGCGTACTGTGGGATGTTATGAAGTGTGGAGAGATATTTTCGACAACTGAATGTGTGTTTTTCTTTTAAATATGAAATGGAATATGTCTCACAACTCAAGAGCACCATTTCATGCGGCAATGAGTTGTCAACAGTGTAACTCTGAGTTAGATTCTTGAAAAAGCGTGATGCAAAATTCGAATATTTGGTTTCTAATACCAGACTTAAGATCAAGGAAGTTGTAAAGAATTCTCCAGTTCCTGCTAGAGAGATTCTCCTTGAAGAAAAGAAAAATTGGCAACTTCCGCTTTGCTCTGCTAGAAGACGCACATCAAGTTATTCGCTGTCCCCAATAACTGTGCTATGTTGACTTCAGTTAGGTGTGTACATGTATATAATAAAGTTATAACAACACAGATTTCTGCTGCCCAACTTACTATCCTGTAGTTAAAAATGTTATAAAATATACTTTATGATGTTTTTTTATGTGCGTAGAAGGTCAAGCTTTATATTTAATATCCGATGCATGATTTCAGCTGAGTGGGGTAATCTCACTCGATCAGATTGATATCAACTGTAATTTATTTTCGAAATGGATTTACCATCATGGTATAGCTTTTAGCTTAGAAAGGCAATACACTGAAACTTGAGAAAAAACTCTAACGATGCAAGCTCGCTTGGCATTTAGCTTAGAAATTCGGAGTCGGTTCCACCGATACAGAAGGCGTCTGTAGAAGCCATGGTTGCGGCCGTCAGTTGTGTCTGGCGGCGCCTTTGCTTCTGTGGGCTCTCCGGCTCGCCTTTTTACTTCTACCCACTGCTGTTGTGAGCTAATCCATGTCGCTCTCTCACTTTCTTTGCTTGCTGCACAATTAGCTTTTGTTGCCTTGTTATTGTTTGGTCTTTGCTCTGCTGTAGGTGTTGCTTTTTGTCTGCTGCCAGATCACTGAGCTACAGGACGCAACTGACAACCTCTGCCAAACATTGACAGATGAGTCACATGAGTCGATTTAAGTCTGACTTTCTGGTATAGTTCCGGTGTTGTATGTCCGCTTTCCTTGAATGTCGACTCGTTTCTTTCATTCATTGCCAGGAGTATGGAGTTTAGTTTTTTCAAGGAAACGGAGTCAATCATAAGTAACAGCAGACCACTAAAAAAGTGGCCAAAAGTCATAATAGGACAATATTACTGCACCTCTGTCCTGGTTTCTTCCTGTTCATATAAATACTAAGTCAAAATACAAATGCATCCTCATAACTGAAACCACCGTGGATATCACAAGTATTTGAGGCAAAGGGCGCATAAATGTTCGCCCTTAATCAGTGAAGAGGCTTTCATTCATCAATTTACATTCTTAAAACGGAGTCCTTGTAGGGAGGCAGCGTCAGTCACTCAAGAGCATTACACAGCAAATTTTGATTGCCTCTAAAGCCACAATGATCCTATTGGCGGAGACAAGAATGACACTCAATGGGAATACTTGTAATTCCTTGTCTGGAATGGATGGTGGCCTACGCGCGGCTTTGCTTGATCGATTGTTGAATTGCCATTGAAGGGAAAGTTCAATAAAGTGGAGGCGGCGTAGGCGACAGTTGATACTGCAGTCTGTCTCTTCTTTTTCAAGAATTCACTTGAAGTGGATCAGTTGCCTGCACAAATCGACGAGCATGCATTCGACACGCGCATTCTAGGGCATTCCAATAAATGAAGTCTCACGGCCAGCTCGGTATTAATTCCCTGACAAGAGCAACACTCACGAGAGAGTTTACTCAGACTCTGTTCAACAGCGCCGTGAGTATAGCCGACCTAAGCACTTTCTTTGTGTCATTTTGTTAGGCGCAATGCTCAGTGATTTGTAACTCCTCTTAGTGTTTGCCTAGAGTCAACATTAGAATGAATTGATGCCGCTTCAGAAGTCAGTACTGGTACGAGAATCAATATTGGAAGAGTTGAAGCACTGGCTGATACCGGTAGAGCTACTTCCGTCAAGTTAAAAAAATGATAATGTCTTTAACAAGCCACTTTTATCACGAGAACAAAAGGTAAATTAAGTGTTTGCGAGAGCAAATATGCTTCGCAAACTTTAAAAATTTATTGGTCTGCGGTGAATAAAATTTGGGCTTGTGGTTAGGTATTGTGGCCTTTACAGGTTTTAGGCGCTTAAAGAGTGGGACCTGAGATCAAATGAAGAATGCTTATATCATAGCTGGACTAAAGTATGCGTAAATCTGGGTCTGACTGCATAGGACTTTCACCAGTCCTTGACAGAAGAGTGAGTGAATCAGAGTCATGAAATTAGTCTTGAATCAGCGGAAGCCCTGTCATATAGATATGCTAACTACAAAGGCTGCAATTTACAACAGACACCCAGAAATGAACTTTGTGGTTTGCTTGATTTGATTGCTGACATGATTATACTCATAGAGAGTTTTAATATAACATTAGCTAATGATAGATAGAGAAGCTGTAGCCAAACAAATTCCTTCAAACGCTCTCGAGCTGCAAAAATTCGGTGGCGGCACCCAAACGCTAAACATACAGAGTACCTATTGGTGAAACATGTTGCCAAATTATAATTAATCACAAAGTAAAATGATTTTAAGAAGTGCAAGTCGAATTCATAATTGCTTATACTTGTAATCGAAAGAGAATATTATGAAAAATATGAAGTTTATCTAATTTCACTGGCAGCATTTGAAACCACCGTGTTAACTTACTGACCCTCTCATGGCATCCAGTCGGACCAAGTCGCTGGACCTGGTTCGAAAAAAATAAGAGAATACGAAGAGTTTTGCATTTATAGGAATCGAATCCACATGTTTTGATTTTTAGTCGAGGGTACGATTTTTACCATCATGCTAAATTGTTCACTTACCATATCGAGTATTGTTGAAGTAATTTATCATGCTAGTATGATTCCAAAATCTTGTTATTCTTTAACATGTAAATATGTAATTATCCGACCCAAGAATGGGCCAGAAGGTTCGTTCCCATAGCCTCATTCTATTCTATTCTATTCTAACACAACTTGAGCTTAAATCTTCTTCGGCAACCTATCGGGTATAAGGAAAGAATATTAGGTTATTTTATAATTCGATTTAATCCTGAACAATCGTTGAAGAACACCACTTACAAAACTCATCACTATGAACTGTCAATGCCGCTGACAAGATGTCGTTGAGCTGCGACAATCTCCCAACAAACTGGTATGTGGTGAGCAACATTATGTGGAGACTCACTCATTTGTAGGTATTCATCAGTGTTTCATTTGTCGTTGGTAGCTTGAAAGCTGCGGCCAGTGCTTGGATACCTTGGCTGATCTCCATGTAAAACAGACCTGGTGCGGGTGAGCCTCCAATGAACCGAAGAAAGGGCGCCTCGTAAAACATTCTTAGCGACTGCCTCTTCTGAAAAGCGCGAGTCACAAATTTTCTTCAGACTGCCTCGGTGAAAGATAACACGCCTTCCTGTCGCATTTGAGGCTCCCCAACAAAAGACTACAAATGCCCTCCGCCCGCAAAGAGACCGCGGCGCTTTGCCTCTGGGTGGCGTTCCCGCTAGTGGTGGTATGCTGCTGCTGCACTTCGGCAACATGTCCTGCATTGAGTTTGTGTGGTCGTGTAGTTTGATTATTCCACGTGTATTAATTTCCTTTGATGTTTATCTCATTAAATGGACGTATGCGTATAACAGCGCACTTTTGCTGGCGGTTGTGTGTTCGTGAGCATGCACCGTAAAGGTACTTCTGGTGCTGTAACAGTACTTTTAGTGCTGTTACTGTACTTCTGGTGCTGTAACAGTACTTTTGGGGCTGTAACAGTACTTTTAGTGCTGTTATTGTACTTTTAGTGCCGTTACTGTACTTCTGGTCTTGTAACAGCACTTCTGTTCCTAAAGTAACATTTCATCGCAGTTACGTTCATCGTAGAAGCTTAATATTGATGACTAAATGACTAATTCATGCTGAATATGGATCATTTGCTTTCATTATTATTTGTCCAAGTTTGATTATTACTCACAATATGGACATTTGATATTTATTACTATGATATGTTCCCTCCATGATGTTCATCATATATTTGATGCATATTTCGACTAGCATACCTACGGGAGTTCTTAAATTCAGAGGAAGAGACGTTTTTGGTGCAGCGGATCTGTCAATCTCTGCATTTCTGCGCTTGTGATCCTGTAACTGTGAACTCACTCTTCGACAATGCCGCATTTAGTTCTTAAGAATATGTTTACAGTCAAAGTTATCATATTTGCATACGAATTCAGTTAACAAAGTCCATGAAGAATTAGCGGATAGACTTTGTGTTATTTAAAGTATTTATGATATTATTCTCAATAATTTTGTCGTATATTGAACATCTTTAAATCGATCAGCTAACAACAAATCACAGTACTGTCTGTCTGGCAGAAATCAGAAGCGATGTGAAGGCATTTCTTTTTTCGACATTTGGAGGTTGAATTGTTCCACGAAAATTGTGTAGGCAGCATGTCGCTGCTTGTCAAACGCTGTTTGGTCTCTTTATATACGACACAATATACACAGTGCTTTTAAAGGCTTCTTTTGAGAACACCATTGCAAATTTTTGATGCATGCAATTAAAATTTATTTGATAGACGTGTGCATAGATGACTTTCCCGAATCAGTAGGACAATTCAATCAAAATTCAGAGGTTGTACACGTTTTACTTGGGTTAATTTGTAAATTATCTTCATAACTACATCAAGTGATATCTCTCTGGAACTTGTTTGTTCACAAAATTTTCATAAGGATAAGATATTAGCCTCGTGTTCGTGCTACGCCAAGTGAGCCATTAAGTTGGCTGACATTCCATAAGGCAAGTCGTTACTGTGCTAGTCTCTAATACTCCCAAAACAATGTAATACCCGCATAAAAATGCAACACCCCTTAACAATGAGCTATGTTTGATACATCCATTATTCGATTTACTCGCTGATTTCAGTGGAGAGGGGGTTGAAAGATTTTATCCTTGCGCTCAATATTAAAAATCTTTGTCTATCTCAAGTAAACGTATCTTATGAACAACTAACCACTCGCGATAGCATCATGAATTTCCGACGACAAAATTTCATTTTGGTTTGGTCACAACTATTTCTGTCAGTATTAAATATTTGTACTTATTCCTAAACTCACTTCAGTGATGACAAAATTGTTAAAGATTGTTACGAGCCTCGTGCGTGTGTATCTTAAACTCAGGTTCATTTTTCTCTTTAATTACTGTCGAATGTTTTCAGTCGGTGCTCAGTTATTGCTGGCAATTTTGTGTTCAAGTAATAACTCTTACTCCCGTGTGGTATTGATATATTGTGTCGAACCTTAATTAAATAATTTAAATTTTCTTTTATAGTCACATGGTTTTAGTTTCTTATTTGTCAGCCTAAAACCAGTAAGTCAGAGTTGTGAAGCCTCTTTTTTTTGTAGACGGTAAGTTCAGCATTTTTTATACATTGAAACAGATTTAAAATGAACCAATTGTTCAAATTCCATTCTGTTTATCAAGTAGCTCGTTTGGAGTCACCATGCACCCATTAAAGTACTTGGTACTTCAATCTAACTGAACATGTACATAGCAATAGACAATAAGTGTGCATTTCGTCTGTAGTAATCATGCTACACGCCAACTGCGTAGTTTGCCTGTAGTAACGCATGCTACACGCCAATTGCGCAGTTTGCCTGTAGTAACGCATGCTACACGCCAATTGTGCAGTTCGCCTGTAGTAACACATGCTACATGTCAGCTGTACATCACTAACACAACGCCCAGCAGCAGCTGACCAGACCCACAACAGCGACCGGAGCAGCAGCACGGGCAGTATGTGATCACTGCGAGGTATCACAGGCCGGGTGTAGTTATTGTGATTCTTACTGCTACTGCCTCAGCTTCAGATAAACCTTTGCACGCAGCTTTTTCAGCGGTGTTTTTTCTTAGTTTGCTCTAAATTTTTCGAATGGACGTGGAAGAATGCGAGAAAAGCATCTACAAATAATTTTCAATATATTTTGAGTGTTTGAGAGTAATTTTTTACCTTCTTTTATACACTCACCTGAAAACATTCTGGATGGCTGACTATCAGGCACACTTCAGGCTTATGGTAAAAATGGATTTCCTCTTCAGATTAAGGTGATATTTCCAATAAATAAGTTTTCTGAAAAAAAAGATTTCCTTTTTACATTCCTCCTGTATTTAACACAAATAAGCTTTTTGTAAAATAGATTTCATTATATTATTCCTCCTGTACTTCATTTAAATAAACATGAGAAACTAACGGAGAATATTCACGCATTAAAGAGGGTACACTAGAGGGCAGACGAAGATGAGTGAAATTTATTAAAAGAAACATCATAACAGCAGCGCCATGAAATGCTTATCAGAGTAATACCACTGAACACTGAGAAGACTCAACGAATTTGTTTTTATGATGTAATATCAGACTAGCATGCGTGTAGTTCCATATTTAGGTTCATTAAAATTTCTATTAAAACATAGCCCACAAGCACAATTGCTCAAGCTGTAGTTTTACTAACATCTCCCTACCCAAACTTAGGCTGAAACATGGCAGTAAAATTTTTTGAAATCTTCTTAATGTCATCACCATCACTACTTGTTAAAACGAAAATGCTGTTCAATGCTTTCTTTAAGGGGGTTTCATCCAACTCACTCCTTATACCAACGTAGCTAAGTCTTCTTAGTGAGTGAGTCTCTTCACAGAGACTCAAAAGCAGGTGGACACCCATTTGTGAAAAAGTACAACGACTGTAAGTATTTGTAAGAATCAGTTTTGTGTGATATCACCAGTTCATTCAATGGAACCTGGGCTTCGTTGCGACCACATGTGGCGACCTAAGGTCTGAGGCGCATGGACACTCTTCGGACACCCGCCAGCTGCAGAGGCTCTCTGTGGCCGCACTCAAGGTCTCCAGGTCCAATTTTAGACGGTAGGTGAACTTGGCGGGATCATGAGCATCGATACGCTGCATTGCAGGATTTGATAGCCGATAAGCTTCAATATTGATTTATTAGAACTCAATATTCAATGCAATACGAATGCAATGTGTAGTCCGTGGTGAACGACACAATGCAAACTCTTCTGTACGTTGTGCAAAACACAGTGTACTCTAGAGTAGACAATGGTTATTTTAGACAGTACTCTTGAAAGTATCAGATATGACTTTGTTCATACGTGAACAACGCTGTGTGGGACTTGAACGCTATTAGAAGGTAGAGTGCAGCACCTCATAATCAGTGCAGCAGGTTGTTACCATGACAGCTCTGAAGACGGCAGGCGGTGATAAATATTGTGCACAATGCAGAAGATGATGTCCAGTGCAGTAGATGACACTCATACTACACAGATCAAGTCTCAGTGGAGTTCATAACACGAGGTCCACACCGTATCTCCTTCAGCAATCGAGACTATCACTTTTGGAGTCTGTAGTTGCACTGTTTTATCACAGCGATGTCTTAAGACATTATAGGAAAATATGTACATCTTAAAGTACTAATCAAACTTTCAGCAGTAGAATGATGAGAACCTCCCAGTAACCGATAACCATTGCATAAAATATGTGTGGGAAGTAGCGGTAGCACAATATGCTACATAGTAAATAATTCATAATGACGATGTGATGTACACACACTCACTGTGCAGTACTGAGTTGTGCAGCAAGGCACATTGGGATCCACATGCTTCATGTAGCTGTTGCTGTCAACAACTCTCTTCTGACCCCGCATATTCATGGAGCTCTAATGAAGAGTTCGGCAATTGTGTTTCCCTTTGTTCTCCGTTTTTGGTTAAGGAGATCATTGGACTTCCGAACAATAGTTTCTATCCACTCAATTTATCGAACAAATTATACGATGCAGATGAGCCTCTTCACCATAGCGAATTTCCCCGATCACTTGCACCGTTGCTTTGCATCCTCACAGACGTTCCCTCTCAAGGAATTTATCGTAGTCTCATCATTAACGACATGCAATAACTTTGAAGGTTCTTTGAATTAATTCAGAAATTTGGCGCTGATATCCCCGCTGCAGAGTAACGGACAATACCATCCACTCGTGTGGGCGACAGCTTGTGGCTAATTGAAACTTTTATCGCATCTATTAAAATCGTGAAATAATCGCCCTATTGCCATACGTTTACTAAATGCAATTGAAATATATTTTACTTGAGTTGTATTGTTTAATAGCAAACGACGAACTGTAATCAATAGGAATTAAAGATAAAAATCGATTTAGGTGACGTATTTCAAGGATCAGCAAAGAACCTAGAGGAGAGAACACCAGGTAACACCAGGTCTGAAAAGAGCAACAACTCCGAAGGGAACGTAGATTCAAAGATTATTGGTGAGCGAGTTCCTTAAATTTGTCGGAGCAACGAGTATAAATTTATCTCTAGGTAAATTTTCAAAAACGGTTTCAAGATTGAGATTGTTCTTGGCATGCTCACTGAACTTACACTTGCTGATGTATTTACTGACATCGCCCTCACTAACCAATGATTTCTGGATCCATGCTTGCATGCGGACCAACAGTTGTCGGACCCAAACCTGCGGACACACATTCGGTAATTAAGCCCTTACTGGCCCATTCCTGATGATTAGGCTTTTGCTGGTCCATACCTGATGACTAGGTACCTGCTGGTTAATACCTGATGACTTAACACTTGCTGGTCCATACCTGATGACTAAACACTTTCTAGCCCGCACCTAACGGGCTTATTTTTCAAATTTTTTTAATATGCCTTATTCTAAGTGGCCTCTAACAGGACTTGCATTTACTAACTAGCTCCATATACTACGATTGTCTCCATATTTTATGACATTTAAAGTAAATGTGTCCCTCATCTACCCGCTAGGAAGTTCGAGCTCTTTGTTCGTAAGTCCCAAATTTTGTGAGCCATCATTGGTAAACTGAGTGCTCCCCTCGTGTCAGTTCTTGTTAACCCTGAGTTGAACTTTACCGGAGGTTCAAGGGAGCTGGGAATAACTACTATACTAGGGAGAACAATATTAAATCCTGTTGATATAGCACGCTAACATTTTCAAAAGATTCTCTAAATTTAGAGTACATTCTCTATTTTTTCAGTGGTGTGGAAGAACATGACACTAATGATGACTTTGGTAAAAGAGAGCGTGAAGCCCTAATGTACCAGCTTGAAAGTTTCCCTCACGTAGCACAGCTAAAGCTTCTCATAAAATGCCTAGAATGAAAGACGAGTTCAGGTAAATTGCTGTTTTATTATTGTCATCCAGACCTTCGGAGCGAGAGAACTGAAAAGACTTTTCTTCTCTAAATGGAGTGTTCCTCTCTCATAAGGGATGCCTTCCAAATCTAAGGTAAATGTTAGAGCGAATGGTTTCTATCGAATCAGTGTGCAAATTCAAATATTGAACTGGTTCATGAATGGCAGCTAAAATTACTGGTTTTGGTTCGAGTTGAATTCTTGGATAATTTTTCTAATCCATTTTTTAAATTTTAAAAAGAAAATTTTCACAGTCAAGCAACAATAATGCCTTTATGTTCTCTTTTTGCTTTTCATTTGATGCAATCTTATACTTCTGCAACAGCCATTTTATATTCAAATTCTTCCAAATTAGAAATTATTCAACTAATTTTTCTGGTATTTAGAACTATTATGAACCTTGTTTGTAGGAGTACAAGGAGGTATTATGTAATACAGAGACTTGTATCTCACGTACTAGCGGCGCACCTGCCATCCAACGTCCAGATTCTGAGAGTCTGCAGCGGCTTTCACAGGCACGACGCTCCTTAGCTTCTCAATGATGTTACCCCACATGTTCTCTTCCAAAACTTTTGACCTTCCACTGTTGTGTTTTATTCTGTTTGATTTTTTATACAGTAATTGTTCAGTGTTTTTCCGTTTCCTTATCATAATCAGTCCATGCATTATCTTACTAGTTCTTTCAATACCATTATGCTCATTGTATTTCTCCCGAGTTTTTGAATAAGTTGAAGCTATTTACGTTATTCCTCCCATTCAATGGGTTCTGTTGTTTTGTAGAAGATGGAAGGGAAGTTTAAGTTTTTTCATACTCCTCCCCTTCTTTCTAGAATGATGAAAACGATAATTTGTTCATAGGAGTGCGAAATTCATCAATGTCGTACGCAACAATGCAACATGGCTTCAAAACGTGAAGAACAATTCGAGGGCTAACTTCCTTTTCTACAGCATAAAATAAAGTCCAAGGCATCCAAGAAGTAGACCCTGCAGGAGCCAAATGCGCTACAGGTGTTGCGACTGGACCACTAAACGAGGGTGAAATTTATGTGCCTCAAGTGAAGAATGCCTCGTAAAAAAACGAGAGCGAGATCCGAGATCAGTCATTAGAGCCCTGAGCGTCCATTAGCATATTAAGTGAAATCATTATCCAGCACTTGGGAAACTATTTATGGTGAAGTGAGAAAAGACATAGGATCATGTTCTCTTGCTATGTCATGGAAGCTTCATTAGAATTTTCTTCAGGTTCTCTAAGCCCTCTGAAAAATATTTACGAAACTGATTACTGCAAAATACGACCCAACCAGAATTCCAACGCAGTATTTAGCTTCATCGGAGCGAGCTGTAGAGGCTCATCATCAGCAGAGTTAGATTAAATCGAACTCTGATCGTGGATGTGTGTGTGAGCTACGACTCATGCCGTCCGTGTGAAGTTAACCAACTCAAAACTTTGCTCTCATTGCTGCCTGCAGCTCTTGCTGGGTGCGCCTGCATGCGGGCCCCTAATACTTGCATCGTTCTGGATTTTTGCTGTCAAAACCGACTTGAAATGTTTGAAAAAATGGAATCGAGCTGCCCGTCTTACGCTCGAACGATTAACTTAATCAACTGATCTGTTTTTAGGTCAGTATTGCACACTAGACGATTCCCTTTACTAGATCCTTAACTTTCAATATCGAGCCACAATTAGCGAGAACCAGCAATTTTGATATAGAATTACCGCTTGAGGATGAATTAAAAATAGTTTTATAGTTTTATTTCGTAGCTGCCATTTAATTTACTACAAATTTTATGAAACAATTTTTTAACTCTTTTTATGGTAACACGAAATTAGTTATAATTAATTCATTCATTAAGTACAACTGATAAAAACACAAAACTTAATTTTTTCGTCTGTGAACTGGAACCAGAGAGAGGAACTTGGACCTGGGAGACGCTCACTCCGTGGCCGGTGGCTGGAGTCCATCACACTGGAGCGCTGATGGTGTTTTACATTCTTTTGTTTGTGCAATTAATCGGGGCGCATTGGCCACGCCTGTTATCCTGGCGAGCTATTCTATATAGCAGCTCCGTAATTAGAGCCAGATTCCTTCCTAAATAACTCTGATATATTAGCGACCGACGATAGACTTCACTCGTTCGCTAACGAACGAACCTGCACATGTTCTCTATGGAGATCTGAGGCTCTTTTGTCTTGCCTTAAACTATAGCCTGATATAATACGAACTTGAAGATCTACGTTATTTGGTTAGCTATTTAAGTAAATTTATACAGAAGAGACTTCAAATATTTTAAATGCTTAATTATTTTCACTCTTTGAGTTCGTCTAAAGTATGATACATTGACTGCACAGATTTGCAAGAACGGGACACCGCTACAGCTATAGAAGGAAAGATTGATACACAAATAAATGTACCACAAGCATTCGACTCAAGCGATGTGTACCTATGACTGAACACACAGAAGCTCAAGAGAATCATACGGATGAGCTAAGAAGTTCGTATCCCTCGTTAAATTCGATGTACAATAATTGGAAGCCTGATTACGTACATCCAGCTCTCTAATATTTTAGCCCTCGAGTTTTCTATTTATTTATGAGATACATGGTACAAATTTTGAAGTGTATCCATCAACCCTCTGTAATAATATGGTTCTTGTGTCAGGTAGAGCTTAACAATAACAATAGTAACTCTTGGATTAAAATCTAGAGTAATTAGAGTAGAGAGCAGATTATTTCAATAGTAAAGATAATCAAAATGTTTTCTAAAAATGGGAATGGTTGTAATAGTACCAATGACTATGATCGTGACTGCTTACAATAATAATAAAAATGATATATGCGATAAAATTTTACCAACTATTTAACAGGGAAGCTGACTTTTTTACTAAATGGACATGAAGTCAGTATCGAAAGCACCACTCAAGCAAGAAAGTAAAAGCACTGAAGTCGAAACTCTCTACCGTAGTGTATTGGTTAATTTTGCGTTTCCAATACAGCTCATGTTCTACGCACTTTTTCTGATACATGCATGAAAAAGAGTTGCAATGTATTCTCACATAAATACAATTACTAATTGAACATAGGAAGCCCTTCTCGAACGAGCTGTTTTCGGACACTAGAACGCTTTCGTGACGACACTAAAAGAACTCTTTGACAACCTTGGAAAGAATTTTTTCACTCTTTCCTTAATTGATCAAGTAATTTATCATCGGCTGAACTTTTCTCAGATTGGACGAAAAAGACCTAGCGCCAGAGCCTCGGGTTTTCTCATTGTTCTTGATTCATGCCAAGCGACGGCCGGAAATTGGCCCTCGACTATCGATAAAAATAGCTAATTGAGGCCGGCAGAAGCGGCGAAGACGGCCTTAAATTTTCCTACGAATTTCTAAACTTTTTTAGAGCAAAAGAAAATGCGAACTGTCACTCGAACAGGTCGGAGGCAATGTACACTAGCACTACGGAAGCAGGAACAGTAGTGACAACAACATCAAATACTTGCTCGTAAAACAGCAACAAGAAATCCACGAAAACTCGGAAACACTGCAGAGTTCTTATATTTACATTACAGAACTCTGACATACTGCAGAACCTCTTCGCATAACATGACTTAAATACAATGCAAAATTTTCACTCATTACTGAACTCCATCCCTCTACAGAACTCCTGCACATAACAGAACTGCGAAACCTTGCAAGCCTCTGAGGCACTACATTTCAAGTCTCTGCACAGCTCTCCAACACTGCAGAGCTTTGATCCTGCAGAGCTTTAATAAGCACCAAAATCCAATGTTCTAAAAAACTCCAACACTCCACAGCACCCTTTAAAACTCATATTTTTGTAGCCACTATAGTTTTCATGCGCTGCACCTGAGAGTTCTAAAGAAATCTAGCTCACGCTTAGCAAATTGATGCATCTCTTAACATCCAGCTCCCACACATCCCACAGCCTCTACACTCCTCATAGTACCCACACCCTACAACTTACATACACTCCACAGATCTTCCCCCACCTCTCAACTTTCACACTTATCACAGCTCCCCACACCCTACAACTCCTCCACACATCGCAGGTCCCCACACCCCACGACTCCCCCATGCATCACAGGTCCCCACACCCCACGACTTCCCCATGTATCGTACATGTCGAGTTCAGGAGACTGTGGCACATCAGTACCAGGGCATGCACGAAAGAAAAAGAGAATTTCCCACGCAGTTTTCGTTAGCATTTTTTCTTGACAGTCTTTATTAATGAGCTGAGGAAAAGTTCCGTTAGGGCTTCAGGTGTTTGAGCAAATTTGTTGCTATGACGGCGTACTTGTAAAGAACTTTGAGGAAATACTGCTGCTGCCAGCAGACTCCGCTCCGTACTTAATGATGTTGAGTACTGATGCTGAGTCTAATGCTGAGTCTGATGCTGAGTGCTAATGCTTAGTACTAATGATGAGTGCTAATGCATTTATTTGCTTCATTCAGAAACATATCATGGAAGAACCTGCTTTGGAGTTCTATAAATTATTCATTTAACTTTTTTCCTCAAACTTGTTCATGCTATATACACGTAAGGCACGTGAGCACTTGAATTTAACGTTGATTTATATGAACTCAACTGGTGCTTTCCCCTGCTGTAAACAGACGGTAATTGTTTTAACGGAACAATATTATGTTTTATATACTTCATATACATATATATACTGTATATATACATAACATTATAAGCTCTCCCTTCTTAGGCAAAACCTTAACAAGATCCAGACTAGCTCCAGCCTCTCAGTCCAGCTAAGCAGCTCACCAGAACGAGAGCTGGAACCCTGCACTCACACGAGTTGGTCGCTCACTGAGCACACGGTGCAGTTAATGTCATCATGTGGGACGTGATTTAACGAAGTCCCCAAGGAGCTGAACATCCAATACAAAAGTGCATGAGAGTGCGACATTGTCTAGGCTCTGGCTTTCTCATAACATTTTAATAGGATTTTAGTCCAGTATTTCCATAATACTCGCAGCTATATGTGTAGTTGATGAGCTGAAATTAAAGAAATCTTAGTATTTCGAGTAAAAAGTTTTATCACGTTAAGTTCAGGATTTAAAGTTAACCGGAACACAAGCTTTCAAGCCAGCAATGTAATTTTTACTCAGCCTTCGTGCAGTGGCACACCCGAGGCTCTGTAACTTAGTTCTCTGGTCCAGGAGCGTTGAGAGAAGAGTCCTTGCTTATTATTTTGAAGCAGGTAACCTTGAGCAAAAAATGGCTCACTTTTCTAATTAGAAAACAGAAGTTCGTTTTTCATGATAACTATCTAGAACAAAGTATTTTAAAAACTAGCAAGTACAAGATTCGTTTTGCAATGGAATATATTCACATTTTTCCTGTAAAGGTGAAACGTACGTAAAGTGCGGAGCTCGCCTGCAAATTAGCAAATTTGAATCTACAAAGCAAAACGGAATGCGGATCCCCCTTGCGAAGTGTGAACTCTGACTCAATGTTCCATGCTGCGAGTTATGGGAACTTACGATTAACTTCATCTGGCATTGGGACCCCACATGGCATAAAACTTTGCAGTTCCCTGAGTATGCAGCTCTAGCAGCTCTGGACTTGATGATCTTCATTTTAATAATGAGCCTCTGCTGTGTAAATCAAGAGGCAACGCTATAAACTGCTTACACGCACTCATGATGCATGAGAGAAGCGATCAGCAAATGAAGTTTGGCGCGCTGACGCCCTTAATGCGATGTGTAAGGCTTCCCTCGGCATACATCATTGATGTTCGGCGTCCTTTGCCTCCACCGCAGCCTGGCTGCTTCAGAAGCTCTGCTGCAAGTCATCGAAAAGTTTTGGTAGCTCTCCAGTTGTGAGGTACACCTTCAGTATTAGAATTTCAACAAGAAGGTTGTTTGGGATAAAGTTAGGCAAACAGAAAAACAGGGTATACGTACGCGCTGTTATACTGAGAATGTCCTTTGGATCTACACTTTACAGGAATGATTTGGGTATAGCTTTAATTATCAATCATGACCTTTTCACTGTGTGAAATTTTTCATTATAACATCATTAATTAACATGAATGCCGACATCCTTTGACACCCAGGCTATACTGATGATAATTTGTGTGCTCTTTCAGATACATTCCTTGTCTCTGACCCAGCTTGCTCACTAACTGTGGTGGCCCAGACGAGGTGTGTTCAACAAAAGTCGGCTTCATCTATTGGACCGCTGGTCTTTCACAGGTGCTGCTCTAGAACTCTTTGTGAGGTCTAAATTTTGTTATTATCAAAATTATTCTCTTTCCAATTAAGTATTTTTAATATAGGTAACTGAATCACAGGGGAAAGTATCGTTAGTTTCGTATTCAGGATTTTATAGCGTAAGTCTCTTGTTCACACAAGTATTTCCATACAAAGTCACACTTACGCTGACACCCACACTCAGATCTTCACCCACGCAAACATCCACACTCAGACCTTCACCCACGCAGACACCCACTCTCACACCCATTCCAACACCAACACGAACACCCACACCTTCCTCCACACAGACATCTCCACCCAGACCCACAACCACACAAACTCCCACACATACACCAACACCGACACCCACACAAACACACACAAACACCCACATCAACACTTGCACCCTCTCTACACGCACAAATACTCACACCCACACATTCCACACCATAAGTCAGTACTCCCATAGCAAATATATTCTATTATAAAATGCTTTGATTTTGTCGGCCATACCTGTTGAAAACACCCCCTACAGTCGTAGCTTTTATTTTTAAATTTATTTTATCTTTACTTCTCTGTTGCTTTCTAAAGTATCTAATCAACAAAATGATATTAGTAAAAGTGGTGGTCAGTTCTTAAGCACACATTTCAGCCAATCTAAGTAGAAAGCAGAACAAAAACGTTTTTGAACAAACTTTGCCAAAAAATTCCGAGCATTCTCCATTTCTACCTCTACTTCTATTCATATAAATTCTCTTTTACAGAAGAGTGAGCTGCGTGTCCTTTAAGACCTGATGTATTGAAAAATGTATTTTTTGTGTCAAAATAGATAAAACACTACAAACACTTCGTGTTTCCTTTAAAATATTTTGTATATTTTTCCTAGACTTATATTTACGAGGTTACAATCGCTAGTTGATTACTGCTCATTTTTTCTACAACAACGTGAATACCCTCTGACATCACATTACAATTTTGCGAAATTTGCAATTACTTTCATGAGAGGGAGTTATGAGCGTGAACGAAAATTTGATTTTCATCAAATTGTGAGAGACGATTATTCACGCTCTTGAATCGATCGCGAGAATTTCTACAGGAATTTCTTTTTCATTTACCAAGCCTGCAGACACTGACTTGCCAGCTTCTTTCTTTATTGTTTAGGATACAACTACAGTAAACTGGGGAAACTTATTGTCTGCTGATGAAATTATGCTACTTACGTGAATGATTGCTGGCGAGTGGTTATTAATATTGTCCACTTTAAAAGTTAATAACATAACTGGCCCTGACACTGAATATGATTACTTCTCTATCTTGTCTTCTCAGCTAAGAAAATCAACAAATCTTTCTACTCAGTCAAATTACCTCACTTCATCTGCCTCAGATAAAAACACTGTTAAATTATCAGCCTCAGCCAAATACAAGCTCTAAGCACGCATCTTCCTCCATAAGCAGCATCGAATCGAATGAACTCTTTGCGCTACATCTGCCTTCTTGGATTAGAACATTTTTGGATCATCAGCCTCAGTCAAATCTAAGTGCCTCGTGTACCAAGAGCATCATCAAATCATCAGCCTCAGGTGTTTGTTCCTTCTTACCTCACCTAAGACATCTGCCTCACACATACACTGCTGGTTAAAATGATAAGACCACTCCTGATTTCGGCGTTTTGAGTACATGCATTTACTTTGGCGGAAATATTTCTCTTAACACATATCAAAGGTGAATGTAAAAAAAATTTCAATGGAAAAGATTTTCTGAAAATGTTGTACCTAACATTTCATTCGCCAGGAAATGAAAAGCATCTCATTATGCCTAGTCATAATTATAAAACCAAGATTGTAATACGTTTTTTTGGCAAAATGTAAACAAATTAGACAGTTGCGCGGAACAGATGATGAGGTGAGAGTGTGTGTAGCCAATTAATAATACTCTCGATTAATTTTTATATGGCTAGAGGACAAGTTTTAATAGATTATGAGCGGGGTAGAGTTGTGGAACTCAAAAACCGTGGCATGTCACATAGAGCAATTGCAAGTGAACTAAATAAGAGTAAAACTGTCGTCACAAACTCCTTGAAAAATCCCACTGAATATGGAACGAAAAAATCCACCGGTCGCCCCAAGAAGATCACTCCTGCTCTTGAAAGACGAATAAGAAAGGAGGTTAAGAAGAACACAAACATAACTTCAAGGCAAATAAAGGCAAATACTGATGCAGACTGTAGTTCTCGTACAATTCGGCAACATTTAAATAATAAGGGTTTTAATAAATTAAAACGATTTCAGAAGCCCAATTTTCTTCTTCACCATAAAGCCTCCCGCATGCAATTTGCTGCAGATCACCAAACATGGAATATAGAAATGTGTAAGAAAGTTGTTCTTTCTGACGAGAAGAAGTTTAACCTTGATGGCACTGATGGATTTCAGCCCTACTGGCTTGACAAATCTGTTCCAAATGAAACTTATTCAACAAGGCATAGTGGAGAAGGGAAGGATCATTGATTGTGTGGGGAGCTTTCTGTTTTAACGGGACGCTTGAGTTACAGCTTATGGAAGGTCGCCAAACATATGTCGGATACGTCATCATGCTTAAACGTGCTTCTATCCTCACTGAGTGTCCTAGGATGTGTGGAGAAAACTGAATTTTCCAACAAGACAATGCTGCAGTCCACAACGCTCACCATTCGAAACAGTTCTTTGATGTCAATAATATCCAAGTCTTGAACCATCCACCTTGTTCTCCAGATCTCAACCCGATCGAACACCTTTGGGGATGGATGGCTAAAAAAGTTTTTAAAGATGGATTTCAATTTGAGACCAAAGAGGGTCTTTGTAAGGTTGTGTTCGATACTTGGGACAAAGTCCCAGTGGACCTCGTACAAAAGCTTGTAACGTGCATGCCCTAGCGAATTTTCCAAGTAATCAAAAATAATGGAGGATACACTAGTTATTAAAATGTTTTTGTAATATTCTATGTAAATCTATTTATAATTTATAGTTTGGTCTTATAATTTTGATCAGCTGTATTTAGCTGAAGCTTCATTTCTGTTATTTTTCCACGACAAAATGTTAAGGGATCTACTTGTTTGCTTATCCATTATTTATTTAACCTATATTAGAGCTGTGCGCAACAATTTTATCTCAAATTGTTCAAAATATGATTCAAATTTTGGTACTTCGTAACTGGTCTTATCATTTTGACCAGTGGTGTATGTCTGTGCATCCTCCCCGTGCATCACCAAGTACAACATCAGGCTCAGCCTAACCCGGCGCTTCTTCACATGCCTCCCCAGCTTGGAATATTAGCAAAACATCAGCCTCAGTTAAATCCCTGTGCCTCCTCACTTGCCTCCTCAGCTATGAGCATCAGCAGATCATCAGCCTCAGCCAAATCCCTTTGGATGCGAACTTGTGAATGCCTGCGGGACGCCTCGGACCTCCAGCTGACTCGAGAAATGCCTTATGAACGACCGTCTATGCATCATCACGAGCATTATGTTTCGGCCAACCAACCTAAACATCCTTAAAGGCTCCGCTTGTACAATATTAAAACAGCCTAACACAAATGATCACAAGGAAACCGACGACTAAGGTGGTCTCCCTGTCTCCGGCCTATAGGACCGAAACCCAATTGAGTGTGCCGACCTTACGGGCGGGCATCGTTAGAGTTACTTTGCCGTGCTGCAAAGTGGAGGCTTGATACCCACGTACCGTCCCATCGGAAAGAATTAACCTGTATTTGAAGCGATATATCTACACCCTTCCTAGCACCTCCAATGATTTATGATGAAGGCGGCCACTCAGGGAAATTTGAGCTGTACGGCTCAGAGTCCTAGAGGCGAGAGGCCCAGACTGAGGGCAGAGGCTCGGGGTGGCCTCCTGAGCTGCGGGGAGGCGTTCACTTAACTGCAACCAAGAATGCCATACATCTTATCTATTGGCGACATCCTAATGCTCTCTCGATTGCCTCTCGAGCCACTCCGCCTTTGCGCTCTGCTCGCGCTATTTCAATAATAGCTCCTAATAATTATCGATTGATCGGGCAATTTGTGCTGGTATGTTGGAAGCAACTGGGACTGCGCTTCTTGTACATAGAATGAGCAAAGAATTCTTAATTTACTTTGGATATGATACGATTGGATTTTCCTTCGACCACTTATGTACGTTGTCCACAAAAGATTCTGAAACTCAATCGACGCGTATCGACACTTGGTCAGGTGCTTTTTCTACTTGATATTACCTAGCCTAGTACTTAAAGTTCAGGGTGTTGCTCTCATCCGCTTTCTTCCTTACTCAATAAAGCCTATTCCCGAAGAAAGCCTGAAGCTTTTTGATTATATGTAAAAAAAAATTCAGTTGTGAGCTTGCATTGCGTTGTCCAGTTAGTTTCCATGACTGCGGCATGGACCAAGCAAGCTGCCGAGCCAGCGTGCTTCTGATGTGTGCTGACTCAATAAAACATGCTACCATCTAGAATGCAACTGCACGTTGATTCCTAGTCATAAAAAACAAAAATTTTATTTTATTTATGGTGAAACACCTTTGTACGTAACTCAGATTTTTAAAACAGATCGTAATAATATTTTAAAATACACCCTTTAGTCATCTTCGCTGCCATTTTGGAAAAAAAAATTTACAAAAGGTATTTCTCAGTTCTCACGCATTCGAAGTCATACTGTCAGTGTGTCTGCGTTCTTTTATGTTTCTGAGACATTTAAGTTCATAGAAAACTCTGCCCATGTAAGTCTCGTGCATTGCGCTAACTTTTTAACCATTTGATCATAAGGTGCCGGAAAGTATCGTAATTGTGAAAGTTTTATTATTGTTTTCCGCGTTACTACTCACACTTTATGCTAGGTTTATTCTTGTAGAAGATTTATTGGCACAATTACATTGACTCACGATTTCCTTAGTTTTTTGAGCCATTTTATTGTTAATTTAGAACTGAAGTTTGATTTCATAGTTTTCTCGTTTGAGTTGCGTGTAGTTTTCCTATCTCATAACTACTTGGGAGAGAGTGACAATAATGTCATCGGTAACATTTAAGCCAACAACAACAATTATAAGGGGAGAACCTATTGAGTCGCCGAGGGAACATTTCCTGCTGCGTAGCTAAGTCCCTCGCGTTCTCGGAACGCTCAGCACCCGAGATTACGCGTCGTGATCTGAGATTGCCCGCCTGTTATTTCCAATTGATTTCTTAGGGGCTGCGCGTCACCATGTAGGTTAATGCGACCTGTGGTGTCACATAAAGTGCGCCCGCCTGTGTCATTTTGGGGAGCAAGCGCCATGTAGACCCGGCCATAAACAACGATTACCGCCAGCGGAGGAGCAAGGTTCCGCCATATTCCCTAGGACGCCCAAGACGAAACAAGACTATACTTCACCCAAGCTCTTGCTTCATCGGGGGCCAAATACATACCGTCGTCTAACCCTAAAAGGGGGGATTCATACCAGAGTCTTGGCCAATCTCCTGGCACAGCACAAAATTAAAACAAAAAGGTTGGAGTTCATCTCTACCTCTCCTTGGAGTTCTTTGTGTAAAACACAAAATAAGACTAAAGCTATTCTCTCAAATTGATCCTCTTTGAGGAGGATGCGTGGGAAACTCCCGCTTTCTCCGATGGATGGTGTGGCTTGCTTGAGTTTGGAGCTCAGATGTCTGCTAACAGCCGTGAACGAGGACGACCTCACCAGCTCTCCTTATGCTGCTTGCTCGTCGTCCAATAAAGGCGTTCTTGAGCAAAACAAAGCACGACTGGAGGTGTGGGAAGCCTCTTCTCTATGGTCATCCTGTCGTTAATACGTGAGTCATCCTCCATAGGTAACTTTTTGAGAAATACTTATCCCATTTGCAGTTTGTTTTCAAGCGTCTGCGGGCGACCGGCTCGTCTGAGATATGAAGCGCGTAACGCTCTTCTGCCCACTTGCCCCTGCACGACGAACATCAAACAGCCCTGCCTTTTGTCCAGTGTTGAGATTCTTTGCAAAGTTTATTATAGTGAATGAAAAGTTGTAGAATGTTCCATGCTTAATGATCGTTATCCATGTTACCAGGCTTTTGCAATATTTTCTTTCTCTAAAATATCTTTTTTTTACGAATGGTTGTTTACAGGGTGCAAAGACTAAATGTTAGTAACCTCATCCAGGAGGTCGGCAGCTTCTACACTAATGTCAAGGTTTCAAAGGCACTCTGACCCGCGCTCTACAGAGCTTTAACAGGACATCACAAGCGAGAGGAGAAGCACGTTCTTCTTCAGGTTATCTCTTTCTAACGGCTACCTTTCTGTGTAGGGGAATCACACTAGAATGCAGTACTATAATGAAGCGTCGTTAGAACGATGCTTCTTTTTCATATTTACGGGACAATTTCCGAAAAAATGTTGGCGCAGTGACAGCCACGATGTTACGTACAACATCGACGAACTTGGAAGAAATGTTGCCTCTAGTTTTCTAAATTTCACCTCAGGGCCTTATGAGCGAAGCGTACGGCATTGAGCTCCCACTCTTTATAGTAGTAAAATCAGTATTATAATTTTAAAATGATGTAACCTAGTATTACAATTACATATAACAGTTAAGAACAGGTACTCAAACTTAACCCATGTCTTCGTTTGCTAGTAGGGATTATAAAAATAGGCAATGAATAAAAAATGGCCCATATATCAGATACATTCATTTTTTGCAACGGGTAGCTTCTACATTATTTTTTTTCAAATTCAGCGTATAATGGCAGCTGTTGCACCCTACTCTGAAGTTCTCAAGTGCATGACTGCATCGTTACGGCGTTTTTTTCTAGTTTTTACTTTATTGAAGTGGTCCATTGCTTAAAATTTGTGACGTCGAAACGTTCTTTTTCATTCCTAAGCAAGTAATTGTTGCCGCCTCACGTGCTAAAAAAGTGTTTTCTTACCTGTGATTTTTTCTGGCGTCTAGTTCTACTCGTATTTGATCTGCATCGAAGAGACGCGTTCTATGTACATTTTTGCCTTAGTTCTCGGTGTTCTTTATTTTTTTTCAATTGGCTTCCACATGGAAATTCTGTTAGAGATAAAATTATAATAGATTCCTACATAAATACTCTGCGGTAGGGGATTGAATCTACAAGTACTTACGTATATACAAATGCTAAAAACAAAAGGTAAGGGAAATGCTTGAAGAAGAGGTGGCAAATAGGTCATCACCGAAAGACAATTTTTTCGTCTGGTACTGTGCCACACGTTTTGATTGCACACGAAATGAGTGCGCGTGACTGGACTTCCGCTCCTCTTCGTGAGTTCACTTTTCACAGAAGAGATTCTGTTAATTAAATTATACGTACTGTAGAAAACATTTCTCTGTTCTTGCGGAGGTGTTTAATTAAGTCATTTGAGAGAAGTCTCCAGGTTTTGCTGGCTAAGATCGTAATTATGCTTATCTCGTGCATCAGGCGAGGCTAAGTGGCGCAGAGACGCTCTAAATAAACACCTAATGACCACTTGCAGGCGCGCTCGAGGTGCCAGGTTGCTCCTCCTTCTGCTGCTCCGAGCGTCCGGCGGAGCGAGGGAGGCAAGGAGGCGCGTCCTCTTTTTGCAACCGCTGGCCTCCCTTATGACCTGCGGCCTCAAGCTCAGCTGCATGGGTGGCACAACTTGCCACAGCTGGTGGTGAGTACAAGCTAGTGCTGCATGGGTGGTACAACCTGCCACAGTTGGCGGTGAGTACAAGCTGGTGCTGGATGGGTGGAGAAGAATTAGGGTTGTGAGAAAAATACGAGAATGATTACTGGTTCATGTTTGGATTTCTAAGGCAGCTTTCAGTATGCCCACAAAACGTCTTCACTGTCATGCTACACTTGCCAAAAGAAGTGTGGGTGTGGAACATAAGAAGCCCCCTCTCTCAATATGTACAGTGTAGGTATAAGAATCCACATTCTCACTGGTGGTATATAATTATCCACGACAGTCGGGAAACGAAATGTGCAAGCAGATGCTATTGGGTGTATACAATATAAACAGAGACCACAAGACGGTAGCAAATTCAAAATCATAGAAGAAAAAACGTTTCTTTACAAAAATGCAGGCTTACAGCGGAGGTGCTGGAACAGCTCGAATGCCATGCCGGTTATTTTGAAAACAGTGGATATATAACATACAAACAAATTATATAATTTCAAAAAAGTTCAACTTGAGAATTATACTCAGGTGAATATATGTTAGAACCTCACAAAGAAGATTCCACTATTACGAGACTATGCTTTTTTAATTTTTACATCTGATTTAAATGAGTCGCTCAAAGAGCTCATATAACTGCTTTGAAAGCACCCTACAAAAAACTTCATAGCATATTAGTGGTGGCTATTTTCTTCAGGGAAGTGGGCAGCATTAGAAATATACGAAAATACACAGCATCCATTGCCATTTCATAGACGGTTGACAACGCTTCGTGCACCCCAGAACAGGAAACTTGCTGGGGACTACAGTTGGGAGCCGTGTGGGTGGTACGTGGTGGTGTTGGTGTGGGCAGCAAATGCAGTCAGAGGCTCGGGGCGCAGGCACTCGTCAGAATCTGCAGGTTTTGCGAGCTGGAGGCACAATTTGCGAGACTTATAGCCCGAGTCTCCCGGTGGCCGCATGTTTGAACCAGAAGCTTAAGCAATGATGCTTAAGTATGGATTCTTTGATGTTGGGCATTCTAGGGGAAAAAAGAAAACGAATTATTAAAAGAGTAGTTAACTTTCAAATTATTACTCAGAACTTCATTACCAGATAAGAAAGTGATAAATGTGTAGCGACACAGATAATAGTGTAAAAGCGCTTTGCAATAGTGTTTTTAGTACAATACATCATTTGCATCCATATGCCAGGTACATAATAAAGCTCATAGGTTTTTTCATTTGTTTGATATTCAAGCCCTTTGTTAGCTTTTATTAACTTTTGTTTTATTATTTTTTTAAAGTGTGAAATGACTTGTACTTCACCCGTATCTAGTTTACTAGTAAGATTCCCTTGCACTCTAGGCTTGACATCGGAGTCGTAGAAACTTAATTTAGTGTCGAAATTTATAAAAAAAATATATAATTTTTGTGAGAATTTAGGCTGGAGTTTGCATTTTTCATTTTGATCTCATTGGGTTACTTCATATTTAATTGAAAGTGTTAATAAAGTCAGAGATTACTTACTTCACGCTTGTATTCGTACTTTACATAGCTTAAACCTTCATGCCAAAAGTAGACTTCTCGATCTGTATTCGCATCCATAGTTTAATCAACAAAAGTCTTTACGACAATGTTATTTATTTAGAAAAAGCATTCGCCAGTACTAATCAAGTAACTAACTAACATTGCAAGGAGTTTAAACTTTGAAAATGCATGTAAAATAGGGCTGAATATTATTGAAAATATAGAAGATGGCAGATAGCTGAAACTATCAAAATTATATAAACACAAATGTATATTGATATTCATATGATTTCAATAGTATAAACACTGGCTGTTACTCGTAGATTATGGACTCTAGGAGCCTCAAGAGTGGGTATAGTAAAGAGAAGAATTCTCAGTATCCAGATTTTGGAGGTACTGGCTGTCGAATTGCAAAATAAAACGTTAATTGCAAATCCTTGTGCACCGCGTAGTTTGAAATTAAATATGAGACAGTTAAACCAGAAACATGCTCTTAAGAGATTGCTTTTCGGTTGCAGTTCTACTTTTCAAACTACGCAATCACATCAAAAAATTAACAATGCAATGATTAACACGTTTGTTACGATTGCCTAGCCGGTGCAAATCTTCACTTTGTACACATAATCACTAAAAGACTTGGAAAAAATTACAGAACTTAACCTAAGTGACCCACCGGTGGGTTGCATCGCAACAAACATGTTAAATGTGAAATGTGCACACTCTGATGCACAAGATGAACAAGACATTCTAACATTGCAAGCAGTTTTTCTCTTCTGCGACGCTACATTGCGTCGTTTCTATTATACTCTTCTGGAACAGCACTATGAATTAATAATTTAAAGTAATTTTTTTCATATCCGTTGTTCGAGAACAATTCACTCTATCGTAAGAGTCAGATAATATTCAGACTCTGGATAGAAGAACTATAAGCTGGGTTCTAATGAGGTGACTGACTCACTGACTGTACCTCAGACTCGACAACACAGTCGGCAACAGTGACTGATACTGCTCGCCCGACATTTCCAACAGTATTTACCAAGTGTCACTTTAGAGCTGACAACACAGTCGGCAGCAGTGACAAAGTGTCACGCCACACAGAGTAGGAGGCACAACAGCAAAAGTCACTAGCCCGGCGGCCACTTGGCCGTGTCACAGCGGTCATCTTTGGCAGCCATTACAGTCACCTGATTACTGTAATCATGGCGCGCCCCACAGACAACTCAATTACCAGGAAAATAACAATCCCGTGCAAAAACATGAATTTGATGCGAGAGAGCTGTGAGCTTGCTGGGTGGCATCTCGTGCTATGCGTTAGCTGCGGAGTGCACACGGTGAGCTGCCGAGGCTTGTGAATGGCAGTAACGCTGCGAAATATTATGGGAGGTTCAAGCTCGGCTCAGGAAGATATCGCTTGATTACGTTTAGAAAGTTTCTCTGACTGGTCAGTGCAGAATTTCTCTCGTCCATGGCATAGTGTTGGATGACCATGACGTGTAGGAATAATGAAATATAATTAGTTTCCATTTTTTAAACCCGTTGATATAAAAGAAGAGAAATTTTACCTAAAAATAATTTGAAATCAAGTGTAGCGCAAAAAACTGCATTTTAATCTGTTTCAATTTTGGCAGTGTTTTTCATTTATCGAAGTAATGTTTCTAACCTCCAAAGTAGTGATTTCGTTTCTGCTAGCAATGAAACGAGTACGAGGCAACAGGAAGTTCCTCGTCGGCTGTATACTAAAAATTAGCATCACTTGAACAAATGAGCTTCATGGATCAACATACTGTGTACTGTCTATGACGCAGGGGTCGTTAGAGCGTGTAAGTTCTCTTCGGCCTCCGTCATCACGTCAGAAATAAGCTTTCGTGTTCGATAGCGTGTGACTAAATAGAGAATTGCAGACTTGACGGTGCTACTTCAGTATCCATTGCTGTAGTTTCAGTGTGACCACAAAACTATTAAAACTTCAAGATTGGGCTGCATTTTGTCATTCCATAGCTGCTACGAATGTATCCTGGAATTCGAAGCACTTTTAATCTAAACCAAAGCACGAACTAATGATACAAGTTATTTTTAATATTTTGATAGACTCCCCATAAACACAAAAATTTCCCTTCTGTTCCATTTGCAGGGTAGAATGCATTACACTTAGAGCTGCTGAGATGTTAGTGCGCACGCAGACGAGAGAAACAATGAACGGAGGCGACTGAGGAGAGCAGGTGCCGCTAAGGGAACTTCAACGCAGCACAGGTAGCAATCCTGCGGGGGCGGCCACTTCAATTGAAGACATTACACGCTTGTCATTCGCACGATGATGCATGCCGTGTCAGGAGCTGCTTGATCGCTTTACAATCGCAACTACTGCTCCAATGTGATATCCAACCGCTTGTTAACCTAGCAATTTCATTAATGTCTTCAGCTTCATGGTTGTTATTAACAATCGTCGAATGATTACCATGTCATTGGTAATTGTTCTTTTCCTTTACCCTTACGTAGGTTGTCCATATGTTGTCGCATAATAGTTTTGAATGCGACGTAATATTTAATATTATCTCCATCTTTTACGAGGTATCAATATGTCCCTAGTTTTAAAAAAACAATAACAATGAACCGTTATTTAGTTTTGCTCACATCTTTAACAAATAATATAGGAAAGTTACTGGATTATGGAATATGTATTGTAATGAAGCAAAAGCCACATGTACTAAAGCCCTTTTCGAGTGTCGTCGGCTCCATTCTAAAGGACGTTGAACAGATCACAATGGGCATTTATCGGTCGTTCTGCGTAAGTTTCAGCCCTGACCGACTCCCCTGGTCTTCTCTCTTACGTCGCTATCAAGATAGAATTTAAAATGCAACATTAGCACAAACTTTTTATCATAAATTTTGTTCGATTATTTGACACAAATGAAAGATATTTCATCAGCTCAGTAAATGAATATGACTTATAAGAGATATGGTAGTCCATTCTGCAGCCCTCACGGTTGTACCATCGCACAAGAGGAATGACTTTCGGTCGCTCTAACCGACCAACGCTTCATTGAAAGCCCTAGAACGAGCCAGTCTGTGGGGGGCCTCGACTCAATGGACGCTGACGAAGGCTGCTCGAGAGAAGCGTCATCGCAAACTTCCATTGATGATCGATGATGGAGATCGCAGCACCACGACATTGCCATCAAAAGCGGACTACGTAAGGTCGATCGGACTCTAGCTCAAATAGTAAGCAGGACAGTACGGCTTACATTTTCTGAACGCTAAATCAGCCAATTCAAGTTTCAACTCATTTTTCCTTCAAGGTTTTGTGCAAAAAGATATTTCATTTATTCAGTTGAGTACTTTTTAAACTTTTTAGCATATTTTCCGTGAAGGGAAAGAGGGCATGAGAGCTTAAGTAGTCAGTACATACCATGAATGTATTATGTTACCACGTCCATTTATCGTTATTTATCAATACTTTTAGCACATTTTGGTAATATACTAATGAAGTAAATTAGGTACTGCTTCGTATTCCTTCATAATAAATTATGCAGTGTTCATTTGGCCACAGGGTATGCTCATTACATCAATTCATATCCGTATCATTTCTCTTCAAGAAAATTACCAAAAATAAAAACATCGTCAGATATTCCAGTAATTTGGTACGGAAAATCTGAAGAATCGGTCAAGTGCTAAGTAAATTTCAAAACAAATTAGTCCACAGGAATATGGTCATTTGAATTAAGTCTTCACGTTAGTTTCAAAACTACGAGGACTGAGCGCTCGACCTGATTCAAGGAGATGAGGTTGGTGCATAATTTTTAAATCTTAGCTCAACACGGACCAGAAATAAAAAGGTGCTTAAGTGAACCAATATACGTATACTACAAGTTCACTGACTTTTTTTTCAGATTAACGGTAATAAATATATTAAAAATTTGCATTTAGTTTCAAAATATATTAATTTTCATATCGGTCATGTAATATCTTTCAATTGCACATCATATATCATGAAAATATTGAGATTACGCCGCTATTTAACTACCGACGCCAGCTTCCTGAAGTCGCGCGGATACTGGGAGACGACTTGACTTCAGAAGTGGGCCTCGCTTGCAACGGCTCTCGAGCTGAAACTCTTACTGTACGAACCTTTTGTAAGTTTTGTCATAAAAGTTTCAAGTAGGATTTTAACATAATGTACTTATATTTATATGCACCTTCTATTTTGACGCATTACTCAAGTGCTTATCGGATTTCAATGCTCTCAAGCCTCGTACATTGCCTGAAAATTCCGAATTCGCCCTTCGCACTGACCACCAGCTGCGGTGGCTGAAAGGCGGCTGCAAAGTTTTCGTCGGCTCACAGGCAATTTACTCAAATTGCACCGAAATATTTGAAGAATTTGCTTTAATGTCAGTGAAGTTCATCACTACGTCGGCGGACGCCTTAGAAGCTCTGCTGAAATGATGGCCGTAGGAGCTATTTTTGGTTCTGAAGCGACAGTGTCTGTGTCAAGATTAGAGTCAGGCTGTAGTCAATTATGGGAGTAGCAACGCTTACGTACAAGATGCAGTGACACAAGCTGTATCACATGTAGCGATACTGGATGCACTAGTCATGGCGACACTACGTGGATGAGGAATATAGTCACACTTGATGAATCAGGAATAACAACAGTAAAAATAATCAGCCACACAGAGAGTATGTTGCAGCAGTAGAGACGTTTAAAGACTGCAGTAGTTGTACTCACATTAGGATCATCACAAGTAGGATGTCATAAAGAGTTATTAGTTTTTAGCTTTTTTCCCCATTTAGGACTTTTATATATGAATTTTTGACTTTAATATGTTTCATTTTTTCAATTATGCTCAAATTTGCTTCCAACGACATCATATTCTATAAAAAAGTTAGTTGTGTTCTAATTCTTTCTTTTTCTCTGCTATACGCAGCATAATTTTAATTATATTTTACTTTTTAGTAAGTCGTTGTCATAACTAAATTTTGGATACAAGTTCTAAAATACGAAACCGTCATTTTTAGATATTCTATAGGTTTAATTATAACCGATTTACATCAAGATCATTATCGTCTCATCTCTGTGATGTGTACCCTGACGCAACAGTGTTTTTGTGAGGCTTTGACTGTCGTAAATCCAACATTGTCCTGTGAGCTCACGTGGGCAACGTACGGCCAGTTACAAGAACGCTCTCTGTTGTGTGGTAGAATGTAAGTACTGAAAGTAATAGAGTGAGTATAAATGGTGCAATTTTGATTTATAAATTACAATTATCATGAACAGGTACACAGAAGCTGTTGAAGCGTCTGAGAATACCAGGCACTCGAGTGCTGGCTGAAAAGAAGACTATTCTCAGTGTAGGTGCAGGCTGAAATTACTCCTGACCACAAATTGACACTTTAGGCCAGGAATAGGAACTGAAACCGCGGCAATAACGACTTTTCGAATTATCTGTTGATTCTTGTGCGTTGATTCAGGCTTTATCAGTTGTTTCTGAGACTAGCTGTTTTTTAATTCAAACTCCTATGTTCGTACTGTATATCTGTATGTTCGTATAGTATTTCAGTATTCAAGGATAAAATTTGTGTTTAAAGAATTTGCAATCTGGTTGTTTCAGCAGTGGTGCTTAACAATTATTAGCGGCGTAACATTTTTCAATTACGCTGAAGACCTACTGTTTAAATTCAACAAAATATCAAATTAGTTGAGTTTCAGGAACACAGTAATTGTTCAAATGAACTTGTGTAGCATCTTATTCCGACACAGACATCTAACTTTATTATAACGCTAACATTTAAAATTAATTTCGATTATTTCACTCTGAAGCGAATGTAATGCAATATTATTTATCCACGTAGAGATGAAAAAAATTTGACTGCAGTGTACGCTGATGGCAATTGCAGGATGAAGAATCGTTCACATGTGCCCAACAGTGACCAGGTTATGAACTGGGTCCCTCACTACTCCAGACGGGTCTGCAGTCCCCTGCTTTGAGGAAGCATATGGGACACATTTAACAGTAAAACCAATGATTGTTACAGTCAACATTCTACAGTCAATGTAAATAGATGACATTGAGGGCAGAAGAGCGATGGAAACAACCTCAGCGTAGCTGACGTTTAGCGACGGGAGCTTTGTGTCGAGTGAGCATTCCACTTGAGATTAGTTTTTAGAGTCGTAGTGGTGTAGCTAACTAGAAGTGAAGGCAACGCGCACAATGGGCAGTGAAAAGCTCGGTGATCGGAGGCTGAGCAGCGCCGCTCAATGGCCGCCTCCGTCCACGGCGATTATTGAGAGAACTTTCAAACAATGCCACAAGGCTCTGTACAAATTTCCTTCATTGTCATGTCGATAAACGTTCTGTGTAATTAGTCACACCTTCTTTGAATTAGTTGTACGGGCAGTTTGTTCCATAGAAGCAGCAGCGTCTCTCCATGCCGAGACCTCGTTACCGAACTTGGCTGTGGCAACAGCACTCTTCTTTTGCACCAATTTCAACGAATGAGCTGCACGTAAGAAAAGAAATTTGTTTGCTCATTCATTAGCATAGACTTTGTCTGAGTAGGTATAGCACAGTCAGTTTGATAGAATAAGAATAGATGTTAACAGATACCTTATTTCTTCATCACTATCAGTTTTCTATTGATCGGATTAATTAAATGCAACACTAACGTATTATTACTGATGTTCTTTTTCTGGCTTATGGTTGTCCACTGAGTGTCCACTGAGTGAAAGTTTTAGGTTTAACGTATTTACTCTTCATTCAATTTTTACTCTAAAATACCATGCTAGAAACTTCTGAAATAATTTAAGAGCAACAAACTAATGAAAATACTCGTCGTAGCATATCCGGGAATCAATCAGGTTATATGTTTATCGTTCTTTTCACGTTAAAGGAGATTTCATCTAATTTATCTACGTTATGTTCAGTTATATTATCCCAGGTTAATTTAGGTTTATATAGTTTAAATATTGGAAGCTTAGTTTGTAATTGTCAACGTTTCATGTGATTGGCAGCTCGAGTACACTCGTAGGCACTACGGACCTGCAATACCAACTATATTTACCTGATATTGTCCCTACCATTTAGTAAAATGAGTATTTTTTTCTTTTGTCTTTCTTCATACTAGTAAATAATACCGTCCTGAAGCCAAGTGTTTACATCAATTCCGTTTTCCACGGAAAAATTACAAAAATCCTTGAATGGAACTGTTGCGTTCACAGTTTCAACGATACGGTGTTTGCAGGTGTGTACATGCGCACACGTACGAGGTTATTCGCTGCACACTCGTACTAGGTCCAGTGACTCTCACACAATGTCGACTCTGTGTTGCAGGTGTGAGGTAGAGCTTTTTTTACAGCGAGCGTTGCGCTCAAAAACAATGTATCGTGTCCTTGAGTTTGATAAATTATTAAATAGGAAGTTGAATATGCAATTTTATTTAATTCATAGTTTATTCATGTTTTTTATTTTGCAAAAATCTTCGATAGTTTAACTATGGCTTCCAAGAAAAATTTCTTGGAATGTGAGTGAACTTTAACCGCCTAATTTTTCTCAGTTGACTCTCCCTAAGAAAGTTACTGTTAAAAAATAGTCAGTTCACCACCACATATTAGCCAGGAATACGTACCAAAAACACGTACATACATGTATTCGTTGCTTAAATTCTAGACAGTTCCCACGGGGAACATGACATTAATTGAGGGTGTGAAGTGAAGTATGGCACTGTTTTGTTTAGACTAGTGATAAAAACCAAAATTTTATTCGTTAAAGATTTCTACGACGTTTTTATGTAACGTTTCATATTATGTTACTTTTGATTTACTTAATATCAAAACAGTAGTCAAACATTTTCTGGAGAGGTCTGCCATCAATTTAGTTCTGAAGTGCTGTTGGTGAATATTTCATTGAGGGTTGAGAACACAACTACTAGTGCACCCAGTTGTGTTGGGTATACTAGAATATAGTATCTATGTTGTCTATACTAGAGTACACGAGCTCTTCAAAGTGCTTTTTAAAACATTGGTTTGAAAAGTTAGTCAGTAATACTTTTCCTGATGAACGGAAGCGGACATGTTATCTTGAACATACAATGCAATAAGTAATGGAGGTAGGTATCTTCCTTGTGGGACTCCACTTCCAACTGTAAAAATGGGGCCCAAGTATTCATTTATTTTTATGTATGTAGTTCTATTTGTGATATAGCTATTGGGTATTCTTGTGAGGAATCCTGGCAACTGCTAATTGAGCATTTTTATTCTGAGGCCGTCGTACCACACGCAGTCGAAGGGTCTGCTTATGTCTCTCAAGACAACATTTGGTCTAAAATTGTTCGAGGTGCTGCCTGCTAGCATTTCACAGAAGAGTTCAAGTGCAGCGCTAATGTCCCTGCTCTTGCGACATCCATGTTGATGCTGGTGTTGCAAATTCAGTATTATAAGGAAATGTGAGTCTTTTGTTTAAAATTGAGGATTTATATACTTTACTTTTTTGGACTTCCTTTTCTCTCTCGTACTCCAGCTTCTCTATAATTTATTTCAAATCTGTTTTTGAGCTTTATAAATACTCCTCATCCATAAAATTTCTATGTTAGGAACTTTCATACATTCTTAGTAGAGTCAAACCTTATCTCAGTACCTCTTGAAAAAATTAATCTTGAATTATTCTTGCTCATATTACGTTTAATGTGGTTCTGTCTCTTATAATAGTGTCCTGTGTGCAGTTGAGATGCTAGCTGAATTTGTAATTTGAATATTTTAAGTCTAATTTGGTAGTTTTTCTTCTAGATTATGAATGGTCTTATTTTCTATGCCTATCTGACAAAGGTTAGGTTCCAAGTCGTCTTTATATCTATTGCAGTTGGCCTAGTAGTAAATCGGTTGGGACTTGATTGGTAAATGTATGGGTCGTTTAGGTTGTGGGTACATAATTAGAGAGCGGAGGCTGGGAGTGTTGGGACCTACTGTTGAAGGAGTGCCATGATAAATGTTGCAGGTCGTAGGAATTTTTGGTGAAATCTTTGACTGTCGCGCATTAGCAGTAAGGGAGCAACTACCATACATGTACAGGGTGGGGCAACATAACTTCCTTTCTTCAAAGCACTTTGTTTTGAGAACAAGGAAATTATGTTGTCGCATTCTGTTCATGTCCGTTATAACAAACATACTATAGCATAAACAATATACTGGACTTCATGTATGGCCTACGAAAAGGTCTTAGGAAAAATTTTACACAGTGTTGATTAACATGAGAGAGAACTTGAAAGATTCCGATCGGAAGGGCTTTTCAATGCGTGTGATGTGATTTCATTAGCTCGTATCCTGGACGTTATTTGAGATATGACATCTAATGCAGCAGGGAAGACATGAATACTGTTTGTGGTTGAGGCCTCCTGCCTTGCACGAAATCTCTGACAGTAATACAATTTCCCCCTCTTGTGCCCTGCCATCACATCGTCGTTCTGATTCAGCAACATACAACCACCGATGTCTCTGTACATCACTTCAGCCAATCCCCGTGGTAGTCCCGGTGGTCCTTCGATTGTCGCTGGGAGTTCAGACTTTGATTATTCTCCGATCACTCCTGGTGCAAGTCCCGTGTTATGTTTGTTGTGCTAATGCCTGCTACTACATTTTTTAGCGAGTAAAAGTTAACTTCAACTGTAAGTATGTTGAATGAATGTGAGGAATATTAATGAATATTAACAATTATTAACGCAATTGATTGACAGTCGATCAAATTTTCTTGATATATTGAGAGCAAAGAATCTTCTTTTGATTGTTATGTAGCTCATTATATATAATGGCTTGTTCTGCAACGAAAGAAAGCTTTCTTTATGATTTGTAGGTAATTTGCTTTTCATTAAACGAGATTAATACGCTGTCCACTTCTCCGTTATGAGGGTCGTCAGCTCTTTTCCAGTTTAGGAACCATTTCTTTCATAACCGTCTAAATGGATGCCTCTGATGCTTGATAATCTATCGAATTTCGTACAGAAAAACGCATACGGCATTTCGCCGAACCTATACATTGATTAATTTCTTGATGCAAGAGCGATAAGCCCATAGTATTTCTTGTTTTGTCAATAAACCGATCATTTTTTCGTTACTACCATACCCCACATACAATATTCCATAAACCATTTATCATGTACCATACGCCATGTATTATACGTTTTATACCATATACAACGCCACCCATAACACACGAGACGCGGATACATGGCTCTCTTGAATGGCTCGCTCTGTATAGCAGGACGTCGTATCGATTATCTTGGGAGGAGCATCATAACGAAAGAAAAGTTCAACAGGTTTGCATAGAACTCTTACATTTTTAGATTCGTTAGAAATGCTCTTTGGATATGATCTTCGTTGATTGAAGTCCACCGTTCGGTTGCCAAACAGGTTTGATTCTTTGACTGATGTACGAACGGGAAAGACAGGTGATGTTATAGAAAAGTTTCTATTTCTCAATACCAGAAACAAGTCGACCCAAAAATTGTGGCTTATAGACAAAACTCGAGGACTAAAACAGGTATGAGGTGGCCATTAGATAAATATATCCATTGGTGTGTATTTATCTAAAGATTTTGAACATTATATATAATAGGGGGCAAAATAATACAACACGTTGATTAAATCGTCAGATTGCACATTTATAGACCACCTACAATTACGAAAATTGGACTATATATAAACAGTAGTATAAAAAGGTTAATAATATATCTAAAAAACAAATATTTAGTGGAAAAATATATAGAAACATTTATAATAAATACGTGAACAAAAGTTTACAATACCCGACTTTTGTCTCGATATTATACATGAAAATTATTGTAAGATTATTCCAGAATATTCTAATACATTCTTCTATTTAGTAATTGAACTTTCGTCAGCATTCATCTCCAATAATGCATCATTGGTACAGCAGCTCTCGTACTGAAAGGTCGTAAGCATGGGTAAGAATAAGGACATCAGCCAAGATCTTCGCGAACGTATTGTGGAGCTCCATAATGAAAGTTTGGGATATCGGAAGATAAGTGCACAACTGTGTGTTCCTATAGCCTCGGTTGGAACCATAATACGTGAGTGGAAATGCCGGAAAACGACTCTCAGCAAGCCTCGAACTGGCCGTCCACGGAAGATTTACGACCGTGCTGCTCGAAAATTGGTCCGAGCAGTAGAACAGAGGCCTCAAACTACTCGTGAAGAATTGAAGGATGATCTCAAGGTATCTGGGATCGAAGCCAGCAAACACACGATCAGCAGGGCACTACGCCGTGAAGGTGTTCGCTCCCGCACCCCTCGTAGGACATCTCTTCTCCAAAAACGTCACATTAAGGCCAGACTGAAGTATGCCAACGAACATTTGAACAAGCCAGCAGCGTTTTGGAACTCAGTAGTGTAGTCAGACAAAACCAAAATCGAACTATTAGGGAGAAACAGCACAAACCATGTTTGGAGGCAACAAAACGAAGAGTATAAACCAAAGTGCATCAGACACACTGTTGAGTTTGGAGGTGGCTTATTCACGGTGTGGGGATGTTTCAGCTCATAAGGGGGAGATAAATTTCACATCATTGAAGGAACCATGAATGGCAGGAAATATCGTGAAATATTGGAAGAGCAATTCCTACCTTCAGCTCGTTTGTTAAAATTGAAGCATGGATGGAAATTCTAACAAGACAACGATCCAAAGCATACTAGAAACGAAACCAAGAAATGGTTGAGGATGAAGAAGATAAACATTTTAAAATGACCAAGGCAATCCCCGGACAAGAATCCGATCGAAAACTTGTGGAGGGAATTGAAATTGAAGATTCAGAAGAGAGGTCCCAATAACATCACTGAACTCAAAGAAATTTGCATTGAAGAATGAAATAAGATTACGCCCGAATCTTCTAAAAGGCTGGTAGTGAACTACTATAAACGTCTCGAAGCCATAATTAATAATAAAGGCTATGCAACGAAGCATTAAGGCATGAATATCTTGAAATGTGTTGTAAACTTTTGTTCACGTATTTATTACACATGTTCCTATGTATTTTTTCTATTAAATATTTGTGGGTTTTAGATATATTATTAACTTTTTAATACCATTGTTTATATATAGTCCAATTTTCGTAACTGTACGTGATCTATAAATGTGAAATGGCGATTTAATCAAAGTGTTGTATTATTTTGCCCCCCCCCACTTTATATGATTTGGAAGAAATGGGCCGACTACTTCTTATGATATATGAAAACTAAAACAAGAAGCATCTCTTCGGTGAATGCAGTTTAGACCTTACGTCCAAAAAATCTGACATTACTTTCGTTCCAACCTGATGTTTCATGACACTAAAACATTATAAATATCAAAAAGAGACATTGCTTTTTATCATTGTTTTAAAACATCAAACATCATTTAAAACTATGAAGAGATACCGTTTAAACAGTTTTCGATAGTCATACTTATATTTACGAAAATTTCTCGTACAAGAAATGCATCCGCCATATTTGCCGTCATCCATTGGTCATTGATTTTTTCTTTGTTCTACTGAAAAGTTACGTGTGACAGGAAGGCGGAGCAGGGGCTCACAGACTCCTCCTAACGCAGGAGGGCGCACTACCCAGACCTGCCAATGGGCGCCTCTACCCGTCCACGGGCGTCGCAGCAGGAACATCAAAGCGCGCCCGACCTCGGCTCGATTTAAGGCTCCTATGAAGATATCGCACCGCTGCCCGTCTTCTGGGCGAGGCTTATTCATGTCGTATATTGCTTCTATCGAACAAATTGTGCTAGTATTAAGTAGTGCAATGTTCTGACTGCAGGTGTAGCAACCTCTGCTTGTAGGACCTGTAAATGATCTTAATGACGCCCTAAACGACTCGCTGACAGCACGTTGCGTGCCTCACGCTCATCCATCCGTCGCCTCGAGCAACACGCTAACAACTCTCGCTTCCTTAATTGTGACTTATGCTCATGAGAACTTAATCATCGGCAATTGAGACTGGGGAGCTGTACCATCCATTGCGTCTCAAATTGTCCCGACATCGTGAGTTGTAGCTCATATGTATTCAAGGCAGGATTTATTGTGTGGCTGTTTACATTGCATGTGAGCATTCAAGAAGCGATACTATGAACTATTTTAATTGCATAATCGTCCGCACACTGCACATTCTAAGGTGTGTAACATCTTATCATTACAATTATTTGCTTCATTAACTGTGGATCAAGAATTATTTTCAGAAACTTTTACCCATTATTTTTTGATGAGCTTTGAGCAAAGCGTGAAGCATGGGATAGTAAGCATCTCGTCGATACCAGCTATCGGAGTAAAAATGACGTCCTTTAAATTCATCGATTGGTGCACCTAAATTAGAACGATTCTCTGTTAAATTTAAGCTTACTTCCATACATAGGTTCCAAAACTTCAAATTCAGTTGAACGGTTATTTACTTCAGCTATAGCCAGAGCATCTGTTCCTTTATAGAACCCAAAATTTTAATACTCTTAGTACTCAGATGAAGGTGCAGCTGCTCGTATCATCTTGTAAGGCTTCCTGAAAACCATGCAAGAATAATGTTGAATATGTGCCAGTGATTACTCCTCACATGGGCTGATAATTCTAGGTTGAAAATTATTTGCAATATTAAGAGAAGTGGAATAAATTTCTATTCAGTATAACTCCTATAAGGAGTAGCATTTAACACATTTTAAAAAGACAATTCAAAATTTAGATAATATTTTCACGTTTGATGAATAAAATGTCGATGAGAAGGCTAATATTTGACCCTCCTTATGGAGTTGAAAATAATTTTTTATGTGCTAACCCCCGAAACAAATACTGCCATGCTGAGTATAGTTAAGAGAATCATACAGGAAATGCTTGCTGCGTAGCACTTCTAGTAATTTGGAAATTACTTCTTGTATAAATCGTATTTTGAATCCAATTTTCTAGTATTCAGATAAAGTCATAAAACAAGATAAAACAGTATATGAGATTTTTATTCAGAACGATTAGTCAAGTAATATAGTTTTTGTAGTCTTTTGATTGACACTTTGCCCTTCAACATAATTAGTTAATTTCATTTTTATTTCCTTGTTTCAATTAGAAATTTTTCTTTGATGAATAAAAAGTCATTTTTTATTTTGCTTCTTCTGTGTTCATTTTTGCTGTTTTGCTACATGTCTTGTAGTACAACCAGCACATCTGGGCTGTGAACATCATTGATGTGTGATGTGTTGATGTATGGCGTGTTGATGTGGGATGTGCTGATGTGTGGTGTGTTGATGCGTGGCGTGTTAGTTTGAGCAGTACTGGTTTGTTTCGCTCAGGTAGTGAACCAATTTAGAATTTTTTTTGAATTGCTAGGAAGACATGTTTAGTATGCATAATATCCTACCGTTAATGGTGTGTGGTATCCTACTGTAAAGAGTGCGGATAATCCTACTATTAATTGTGCATAATATTCTATCGTTAATAGTCCATAATAGCCTACGGCTAATGGTGTATAATATTCTGTTATAACTGGTGCACAGCATATAATTTTTAATACTGTCTAATTAATGTCCCATTTTTATTGCGGTCAAATGTCTTATTGATAATGTAGTCGAGTAGCTTATTGTTCATGCCACCTAACATCCTATACTTAATATGGCCAAATTAACTTTGCCATTTCAAGCAGACATCAAGATGACCTTCATACATGAACTTTACAACAATTACTTGCATTATCCTCAAGTTACATTAAAGTATCTAAACTAAGTTACTATAATATGCACTTGGGATGTTGTTGAAGCTCAGAATCTAAATGCACGATGGCAAGTCTCTGATAACCGGTGTAAATATTTAAGAATCAGGTGGTACATAAATTTGTTCGCGTATTGCGTGTCGTGTAACACGAGCAGCCTGACATAAAGAAAGTTTGGTTGTGAACTGTATTTGACATACGCTGGAGACATCAGGCTAAATTTTTTAAATATAATAAGTCATTTTTAACTCTGTGACGCACTCCCACCAGCTATAGCGCTAAATATTTCTGGATGCATCAGATATGCACCAGTCATTTGACACATATTGCAAAGGTACGATTACATATTGTCCTTTATTTTAATTTGAATTTTTTTCAGATTTATATTATTGAATACAATTTTTTTTATTTTTTGCAACTGATAAAGGTTTTTTGGAAAAGTAATTGTTTATTACTCTCGCCCATTGTGCATGTTAACCTTGTGACATGGCACGTTCTTCAGGGCTGTTGACAAAGTTTTTTGCCACAAAATCTTTTAAAAATGACAGAGGAGGGTAAGAGATGCCTCAGTATGGACATTTCCAAGAGACTGAAAAATAAGCAGTGTTGAGGGAGTTCTTCCCGCACTTAGCAGAGCAGAACCAATGTACTCAGACTCACCTATGCCTCTGCTCCTGAAGTTTGAGGAGGCTAGTGGGCGTGCAGTTATAACTCCAAGTAGGAGACGTTCATTCTTCACACAGAATACAAATTGTGATCATGGCACGAGGACGTGAAGAAGCAACAAGTGCGTCAGTGTAAGTTAAGTTTGGATGGCATGACACACCAGTCATGCTTACGGAACACCGACACAACCTAAGCAACAGTCGCCGTACCTCCCTTTCTGCTTACTCCTCTCCTGGGCATGCAATGCTGAGACCCCTAGAACGGACCATCGCTCCCAACTGCTTCCTGCGCTACACTTTCCAAGGTGAGTTCTCTGTGTTTAATGTCTGACTTCATCTGTCGCGTTATAAAGCAAATAATTGCTCTCTGTGCCCTCTACTTCTTTCAAGGACAGGTTGCTGATTTGCTGTGTCACAAAGTTTCTACAATTTGAGAATTTTTCCCCGCACTGATTACAATTACAATAACCTTTGTACTACACGAAGCTAAGCACACCTGCGCTACTCCCTAACAAGACAGTTCATAACTTTTTACAGCAGCACCCAGTCATCACCAAAAACGAATCTGTCGTGCTCGAGAATTTGGTCCCAGCACACAATATTGGATGCCGTGTAATATAATGTGTGTTATTTTAGAGGAGCTATTTCTTTGGAAAATAAAGGGTTTTCCCTGCTGAAAAGTAAAAGAAAATGAAATGCGAATCTCTCCTTTGATTCACAAACTTGCGTTGAATTGAAATTATTCCAATTGTTGAGGCAGTTAATTGTAATAATTATAAATTCGCTATTAATTTCACTATAGGATTATGTATAACAGTTATGTATTACTGCGCAACATTTCTCAGAGCTTGGACATATTCAAATACGTTGTATAGTTTGGCCAATATTTGACATCAAGTTGTGGGCCTAGACTTTGAGAATCATCTCTAGAAGCTAACTACAATAATATAGCACTTAAGTTTAAGCTCATTTAGATCAAACTACTATCATTAAGCCACTTTTTCACAACTTAAAATTAGAAACATTGGGGTGATTGCATCTAATTGAAAGTCAAGATAGTACTGTATGTGCAACTGGTCAGTGTGCACTATACTTACCGTTGCCTGGCGTTGAATCCACGTTATGGCTGAGTATTGCTACATCGAGTGGAGTCTACGGGGAGAAGGAACCCTATTCCAGATTTATTGAACAGTGTGTCATCACGCGTTCTTGTGTCTATCAACATACTCGAGCGAATCCTGAAACTCGTTTTCAGAATTTAATTAAAAACAATATTTAGAAAATACTGAGAAATGCTTACTTTATTGCAGAATAAGGACATTTTTAAAAGTTAAATGTGAGTATTAGTTTCATTATTTTGTGAAAACTACGCCAGACGCGTTTTTCTGTGTGTCTCCATAGTCCGTGTACGTGAGACATGGAGAGCGTGCAGCATAAGGGAGTTTGAAAATAATTATAAATAACAATAACTACATAAATCCGAGCATCACGATAGTAAAAAAATGCAGACAATATTTCAGACACTTGAGCATGACAGCCTTTCTGTGGAAACACTTGTATCTTTTGTAGAATACGTTTTACACAAACATCAAATATAGCTCGAACATTCTATTACCGAGTGTATCAAGCCATGCGTCGAAGTCCTTCCTCAGTGAAATAGCTTCTGAAATGATTGTTGACTACTCAAGCCATGTAGAAGCTGAGCCAGTGTTCATGTGTCAGATAATATAAACGATTCAATTTGAGCCATTGGTTTTGTTGAGCGACGATGAAAGCACATGCTAATCGTGCAAGAAAGTGCAGTTAAAGACGAAACGTTAATGGTTACACAAACCAAGATGTAAATCGTAGATTTTGGTAGTCATTCAATTTTATATATGAGAAACATTTTTTGGAAACTTACAGGTTCAAGGTATTCCTACATTCTGAGGTTCGTGATTCAATAATTTTGGCTCATAACGTAAGCGTCTGAAACCGCCAAACCAATGACTTCGACTTCACAGATTTGCTATAGAGTCCGACTCTAAATTTGATCTGACTCCTGACTCGAGTTTTCGTACTTCAGAGTGCTGAGGCTCTAAACTTGTTTAGTCTCTGAACGAAAAAGCCTCTTCAGCCTTCTATCTTTGCAGGTTTGGCAAAATATCGGGTCTTATTGTGAGAGCGAATGTGAGCACATGATTTTAAAATTAAATTATATGCTGAGCAGGTTAGACATTATTTCCATTGGTTTGCTGTGTTTCCTTTATACTGCCAAAAAACTTCAGCAGTAAAATTTGAAAACAGGAGATTCATCGCTCGATGGTAGTCAGATTCGACAGTATTTTTCTCTATCACAAAGACGTTTTATGTTTATCCCCAGTAATCGAGTCCTGCGTTTATTTTGTGATGCAGCTTGTGGGAGTTTCTGTAGGCCAGCCTCACTGTTATGATGGTGACATCATCAGCGTGTGAGGGTCTCTGTAGGCCAGCCTCACTGTTATGATGGTGACATCAACAGCGTGTGAGGGTCTCTGTAGGTCAGCCTCACTGTTATGATGGTGACATCATCAGCGTGTGAGGGTCTCTGTAGGCCAGCCTCA